>CM042142.1:65701211-65741561 GCA_023376005.1 Doryteuthis pealeii | reverse complement strand
GGAGGAAGAGAGATAAAAGAGTATAAAAACTCTGGAGGTCAAGTTCCTAAGATTTTAGGACCCTTCAACTACAAATATGATATAGGCACCATCTGACCTAAAGGCGAAGGACATTTTTGTAGAAAAGAAATGCGATATATATGCTTGAAATTAATCCAACTGTTTAGGACGATCGAAGTTTAGTTCCATTGGTAATGAGAACGTACCAAGGATGATGGCCGAACGGGCGTTAGAGGATTGTTAAAGGTCCATTCGCTTTGTCGAAAGGCAAACCTAGAATCGTCGCGCTCCGTATTAGTGAATTAAGTTCTTTGAATGAGAACTGTCCTATGAAGTCCATTACGGGTTACATAATAAGGATTGAAAACATTGCAAATTCACTAAAAGAGGCAGGTATCAATGATATATATATACTATTCATTTATTGAAATTGTTAAATTTAAATTCATTGGATTGTTGAATTAAAAACATACAACACTTCCTATTATGATGAGTGTTTTTTTATATAGATTATTTGTTAGAACAGAGGGCATATGCATGTCATCAATAGGGTTATTTAATGCTGGTATTTGATTATAATCGTAATGTTTGAGTGTACTCATAGTTAGTATTTTCGATGTTTTTTCATGTATAATGTTTTTTTAATGCGCTTGTATTTATCTTCATGCATATTGTTTGGCACACAGTCATATAAGTTTCAAGTATTTCCATCTAATGATAATAATTTTGTAGCACAGTTTTTAGAGGATTTCAAATATTTCATGCAACTACTATGCTTTTTCAGTCATTTAAAGGCAATAGTTATATGGTTTCAAAAAGCTACTACTAATAATCCTTTGTAAACATTGTAACTCCAAGTACGATTACTTAGTATACAAATAATTTGGGCACACAGTATGAAGGCGCATTGTTCAACCGTCACCTGATGGTCGGGGATAATTTTTTTGAACATTGTCCTGGTGACTTGAGAGCAACATTTTTTAATTCAGAATATTCCTTTTACTAGACAATTGCCATATCAGGCTAAAGAAGTCCAGTTCGCTCTACTATTACCCCTATCTGTAGGGAGAAGAGATAGATTCATCGCCCTTTCTAAGAAATTTTTGTGCGAATTCAAACACGCAAACAGCTCGTCCAGCATTTGAACTCAGATACGCTGATTTCATTTTCATACGGACGATACCCGTTAAAGCTAAGCACGCCTTCCATGTAGCTAATTTAAATTGCGAATTAGTTTTGTGAGTGGTTTAATTTCCTTGATGACGTTTCTAATTAATTGTTGTCATCATGTCTGCAATAATTGGCCTCACATTTAAAAATCTCGTCGGATTTGGCTACGAGTTGATGGGCTTGAAATTGGCTGTAATGGATCGTTAATGAAATTATCATGGGTATTCACCACCTTATAAGAATATTTGATCTTTTCCAATAGCATATATCTTGAAGTAAACTTGAGGCACGAGGTATAATCGATTAAGACTCGTAGGAAATTGAAAAAGGCCTTTTCCGTTTTTTCCCCCGACGCCGCCCGATTCAAAATCCTGACGAGGCTGTTTGCAGTTCACATAGCTCTAATACTGCTTTGAGAAAGGTGTGCATCCACTTTCTTCAATAGTAGGGGAGGAATGGGCTTTTTAAACCTTGGCTAGGTAACCAAGTACTAATAGAATGAACATCTGAATTCACATCTGTTAACTCCGCTTAAGAAATTGACCTTATGTCGCATCGCTGTCGTGTGGAGGGGTTGGTAAATATATTTAAGATTAAAGAATGTTTTAGCAATCTTTTTCATAGAGATATATTATAAGTAAAATGTCTTGTCATGAGATAAGAACTTGGTAGGTATATATATTATTATTTTCCATATAAAACTCCAACATCCCCACAACAGGCCAACCAAGAAGAAGAACAAGTAACTAAGTACACTGATTATGTTATCCATACATTTGTTGTATAAAATTTAATATCGTCGATCAAATTTGAACACATTTTTGGAAAGTTTATAAACCAGTTGGCGTTGATGTTCTCTAATACACGTGTTCCCTTTCTGAAAATAGAATGTAAGAATATTTTTGAAAAGGTCACCACGATTTCAATGATTATGGAGCGAAACGTTCTTGTATCTCATTCAACTGAGAGTAAGAAAGAGTAAATCCCTTATCGATTTTACGAATTATTATTATCTTGTCTATAGAGAGAGAGACTTATGACCCCTCTAGAGGGACAAAGTGTAACCAAAAGGCTTAAAAATGATGATAGAAGATTGTTTTTATTCTAATCGACAGAAAGGATGTACTTAAATTATATTATATATATATATATATAATTATATATATAATTATATATATAGTATTGTGTGTGTGTGTGTGTGTTGTGTGTGTGTATAGATATAATTTTTTTCTAATTTTCTCTACACTACTTGTCGGATTTAATTTCTATTGCTGCTACTATCACAGCACACACCACACCACGGCACACACACACACATATATATATATCATATAGTTTTCCTTGCCGTAGTGTAGGTTCTTTCATGTTGTGGTTTACCAAGCTGATGCAGGTTAGACCATAAGAGAGCTCAATGTACTAATACCAGTGAGTAAAAGGACAGGCAAGATATTTAGTAAATGAAGAAAAAACTCTACAACTTGCTTCATTACAATAATTTATTTCACACCGTATATTAGCATCTCAAGTTAATCACAAAGAACATGACTCTGTCACGAGTCATGTTTCTTGTGATTACCTGAAGATACCGTATTAATACGGTTGAAATAAATTATTGTAAATGAAGGCAGTTTAAGTTTTTCTTACATTTACTAAATATATATATATTATATATATATATATTATATATATATTCACATTCTATCTACTAAAATAAACCAATTCAGTTTTAACAATCGTAAATATCATATGTAAAGATACCACTTTAATGTAATATATGAATTCTTTCATATATATTAAATGTATATATTAGTACAAATTCACAGACACAGACCACAGACACCACTACACATCCGAAACACACACACACCAGCTTCTACACCATATATATATATATGAATATCACATACGATAGAACTTATGAACACTACGTAGAATGTATAATCTATAGTATTGATACGATGCATTTATGTATGTGTATACAGCGTATGTACATTCAGCACAGCCACCATATATATTCTATGGCATTTCTTTTTTATCTTTTTTAATCGGTGTTAATGAGAACCATGACTTCTGTTTTTGAAAGTTCCACAGATTAAAATTCAAAAAGTTAAAGCTAATTGATAAAGAATATGCTTTTTTCGAATTTTTTTGAGTCATTTCTTAAAAACTCTATTTTCTGCAAAGAACACAATTTCTTTCTTTCTTTCTTTCTTTCTTTTCTTTCTTTCTTTCTTTTTCGACACTTGCGCATGACCTTTGTCATCACTTTAACTGCGCACTGATTCATGATTAATGATGCAGGCATCAAAGAGTTGGACACAATCATTTTCTAAAAAAAAATATCCATTGCTGCCCACATGTCTAGTTTGGTTTGGTTTGGTTTGGTGTGGTTTTAGAACGGCATATCAACCGCTGTGGTCTCACTCACCTCGCACTCCTTCTAAAAATATATAAAATGTAATATACTAATATAACATAACGCACATATAATATATATAATAGAACATAACGTATAATATAAATAATTTATAATATACACACAAACAACATAATATTACAGATAACATCACATGTCAAATGAAAATGAATAATGCATGAAATGAATTAAAGAATATTTAGTGTTGACTCTTAAAAATCAACAGTTTTTAATTCCGGATCCAATTTAATATATATAAATAATAAGGTGTGACTGTAGTTATTTTTTGGTTAGCATGCCAGTATTTAATGTAGCATAATTTTACTTGCGGTTTGCATACAGATTATTTGGTCAATCCCCTGTAATTCCTGAGGGATGACCCTTTTCATACCAATGGCCAGGTTCCTTCCATGAAAAATTACAGAAGCCCGCCAAAATACGTGAACTCACGTGGACCTGATGGTCGCCCAGTTTGCAGTTAGAGCGTCAGGCGACGCAGTCGGCCAATTTAGGTCCTGCCTTAAACATGGAACTCCAGCGGGCACTATGTTAGTTAGAGGATTTAATGTATAGTTGAAAATAAAGTTTGGATACTTAATTATGTTCTGTGGTTAATGAATGCCTTGGTAACAAGCCTAAAAGTGACGACGCAGCCAGCAAGAAACATAGTAACAGAAAACCAGACCGATAGTCGCCCAAGTCAACTCGCAGACGCAAGACTTAGAAGATGCCATACCAAGTCAAGATGATAGAAGACATACCAAAGACGATCAAGAAGCATACTATGACGGCAATGCAGAAGAATAGATGTCCAGTAGTGAGAAGAGAGAGGATTTAGCCGGCCAGTGACGGAGGCGCTCTTGCAAACATAACATTTGTCACAGGTGAAACTTGATGTTTCAAATGATGGTAATTATTTATTTTTCTGCATGGACAGAAGTACTTCCTTAGCAATAATAACGAAACAAAAAGGAACTCAATATTTACTGCAGAACCTATGATATACACATTCACGATACGTTTAATATTATACCGATCGATATATTTACTTAGAGTCAATTTGATAACATTAGTTCAATATGTAAAAAATTCACGTCACGTGTTTTTTTTTCTTTCTTCTTTTCATTTTTATTATGTTCGATTGAAACAGATTAGCGTTATCGCTTCTGCGCTCATACCCATCTCTCTATTGCCTTTCCACTGCGTTCTTTCTTTTTTATTATATTTTTTCTTCTGTAACATGCTATTTTTTCTTACCTTTCTTCTTTCTAATAAAAACGGAAGGGTCGCACGTATTAGTTTGAAGGTTTTTGGGAAAATTTTGACACTCATAAGAAATAAGAATTCGGCGGATAAGCCAACACCGGGTCATTAGGGAAGCTTTTTTTTATTTTTGTGCTTTCATCCTGGATCGATTTGAACGGTCTCGTTTTTTAACCGAGGGTGTTTCGGTGCTGATAACGGTCGGAAGATTAAGGAACAAGCGTATTATTATACTAGATAGATACCATTTTAAGGAGAAGGTATACACTCTTACTCCCATAACTGTAAGGTTCCTAATGCTCTGCTTCGCCAATCGCTATCAGAAATCGATCCAAAACATCTTAGATTTCTGATTATTCATCGAAATCATCTAACGCGCGAAAAAAATCTCGAAAAGCACTTTGTTTGTAGATTGCTCCATAGGCATTGTGACTGCCATACACAGGGAAAAGACGGAAGCGAAATACTTCTAGCATAGCAGTCTCCCGCAAATAAACTGTTACCGCTATAAATGATCTGCTACAAAGACATGAAGCAAATAGTTTTGCTCAGCTTGATGGTGATACTGTTTTCTTTGACATTGTCCGCTAGAGTTTTACAAAGGAGATAATTAGCATAATTTCTGTTTATAATCTGCCTAGATTACGCGCTAACGACGGTCATTAGATCTCATGATAGAAAGGGGCACTAAGCATGAAAATAGCCCACATAGACTATTCCGCGGGTGCATACTTACGCAGATGAATCTAGCATTTCTCACAAATACATGCTGCCCAGACATAAAATTCCTGGCTTGCGCCTATCTGGCTCTACGGGAACTTAGATAAAAACAGATTTAATATGTTTTAAAGCAAATGGCTCGCATGCTCCACATGGCATCTCTGAAATTAGTTAAGACCACATTAGTTCGCCATCCTTGGTAGCATGTCACATCTACTGAAAACGCGCTATAAACATAACGCAGCAGGAAGGACAATCGGAGCTGCAATTGACAGGTTATGCGACTCAATATGGAAATGTGATCTCTCGTTAAAATAAATAAGAATTCAATCTGGAGCTGTATCAGTGCTACTATATGGTTGCACTACTTTGGATTCTTAACGAAACGGTTTGGATAAAAAGTAGATAGGAACTACACAAGGATACCGCGAACTGGAGTTGGAGAAATCCCTGGAAGCAGCACACTACAAACAAAGCTGTACGTCACTTAACATCGCCATCTCACATAACATCCCGCCAAAAGTTTTTAAGGAACGACAAGCTTATGCTAGACACTGTTGGTGAATGCAGGAATTAATCATTTGCACGACTACATGTGGATACATCTGTTGACCGACCAGCAAAAATATATTTCATTATTATTAGGCTTGGTGTAATGCCGTGTGTGGGATCAGACCATGAGCGAAGGTCGCGATCAGGGAAGGATGGTGAGAGAGAGAGGAGAGAAGTAGAGGACGGAGAAAGAGAGAGAGTCAAGGGGAATCTGTTTTATCAGCATTATTAATAGTGATGAATGAATGCCTTCGGTTATTTCTCTTTTTTTATAGATTGTAGGTGGGGGCTGTGTGAGCGATTTCCGGCAGTGTAGAGAGAATTACTGAGCCGGTGATGAAATTTCCGTCCCACTAAACAATATTAGACATGACGATGATGAAAAGACTCAGGTTTGGCAAAAAAATGGAAAAATAACAAACACCAAGGTTATCTAGTTAACCACAAGAAATTTTTTCCGTGATCATTGTCGGCAAGAAGACTTTATAAATCAGGACAAGTATTAATTACTCACAACTGAAGACGAATGTCTCGTTCAATTTGGTCGAAATGGAAGGAATTGGGTATCATATTCAGGATAGTAAGTCAGCGGCAGCCGGGTCAAAAGGGTCGGATGTTGTGGAGTCTCTAGATGTTATCGCATCTTCCGTTGAGCTGGTAGTGAAAACGCCGTTCATCAAAGGTATTGCATGCTACGTGCCGAGGTAAAGGGTCATCGCGTACGGCGGGGACTAAAGTCGCCCCACCGTGGTGTATGCGGTAACGTCCCTCTGCTTATTGGGAAATGGTCGGTCAAAGTTCCTACTATCCGCGTTTGGTAGAGGACAGACTTATTGGTTAATTTGTATTCCGGTTTATATAAGTGGTCAGCGGCTCGATTTGGTATTTTCTTTTTGCAGGTAATGGATTTAGCGAACCATCTGGAACTCCAAAAGCGCGACGTATGTTGTAAGCACCACTTATGACTTGCCTTAATCCAATCATATTTTAGAGATTGTTTTAATTATTTTTTAAAAATCTTATTCGTGCCAAATTGTAGAATGTTTTGATTTGGATAGGAGTTCATGGTTCGTGCGTCCTTTTACGGCTTTCCTTTTTCTTTTTCATTGTTTATAAATTATAGGAGTTTAGTATAAGATAGTAGTTTCTTTCGATACATAATCCTATATATATTTGCTTTTCATGGCTAGACTAATCCTTAATTCTACATTTCTAGACTATAACGGGATCGGTTTAGCTCAGTCGGTAACAATAAGGTTCCGGTTTGATATTCAGCCCATCGCCTACATAGATGAAAGGTAGACTGTCTTGATCCGTGCAGTAAAGTGGGGAGCTGATGGTTAGGGTTTGGCGCTCCAGACCTCAGATGCGAAACCAATCCCGCTGCGTGTCTATGCGTAGTGAGAAGGCGAATAGACTCACCATACGTTGTCGCGGCTAAGTACATACAACAGGCCCCTCGCGCAAGCTTATAACTGTTTTTCTTTTCTTGGTTATTATGATTGTTTATATGCATACATGGATACTCAGCGCTGATATCAAACTTAATTATATTATTATTTTCGATCATGTGTAGTGCATGCGAATGAGTATTCCAACTCGCGAGATCTCTAGAATTTTTTGGTGGACATTATTCGTTCTAATAAAAAAAAGACAAATCAAACAGTGCAAAAACTTTTGCACACATCGGAATTTCAGTCCCGCTCTAGACGGAATAATAGTATCAGGTAGGTGGTAGGTAACCCTGCATTGAGTTGTGAATTTTAAGATATCCTTCTCCGCGCGAGATCTTTATGAGAGATTAAGACGTTCTTAAGAGATGCATTTATACTTAAAAATCAATAATGTAGCGCTTTAACTGTCCCTCTCTTTAGAGGCGCTTCGCGTCTGCATTCTTCTCAATATTACTTTTCTGAATAATAATAAATACAGTAACAATTATATATATATATAATATATCATTATAATATATATAGGTGTGTGTGTTGTGTGTGTGTGTGTGTGTGTGTGTGTGGTTTGGTAACATAAGAAAAAAGTATGTTCATACAAAGGCTATAGTAAAAATCTTGCCCAATCATTACTATAACAAATTGTCCCATTCTAAATGTCCATTTTCTGTTCAGTTCTGCCAACAATTAAGTTTAATTTGATCATTAACAATGTCCTTACCTAATTCTTTCAAAGTTACCCATAGATAGAGATTATATTTACATATAGAACATATGGGTAATTTCGCGTCTCGTCAAGTCAATCATTCCTTTTTTTATGTAGTTATGAATGCAAATGGATTTAAAATCAGGTTAAGTTAGTCTCTTCCCCACTTGAAATGTCTTCATAAAAGCATCACCCTCTATTTACATTTAGTATTACAGAATGCATGGCAATTAAACTAGTATACGGCAGGGTAGTTATTAGTAGTCCTATCCATACCTGGGTAAACACACGACTTATCAGAAACTTCAACATTTACATATCAATCTGGTGAAACCTTCTGAGGCCATTTTTGGTGGGTATCTTTAATATGACATCAAATATGGTAAAATTCCGCTTTTTTTTACATTCCATAACGCCCCCCCGCCACGGGTCAGTTTATATGTATCCAATAATGAACGATTTATAGAAATGTAGACTTGATAGCGAATTGGTGATTGTTTGTCTTTTTCTTTTTTTAGATGAGGCTTTTGATAATTGTATTTATTTGGACTTTTGAACGCCTTGTCCTATCTTTTATAGTTTATACACGTTTCGGTCATTGTTAAAATAGCTTAACACTTGTACTTCGATAATGTTAACGGAATGAGAACAGTCTATCGGGATTTGATAAAGGGTTGCGGTTCGAAGTTCCCCGAATGTTTCTGATTATCACATGATGACCTCCCCGAGTCAACAAGAAAGTTTCCCGATTTCGAAAAAGAATGTTTCCGAGTTTCAAGAGAAGGTTCCGAGTCCGAACGTTTGTGTATATAACAATAAAGGACTGAGGACATACAGTACAGATAAACTTCAAATAATTAATGAATTGTGATTAATTTGACATTCTGGCGGGCTATTCTTTTCGTTTCGTTGCATGGATTAATTTTTAACGGATGTCAAATGCATAGGGTTATTTTATGCTTAGAGTTAAGGAATCGCCGTTGATTGTAACGCTGTTAATTTACATTTTTTTGTGTAGTTGTTTCTTTTCTTTTTTTTTTTTTTTTTTGGCATACGGTCGCCATAGACTGGATGGACGCAAGAAGTAGCTACACTCTAAGTCGTCACCAGCAGCTAAATAATGGACCATTGCCGTTTTTTATTTATAAAGAGAAAAACTGGAAGGAAAAAGCGATATGCTACACAGAAAAAAATACAAAATATATATAGAAAGAGAAAGAAGAGAGTAGAGGAAAGTTAATAGCGACGGGGTGAACGCAGCGAAGCGCGATAACGCTAATCTTGCTTTCAAACCGAACCATAATGAAAAGAGATGAAACACCGAAAGTCAGAAAGAAGAGCAGAAAGTGTGTGGTGTGTGTGTTGTGTGTGTGTGTGTGTGGTGTGTGTGTGTTGTGAGGGAGTGAGAGACAGACCAGAGATAGAAGAGAGACAGAGAAGAGCAGACAGAGAATTAAATCAAAATATTATACTTTTTACATATTGAACTATTTTACTGAATAGCTCTTAAAATAAATATATCAAACGTTGTAATAATTAATTATCAATACTGTGGTATATCCACAGCTTCTGATAGTAAGTAAATAATCACTATAAGTCTTAATTACTAAACAGTGCATTTGTTATGGGTGTGTTATCATTACTAAGTCCTTTTGAGCGTTTATAAATTTCTGTTCTCATTTCTTTCTCTCTTTTTACAATGTATTTTTTTGAGGGTTCACTTCCTGGCTTTAATAAAGGACTTCGTTATCAGCATAGATAGAGAAATAAAAAATTATCTTCTAATTATCGATCTATCCACGCACGTTTCCAATATTGCAGTGTATAAGCGTGTACTGATTTACATCGGGTTGTCAGATGAAAATAGCAAGACGTGCGGTTCAGTTTGTAGAAATAGAGATAAATTCATTACGCATTTTTTGCAGTGAATTATTCCACCCTGATACTTTTGAGCAATGTTAAGAAAGGATTCTCTTGGTATCAAAATATCCAAAAATTCAATGAGTAAAAAGCATATATGCATATGTGTATATCCGACTTCTAGATGGTTGCAAAACTTATTATCGTATTGTCTAACTTAAATTTCATAACATGTTCTTTCGAAAAAGATACATTTACGAAAAGGAGCGAAAACGGGCTTTAGAATCATAATTAAGGACAAAACCATCAAATATATCAAAATCAAATAAAAGTTAGTTTAATCTTAATTATACCAAGCTGTAAGTAAGTAAAGTCGACGGGGCAGCCTAAAGTCGGTATCAGCAGTCAGCGAGGGAGTCTATCCCTTTTTCAGCTAGCGCTAGACCAAGGAGTTGTTTTTTAGCATCTGAGGTGAGCGCCACACCTTCCATCAAGCTCTTACTTAACCGACAGATCCGCTGTCTACTCATACGCTGGAGTAGGAGGGGGGACCGGTATCGACTAGGAACTTGTGGTTTCTAGCGAAGCTCTACCGACTGAGCTATGTACTCGACCTAGTATCCTAATGTTCTTCCTTCCACACATGATCAGTCATGCTTGATTTCATCATTCTCCTCGGATTACGCTTTTTATTTTTTTACTCTAGCCTCCCTTTTAGGGGACGGTTAGTTTCGTCTTTATAACAACAACCAAGACGAGAACATCATTTAAATTAGCCTATTGTAAGAAGAATTCAATATCTCAGAAAAATCAGAAAACAAGTTTTTATGTTACTTGCCATTGAGTGCTTTTTTTTTTCAGTTTATTAGCTAAATGTTCAATGAAATTTGGTCAGGGTTAGAAGTTTTAAAATCTGTAATATTTGAATAAATAAATATCAAATATTTTATTAAATAAAAAGGGGTTTTAACATATAAATAATTATTGGTTTGCATATCATTTTTGATGCAAAAGTAAACTGTTTAATTTCGTTCATTAGCGTTTGAATAACACAATGTAAAAAAAACTGTAACGGTTTACGGATTTAATGTAAAACGATACTTAATCCTGCAAGTTTTTTTATTTATAAAATTTTTAAAGTAAACGATTTATCTTGAGGACTTATATTTTTTATATGGGGAGTTATATTTTCGAATTAAAAATTTGATCGTAAAAAATAAAATAGATAATTTCCTCAAAATATAATTACGGAATAAAGATATTAATTCAAATAATAATGATTTAATTAATGTTATTGTTTTACGTTCGTAAAAATTAGAAAGGTTTAGCATTGTTTTTGTGCTTTTTAAGCATAAATATGAAATTAAAGTATACGTTTGTAAAACTTTAGAAACAATAGCATGTTTTTTATTTGTTTTTTAAGTGTGAATATATGATTAGAGAATGGATGCTATAATTTAGATAGATTAAAAACACACACACACAACACACAACACACACACACACACACATGTACTCGCCACATAAACACCACATATGAGCACGATACTACCATACCATATGTATGCATAATTACAATATAAAAAGATGTACAAATGCGAACACACGTTCTTCGGCATACACGCCTACCTGCATATATTGATAATAGACTAAATCAGCATTTAAAATCTGACCTTTGCTTGGGTTCAAGAAACTCAGCTGAAGTCGACAGCAGAATTATTAGAAACTGATAGATAGATAGATAGATGAGTAGATAGATGCGTTCAAACTTCACTTCAGATGATAGATAGATAGATAGATAGATAGATAGATAGATAGATGATAGATGCGTTCAAAACTCAATTCAGATGATAGATAGATAGAGAGATAGATAGATGCGTTCAAAAATCAATTCAGAAATAGATAGATAGATAGATGATAGATAGATAGATAGCATAGATAGATGCGTTCAAACTCAATTCAGAGTAGATAGATAGATATAGATGATAGATAGATAGATAGATAAATAGATAGATAGATAGATAGATGCGTTTCAAACTACTTTCAGATGATAGATAGAAGATAGATAGATAGATAGATAGATAGATAGATGCGTTCAAAACTCAATTCAGATGATGTGATCGATAGATAGATAAATAGATGCGTTAAAAACTCAAAATTCAGATGAATCAATTAAGTGTTTGATATCTTTTGGATAATCCGCGGATTATTGTGTCACATATTAATCCGCACTTTTATCTAATTCGCTCTCAATGAGAAATGTCTCCTCTATAGAATGGGGGTGAAATGGGGGGAGAGATTGGAGACACAGGGTGGAATATAAATCAAACATACACGCAAAGAGAAAGAGAGAGACAGAGACAGAAGACAGAGAACAGAGAAGAAAATAGAGATAGATAGTAGATAGAGAGAGAGAGAGAGAGAGAGGAGGGGGGAAGAGAGAGAAGGAAGTAAACTGATTTTTAAATTATCTTCGTTTCGACATTTTGTATTATTATCTCAGTCGGGTAGAGCACCTGTCTAGGAATAGCAAGGTTCCTGGTTTGATCCCGGTGCCTGCCAATTTAGCAATGAGTAGCACAGATTGGGCATCTGATCTGTGCGGCAAAGTGAGGAGCTGACGGTAAGTGTGGTGCTCCACATCCAGCAAAACAATCTCTCTGGTCTTGGCGCTAGCGAAAAGGGGATAGACTCCTTTGCTGTCCGGCTGATATCGACATAGCCCACTCCACCCAAATTTTATTTTAGGATTTAAAGATATAGGTGGCATAATGTTTATCGTCGAGGAAAATGGAATCGCCGAGCAAAGTTTCAAATTCTGGACAAAGTTTGTTACGTTTCCTTTCGCGCTAATGCCTCTGGAAAGGCACACTCCTTCTGCACCCCTACACACCACTTCGTTGCCAAGATATGAATAAATAAAAAGTAGAACAACTGAGTTCTATCAATTTAATTTCGTCAAGAAAAAACCTCTAACTATCACTTTAGGGTGAGTAAGGCACAATACTCTCCAAATGTCTTATAACCTATGGAGAGTATTAAACATTAATACTGTAATACACTGAGTATAAAACATTAGTACTGTAATACACTGAGAAAAAGATTGATGGATGAGAGGGTATGATTAAAGCGGATAATAATAAGGTTTTGTGTTCATCTTACCACAGGTTTGTTCTTTGTTTAAGTTTCATTTGTTGTTCTTCATTCTATGTATTATGATTTTTACTATAAATTAAATACTTATTTATACACAATGCCTGATGGCATTGTGTCATAAGAAGTGAGACGTAGGTTCGGTTACAGACAAACACGGAATCTCCATTATACATGGAAAAGTTTCATTCGATTTTAAACGTTCTTCCAGGTTTGCAAAAAAAGGTTTTTTTTCTTTTGCTTTATTTGATCAAATTCTGCTGTTTATCTTCCATCAACGCCAACATATAAACTAGGTAAATCCGTAAATCTGTTCTAATTTACAAGCTGGTTTAATATGTCAAGTTGAACTTGTTCACCTCCTTTTTTCCGCGTTTGATCCAAACACCGGATTTGATTTAAAACATTTTATACGCAAATTATCTTGGTATACAATATGAAAACGATTCAATAGTTCGTGATATGCAATAATTTATTTTAAAATTGATTTCTGATTTGGCGCTTGGAAGCGTCGACAAAATCCAGTTACGGTTATAAACTGAGGTAAATGGTCATTATGTATTTAATGCTAGATAATTGATATATGTAAAAAAAAGATTTTTTTTAAATACATAAAAAAACAACAGCGACAATTCTGAGGGCAAAAAAATTAAGTACTGTTAAAAAGAAATTCAAATCTTTCCATAAAATTATATTTACTAAATAACCATTTAATTTACTGTTCAGCATAACGCAATGATGTATTATAACATGCTGTTCAATATATTAATATTATTACGCATTAATCTACTTAGGCACCGTACAATAACATAATACACAATATATAACACCGCCTATCGGATTAAAATACGCTGACTATCCTATGCCGAGGGGTAAGACCCACCCCCAAAGATTGTCCTGGGTATGATACTAAACTACATCTGATAGTGAGGCAGGAACTAGAGAGAGTGTAGAGTACCTATTCATTCACATTACTTTCATGTCCACTCTGACCTGGAGTGGCAGTACCTGTTAGGGTCCATCTATTGATCAGCTAGATCTGTTTAAAGATTATTCGTATTCGAAAGAACATGTGCACCCCCTCCCCCAAAAAAAAAAACATCTTACTCAAAAATATAAATGTGAACATACAATGTATCCGATTCCCAAACGTCTAGGCTTAAAATAACGCTAGACAGGTTGATATGCAGTTAAGATAAATCAATCAAACAATCGTATATATTAATACTCATGTTCCTAAAAATACGACCGTTATCATCTTGCAAACCTCTGCCTTAAAAGTGAGCGTCTAATGAAAAGATGAAAATAAGGAAAGAAAGAAGAAAGCCTGTGAGAGTGTAATCAAGTTTATCACACTTTTTAAAATAAATTTAACTATTTAGCAATAGCTTATAAGTAAACATGGAGGCGCGTAGCATAATGGTTAGTATCGTAAGAAATAGACTCGTCGCCCGAGTTTCAAACCTAGACAAGGCTGTTTTGCATTTCACATAGCGCTAATACCCTTGGGAAAAGTAAGAATCCATTATATTCTCCTTAGCTATGGGTAAAAATAGTTGGCAGACTGGGCTCTTTAACCTTAGATAGGTAACCAGTATAGGAAACTCTGAATGTGAGAACCTGAGATCAATCGTTGATTGGGTTTGTGCATTCCTGTGTGCAACGATTCTTCTTATCGACTGTGCCAAAAAGTGCGATGGTCCAACACAAGCCTTCCACCACTAGAAGAAAAGCTGTGTGGGTTGTTCATTGGATGAACCCTCATGCGTCGAAATCGGACCAGAGAGCCATTTTTTAAAAATACGTTAACATTATCAAAACTTATAATTTATCCACATGTCCTCTAGTATATAATAAAACACTTGCTTATTATATTATTGTTATTATTGTTTGTATCCAAAGCTGATATAAAGTTGTGTTTTCTCACTGGGTGCCTGGGGTGATTTCGAATTTGTGAATTTTTAAAATACTGACGTATCAAGCACGAAATAAATTCTTCCACACTTCTACATTCTTCCTAAATTATAAATTCAATATCTACTTATACTATATCACAGTCTTTTCAGGTTCTATAAGACATAGGGAGTATTGGGCCTTACTCTACCACGCTATGCCTCTTCCCTTTGTTTCCTTTGCTTCCATATTAAAATAACTTGTGTCACATGGTCTAGTCAGCAGTCGGTAAATAGCTTTCTAGCTAAAATAGCTCTACAGTCGGATAAATAGCTTCTATCTAAATAGCTTCTAACTAAAGTCTTTGTATAAATTTCGTGAAAAATGGTCTTATATTTTGACCAAATAAAAAAAAATGATAAATTTAGATATAAATATATCTTTCTTCTAATGCGACATTAGAGCGGGGGCGGGGGGGGGACTAGATGTTATCTATTTAAGCATGTGGTAGTGGGAGGAGAAGTGACAGGGAGAATTAGAATAAACACATTTGGAGGCACTATAATTTCTATACACACATTTATCAATTATACATATATAAAGGGCAGTTGGTGTGTATGTATATATATATATATATGTATGTCCAGTTAATTCTTGGTTGATGTGTGATCTGTGAGGAGTGTGACCAGGTCCTATGGTCAAAGGCGGCACTTGGTCAATTCACATAAATCACATGAGAGCTACCGACTGCCAATGGTTGTCTGCTACCATGCCACCATTCTAAGGACCCAGAATGATCACCACATGAAGACAATATGAGTATACAACACCTGTCACGCAGTCAACACAATCGTATGTGTGCCAATATTTCTAGCGATAGCAGGACTTTGGTGGGATTAAAGAGTCATGAAGCGCAGCCCACAAATGGACATGGATGAAGGAGTGGCAGTGCCCTGTAAAGACGTTGGTCACTACGATGAAACTGCAAAAATACAACAATTAACTACAAAGAAAATATATGATATACACATTTGAATACACCGATTCTTTTGTGCAAAATAGGAAGATGATTTATATTGTTGTTGTTTGTTTTTGGCACCTTTCCGTCTACTAGGACGATAGGCGTAGTGTCCAAAAAAAGATATTAAAAAAGATATGAATAAAATAGCTTGAAAAATTCTACTTAAAACAAGCCGAGATTTGTAAATCTCAAAAGTAAACCAAATCAATACATCAATTTTTACCCACCCTACTAGACGACGCTGATTTAGCCACGTCTAGTTTAAGATAAGCTAGGCGCATTTATTGCGTGTGCATGTTTCTTCTTACACGCATGTCGCACTTAACGTCTCTACGAGCATTGACACAAACTAAGAAACATGCACACGCAATAATGCGCCTAGCTTTATGCTTAAACTAGAAGTGGCTACTCAGCGTCGTCTGAGTAGGGTGGGTAAAAATTGATGTATTGATTTGTTTACTTTTGAGATTTACAAATGCTGGACTTGTTTTTAAGTAGAATTTCAATGCTATTTCTATTCATATCCTAATTTTTTAATATTTTTTTGGACACTACGCCATCGTCCTTAGTAGACGGAAGGTGCCAAAAACAACCAACACAACAATATAAATCAAATCTTCCTAATTTTTGCACAAAAAAGAATCGGTGGTATTCAATGTGTATATATATATATTTCTTTGTAGTTAATTGTTGTATTTTTTGCAGTTTCATCCGTAGTGACGCAACGTCTTTACAGGCGACTGCCATCCTTCATCCATTGTCCATTTGGGGCTCGTTCATGACTCTTTAATCCACCAAAGTCCTGCATATCCTAGAACATATCTGGCAACATAACGATTGGTGTTGACTGCGTGGACAGGTGTTGTATACTCATCATTGTCTTCATGTTGGTGATCATTCTGGGTCTTAGAATGTGGCATGGTAGAGACAACAATTGCAGTCGGGTAGCTCTCATGTGATTTTATGTGATTGACCAAGCCCGCCTTTGACCATAGGACCTGGTCACACTCCTCACAGATCCACACATCACCGAATTAACTGGACATACATTATATATATATATTACATACACACCAACTGCCCTTTATATATGTATAAATTGATAAATGTGTGTATGAATTTATAGTCCTCCAAATGTGTTTATTCTAATTCTCCCTGTCACTTCTCTCCCCACTAACCACATGCTTTAAAAGATAACATCTAGCCGCTCTATGTCGATTAGAAAGAAAGATAAATATTTCTTAAATTTATCATTTTTTTTTTATTTGGTCAAAAATTATAAGACCATTTTTCACGAAAAATTTATACAAAGACTTTTAGTTAGAAGCTATTTAGTTAGAAGCTATTTATCCGACTGTTAGAAGCTATTTTAGTTAGAAGCTATTTATCCGACTGCTGACTAGACCATGTGACACAAGGTTAGTTTAATATGGAAGCAAAGGAAACAAAGGAAGAGGCTAGCGTGTAGAGTAAGGCCAATACTCCCTATGTCTTATAGACCTGAAAGACTGTGATATAGTATAAGTAGAATTGAATTATAATTTAGGAAGAATGTAGAAGTGTGGGAAGAATTTATTTTGCTTGAACGTCAGTATTTTAAAATTCACAAATTCGAAATCAACCCCAGGCACCAGTGAGAAATACACAACTGTTATATCAGCTTTGATACAAACAACTACAATAACAATAATATAATAAGCATAGGTGTTTATTATATACTAGCAGGACATGTGGATATATTATAATGTTTGATATGTTTACGTATTTTAAAAATGGACTCTCTGGTCGATTTCGACGCATGAGGGTTCATCCAATGAACAACCCACACAAGGTTTTCTTTCTAGTGGTGAAGGCTTGTGTTGGACCATCGGCACTTTTTGGCACAGTCGATAAGAAAGAATCGTTGCACAAGGAATGCCACAAACCCAATCAACGATTGATCTCAGGTTCTCACATTCAGAGTTTCCTATACTGGTTACCTATCTAAGGTTAAAGAGCCCAGTCTGCCCAACTATTTTACCCATAGCTAGAGGGAGAATATATGGATTCTTACCTTTTCCCAAGGGTATTAGCGCTATGTGAAATGCAAACAGCCTTGTCTAGGATTTGAACTCGGGTCGACGAGTCTATTTCCTACGATACTAACCATTATGCTACGCGCCTCCATGTTTACTTATAAGCTATTGCTAAATAGTTAAATATTTAAAAAGTGTGATAAACTTGATTAACTCTCACAGCCTTTTCTTCTTTCTTTCCTTATTTTCATCTTTTCATTAGACGCTCACTTTTAAGCAGAGGGTGTTGCAAGATGATAACGGTCGTATTTTTAAGGAACATGAGTATTAATATATAGATTGTTTGATTGATTTATCTTAACTGCATATCAACCTGTCTACCGTTATTTTAAGCCTAGACGTTTGGGAATGGATACATTGTATGTTCACATTTATATTTTTGAGTAAGATGTTTTTTTGGGGGGAGGGGTGCACATTGTTCTTTCGAATACGAATAATCTTTAAACAGATCTAGCTGATCAATAGATGAGACCCTAACAGGTACTGCCACTCCAGGTCAGAGTGGACATGAAAGTAATGTGAATGAATAGGTACTCTACACTCTCTCTAGTTCCTGCCTCACTATCAGATGTAGTTTAGTATCATACCCAGGACAATCTTTGGGGGTGGGTCTTACCCCTCGGCATAGGATAGTCAGCGTATTTTAATCCGATAGGGCGGTGTTATATATTATGTATTATGTTATTGTACGGTGCCTAAGTAGATTAATGCGTAATAATATTAATATATTGAACAGCATGTTATAATACATCATTGCGTTATGCTGAACAGTAAATTAAATGGTTATTAGTAAATATAATTTTATGGAAAGATTTGAATTTCTTTTTAACAGTACTTAATTTTTTTGCCCTCAGAATTGTCGCTGTTGTTTTTTATGTATTTAAAAAAAATCTTTTTTTTACATATATCAATTATCTAGCATTAAATACATAATGACCATTTACCTCAGTTTATAACCGTAACTGGATTTTGTCGACGCTTCCAAGCGCCAAATCAGAAATCAATTTTAAAATAAATTATTGCATATCACGAACTATTGAATCGTTTTCATATTGTATACCAAGATAATTTGCGTATAAAATGTTTTAAATCAAATCCGGTGTTTGGATCAAACGCGGAAAAAAGGAGGTGAACAAGTTCAACTTGACATATTAAACCAGCTTGTAAATTAGAACCGATTTACGGATTTACCCAGTTTATATGTTGGCGTTGATGGAAGATAAACAGCAGAATTTGATCAAATAAAGCAAAAGAAAAAAAACTTTTTTTTGCAAACCTGGAAGAACGTTTAAAATCGAATGAAACTTTTCCATGTATAATGGAGATTCCGTGTTTGTCTGTAACCGAACCTACGTCACTTCTTATGACACAATGCCATCAGGCATTGTGTATAAATAAGTATTTAATTTATAGTAAAAATCATTAATACATAGAATGAAGAACAACAAATGAAACTTAAACAAAGAACAAACCTGTGGTAAGATGAACCACAAAAACTTATTATTATCCGCCTTTAATCATACCCTCTCATCCCATCAATCTTTTTCTCAGTGTATTACAGTACTAATGTTTTATACTCAGTGTATTACAGTATTAATGTTTAATACTCTCCATAGGTCTATAAGACATGGAGAGTATTGTGCCTTACTCACCCTAAAGTGATAGTAAGAGGTTTTTTCTTGACGAATTAAATGATAGAACTCAGTTTGTTCTACTTTTTATTTATTCATATCTTGGCGACGAAGTGGTGTGTATGGGGGGTGCAGAAGGAATTGTGCCTTTCCAGAGGGCATTAGCGCGAAAGGAAACGTAACAAACTTTGTCCAGAATTTGAACTCTGCTCGGCGATTCCATTTTCCTCGACGATAAACATGCTACCTATGTCTTTAAAATCCTAAAATAAAATTTGGTGGAGTGGGCTATTGTCGATATCAGCCGGACAGCAAAGGAGTCTATCTCTTTTCGCTAGCGCTAGACCAGAGAGATTGTTTTTGCTGATGTGGAGCACCACACCTACCGTCAGCTCCTCACTTTACCGCACAGATCAGATTGCCCAATCTGTGCTACTCATCGCTAAATTGGCAGGCACCGGGATCAAACCAGGAACCTTGCTATTCCTAGACGGGTGCTCTACCGACTGAGATAATAATACAAAATGTCGAAACGAAGATAATTTAAAAATCAGTTTACTTCCTTCTCTCTCTCTCTCTCTCTCTCTCTATATATATATATATATATATATATATATATATATATATATATCTGTTTCTCCGCCTCTCTGTCTCTGTCTCTCTCTTTCTCTTTGCGTGTATGTTGATTTGTATTCCACCCTGTGTCTTCAATTTCTCCCCCATTTCTCTCCCATTTCTATTAGAGGAGACATTCTCATTGAGAGCGAATTAGATAAAAGTGCGGATTATATGTGACACAATAATCCGCGGATTATCCAAAAGATATCAAACACTTAATTGATTCATCTGAATTTTGAGTTTTTAACGCATCTATTTATCTATATCTATCATCAACATCTGAATTTGGTTTTGAACGCATCTATCTATCTATCTATCTATCTATCATCTGAATTGAGTTTTGAACGCATCTATCTATCTATCTATCTATCTATCTATCTATCATCTGAATTGAGTTTTGAACGCATCTATCTATCTATCTATCTATCTATCTATCTATCTATCTATCTATCTATCATCTGAATTGAGTTTTGAACGCATCTATCTATCTATCTATCTATCTATCATCTGAAGTAAGTTTTGAACGCATCTATCTATCTATCTATCTATCAGTTTCTAATAATTCTGCTGTCGACTTCAGCTGAGTTTCTTGAACCCAAGCAAAGGTCAGATTTTAAATGCTGATTTAGTCTATTATCAATATATGCAGTAGTGCGTGTATGCCGATGAACGTGTGTTCGTATTTGTACATCTTTTTATATGTTGTTATATTTATGCATACATATGTGTATGTGTGTGTATGCGTGCTCATATGTGGTGTTTATGTGTGGGAGTACATGTGTGTGTGTGTGTGTGTGTGTGTGTGTGTTAATCTATCTAAATTATAGCATCCATTCTCTAATTCATTATTCACACTTAAAAAAACAAATAAACAATGCTATTTTTCTAATTTTTACAAACGTATACTTTAATTCATTATTTTACGCTTAAAACACAAAACAATGTAACCTTTCTAATTTTTACGAACGTAAAACAATAATATTAATTGAATTATTACCTTGTTTTCAATTATTATATTTTGAATTAATATCTTTATTCCGTAATTATATTTTGAGGAAATTATCTATTTATTTTTTACGATCAAATTTTTAATCGAAAATATAACTCCCCATATAAAAAATATAAGTCCTCAGATAAATCGTTTACTTAAAAATTATAAATAAAAAAAACTTTGCAGGATTAAGTATCGTTTTACATTAATTCCATAAACCGTTACAGTTTTTTTTTACATTGTGTTATTCAAACGCTAATGAACGATAAATAAACAGTTTACTTTTTGCAATCGAAACCAATAATTATTTATTATTAAAATCCCCTTTTTTATTTAATAAAAATATTTGGTATTTATTTATTCAAATATTACAGATTTAAAAACTTCTAACCCTGACCAAATTTCAATTGAACATTTTGCTAATAAACTGAAAAAAAAAAAAAAAAAAAATGCAAGTAACATATAACTTGTTTTCTAATTTTTTCTGAGATATTGAATTCTTCTTACAATAGGCTAATTTAAATGATGTTCTCGTCTTGGTTGTTGTTATAAATACGAAACTAACCATCCCCTAAAAGGGAGGCTAGAGTAACAATGAAAACGCGTAATCCGAGGAGGAATGATGAAATCAAGCATGATTGATCATGTGTGGAAGGAAGAACATTAGGATATTTAGTCCGAGTACATCTTGGTATAATAATGATTAACTAACTTTTATTTGATGTTTGATATATTTGATGGTTTTGTCCCTTAATTTATGATTCTAAAGCCCTGTTTTCGCTCCTTTTCGTAAATGTATCTTTTTCGATAGAACTTTTTATGAAATTTAAGTTAATATTAAAGTATAATAATTTTGATTTAAATCTCTCTCTTTCTCTCTCTGTCTCTGTCTCTGTCTCTGTCTCTCTCTCTCTGTCTCTCTCTCTCTCTCTCTCTCGATAAGTTTTGCAACCATCTAGAAGTCGGATATACACATATGCATATATGCTTTTTAACTCGTTGATTTTTGGATATTTTGATACCAAGAATTCCTTTCTTAACATTGCTCAAAAGTATCAGGTGAATAATTCACTGCAGAAAATGCGTAATGAATTAATCTCTATTTCTAAAGCCGTAACCGCACGTCTTGTATTTTCACTGACCGATGTAAATCAGTACACGGCTTATAACTGCCAATATTGGAAACGTGCGTGGGATAGATTCGATAATTAGAAGATAATCTTATCTGTCCAGTCAGTTGCTCGATAACGAAGTCCTTTATTAAAGCCAGGAAGTGAACTCAAAAAATACATTGTATAAAAAGAGAGAAAGAAATGATGAACAGGATTTATAAACGTCAATAGACTAGTAATGATAAACACACTCCATTAACAAATACACTGTTTAGTAATTAAGGATCTTATAGTGATTATTTACTTACTATCAGAAGCTGTGGATATATCACAGTATGATAATTTAATTATTACAACGTTTGATATGTTTATTTAAGAGCTATTGCACACTACTTCAATATATAAAAAGTATAATAATTTTGATTTAATTCTCTGTCTGTCTCTCTGTCTGTCTCTCTATCTCTCTCTGTCTCTCACTCCCTCACACACACCACACACACACACACACACACACACACACACACACACACACACACACACTTTCTGTCTTTCTTTCTGACTTTCTTTTCACCTTTTCATTATGTTCGGTTGAAACAGATTAGCGTTATCGCGTTCGTGCGTTCACCCCGTCGCTATAACTTTCCTCTACTCTCTTTCTTTCTCTTTTATATATATTTTTGTATATTTTTTCTCTGTAGCATATCCTTTTTCCTCCATTTTCTCTTTATAATAAAAAACGGAATGGTCCATTATTTAGCTGTGGTGACGACTTAGAGTGGTAGTACTTCTTGCGGTCCAGTCTATGGGACCGTATGCAAAAAAAGAAAAAAAAAAGAAAAGAAACAACTACACAAAAAATGTAAATTAACACTTACAATCAACGCGATTCCTTAACCTCTAAGCATAAAATAACCCTATGCATGTTGACATGCCGTTAAAATTAATCCATGAACGAAACGAAAAGAATATCCGCCAGAAATGTCAAGATAATCACAATTCATATTACTTGAATTTTTGTACTGATGTCCTCATCTTTATTGTTATATAGACAACGTTTCGGACTCGGGAACCTTCTCTTTAAACTCGGAAACCTTCTTTTCGAAATCGGGAACTTTCTTGTCTGACTCGGGAGTCATCATGTGATAATCAGGAGCTTTCGGGGAACTTCGAACCGAACCCTTTATTCAATCCACAGAGTAGACTGTTCTCATTCCGTTAACCATTATCGAGTACAAGTGTTAAGCAATGTTAACATCGGCTGAAACGTCGTGTATATAACTATAAAGATGAGGACAAGGGTCTGAAAAGTCCAAATAATACAAATTATCAAGCCTCATCTAAAAACAAAAAAAGACAAATAATCACAATTCGTATCAAAGTCTACATTTCTATAAATCTTGATTATTGGATACATTAATAAACTGACCGGGGGAGGGGCGTTATGGAATGTATAAAAAAGGGAATATTTACTATATTTGATGTCATATAAGATACCCGCCCAAAATGGCTCAAAGGTTTTCACCAGATTGTATATGTAAAGTTTCTTATAAGTCTGTGTTTACCCAGGTATAGTAAACTACTAGTAACTACCTGTACATATACTTAGTTTAATTCCATGATACTGTAATACTAAATGTAAATAGAGGTGATGGCCATCAAGTGCGGAAGAGACTAACTTTAAGATTCAAACCATTTGCATCATAACTACATAAAAAAGGAATTGATTGACTTGACGAGACGGAAATTTCCCATATGTTTATATGTAAATCTAAGGAACTTGAAAGAATTAGGAAGGACATTGTTAATGATCAATTAACTTAATTGTTGGCAGAACTGAACAGAAAATGGACATTTAGAATGGGACAATTTTTTTAGTAATGATTGGGAAGATTTTTACTATAGCCTTTATGAACATACTTTTTTCTTATGTTACCAAACATATATATATATATATATATATATATATATATATATATATATATATATATATATTGTTACGTGTATTTATTATATTCAGAAAAGTAATTTGAGAAGAACTGCAGACGGAGAGGCCTCTAAAGAGAGGACAGTTAAAAGGCTACATTATTGATTTTTAAGTATAATGCTATCTCTTAAGAACGTCTATCTCTCATAAAGACTCGGCCAAAGGATATCTTAAATTTCACAATTGCAGGGTTACCAACTACCTGATTTGATAACGTGGACTGAAATTTCCGATGTGTGCGGTTTGCTGTTTGATTTGATTTTTTTTTTGTTTTTTTTTTGTTATAGAAATAATGTCAAAATTAGATCTTAGATTCGAGTGGAATTTGCTATTCGCATGCACTCACATGACGAAAATAAAATATATTAATTTGATCACCTAGTATCATGTATGATATGAAAATCAGAGCCAAGAAAAGAAAACAGTTATAAGTTGGCGGAGTGGCCTGTTGTTGTTATTAGCCGGACAACGAGGGAGTCTATTCCCTTTACACTAGCGCTAGACCAGGGGGATTGGTTTTGCATCTGAGGTGGAGCGCCACACCTACCATCAGCTCCCCACTTTACTGCACAGATCCAAGACAGTTCTACTCATGAGTAGGCGATGGCTGATATCGAAACCGGAACCTTTTTGTTCCGACTGAGCTAAACCGATCCCGTTATAGTCTAGAAATGTAGATAAATTAAGGATTGCAGTCATGCAAAGCAATTAAAAGATTATGTATCGGAAGAAAACTACTATCTTATAGGATAAACTCCTATAATTTATTAAACAATGAAAAAGAAAAAGAAAGCGTAAAAGACGCACGAACCATGACTCCTATCCAAATTCAAAAACTTCTACAATTTGGCACGAATAAGATTTTTTAAAATAATTAAGCAATCTCTAAAATATGGATGGATAAGGCAAGTCATAAGTGGTGCTTACACATACGTCCGCGCTTTGGAGTTTCCAGAAGTTTCGTAAATTATTACCGCCAAAAAAGAAAAATACCAAATCGGAGCCGGCTGACACTTATATAAACGGGAATACAAATTAACAATCAGTCTGTCCCTACCAACGCGGGTAGTAGGGACTTTGACCGACCATTCCCCAAGTAAGCAGCAGGGACGTCACCGCATATCACCACGGTGGGTGACTTTAGTCCCCGCCGTACGCGATGACCCTTTACCTCGGCACGTAGCATGATACCTTTAATGAACGGTGTTTTCACTACCAGCTCAACGGAAAGATGCTGATAACATCTAGAGACGCCACAACATCCGACCCTTTTGACCCGGCTGCTGACTACTATCTGAATATGATACTCATCCTTCCATTTCGACCAATGAACGAGACATTCGTCTTCAGGTTGTGAGTAATTAATACTTTTCTTGATTTATAAAGTCTTCTGCCGACCAACGATCACGGAATAAATTTCTTTGTTGTTAACTAGATAACCTGTGTTTGTTATTTTTACATTTTTTTGCCAAACCTGCGTCTTTTCATTCATCGCCATTCAAATATTGTTAGTGGGGACGGAATTGTCATCACCGGTCGCAATTCTCTCTCACCTGCCGGAATCCGCTCTCACCCCCCCCGCCCTACAATCTATAAAAAAAGAGAAATAATCGAAGGATCATCATCACTATTAATTCATGCTGATAACAGATTCCTCCGACTCTCTCTCTCTCTCTCTCTCTCTCTCTCTCTCTCTCTCTCTCACCATCCTTCCCTATCGGACTTCGCTCATGTCAGATCCACTTGTAACGTGGTGATATATATTCACGGTATCAAGACGGATATGTGTAACGTTCGAATAGCGATATATATTGTATAGCGGGTCTTGTCAACGTGCCTCCGAATTCACGACACTATAAGGTGTTCGGCACGTGGCGGTCATCTTGTCGATAAGAAGTACAACGCGAGAAATATATCGTCACAAGCTGCTTAGCTTTTATTTCCAGGGCTAGTCTCGTGGGCTGTGTCGGAGAGGAGGAAAGGCAGAGAGAAAGAGAGAGAGGACACTGTTAAATGACTGCGATCCCACACTAGGTACCCGAGGCCCGTCCGTTCCCCTAGGCCTCGGAAAGCAAAAAGAGACCGGTATTTTTCTTCGTCGTTCCACGTCACCATGTGACTTCCGGTTCCGGTCAACACCCGAAACTTCTAGTTGGCTTTCAATTCTCCATTCGGGGGGTCACGCCCCGGTCAAACTCACGACAACCGTTTTGTGCTCATCACTATTTTTAAAACCTTTACTATCTCTTATTTCTTCTTCCTCTCTTTTCTAATATTAGTCCTCGCAAAACTCAGGATATTCCCCATCTCGCTACACCACTACACGGCATACACCAAGCTAATAATAATGAATATATTTTTGCTGGTCGGTCAACACGGATGTATCCACATGTAGTCGTTGCAAATGAGTTAATTCCTGCTTCACCAACAGTGTCTAGCATATCTTGTTCGTCTTACTTGGATGGTTTGTGAGATGGGAGTTAAGTGGACGTACAGCTTTTTTTGAAGTGTGCTGCTTCCAGGATTTCTCCAAAACAGCACGCAGTATCCTTGTGTAGTTCCTATCTACCTTTTTATCCAAACGTTTCGTTAGAATCCAAGTAGTGCAACCATATAGTAGCACTGATACAGCCCTAGATTGAATTCTTATTTTATTTTAACAGAGATCACATTTCCATATAATCAATAACCTGTCAATTGCAGTCCATGTCCTTTCCGCGCATATGTTTATATCGCTTTCAGTAGATGTGACATTGCTACCAAGGTATGTGAACTAATGTCTACTAATTTCAAAGGATGCCATGAGGAGATGGAGCCATTTAGTTTAAAACATATTAAATCTGTTTTATCTAAGTTCCCGTAGAGGCCAGAGTAGGCAGCAGGGATTTTTGTCTTGAGCAGATGTATTTATGAGAAACGCTAGATCATTTGCGTAGTATGCACCCGGAATAGTCTATGTGGGCTATTTTCTGCTTCGTGCCCTTTTCTATCATGAGATCTGATGACGTCGTAGCGCGTAATCTAGGCAGATTATAAATAGAAATTATGCTAATGTATCTCCTTGTAAAATTCTAACGACAATGTCAAAGAAAACAGTATCACCATCAGCTGAGCAAACTATTGCTTTCATGTCTTTGTAGAGCATCATTATAGCGGTAACAGTTTATTTGGGGAGACTGTATGCTAGAAGTATTTGCTCCGTCTTTTCCCTGTGTATGGAGTCAAATGCCATGGAGCAATGTACAAACAAAAGTGTTGTTTCGAGATTTTTTCGCGCGTTAAATGATTCGATGAATAATCAGAATCTAAGATGTTTTGGATCGATTTCTGAAACGATTGAGAAGCAGGACATTAGGAACCTTAGCAGTTATGGGAGTAAGAGATATGCTTATGTTGTTATTAGTGATTGCGATACTTCTCCTTGAAATGGTATATATCTATATAATAATACGCTTGTTCCTTAATCTTCCGACCGTTATCATCCCGAAACACCCTCTGGTTAAAAACGAGACCGTTCAAATCGTCCAGGATGAAATACAAAAATAAAAAAAGTCCTAATGACCCGGTGTTGCTTATCCGCCGAATTCTTATTTTCTTATGAGTGTCATCACCTCAACTAATACTGGGCCCTTTCCGTTTTTATTAGAAAGAAAGAAGGCAGAAAAATAAAACTTGCTACAGAGAAAAAATATAATAAGAAAGAAAGAACGTAGTGGAAAGATAGAGAGAGGGTATGAGTGCGCAGAAGCGATAACGCTAATCTGTTTCAATCGAACATAATGAAAAAATGGAAAAAAGGAAAGAAAAAAAAGAGTGAGTGAATTTTTTTTTACATATTGATCTAATTTTCAATTGCTCTTTAAATAAATATATCGATCGTTATAATAATTAAACTATCGTAATGTGGTATATCTATAGGTTGCTAGTAATATTGATTCCTTTTTGTTTTGTTTTTATTGTAACGTTCGATATATTTATTTAAGAGCAATTTGGAAAATTAGATCAATGATGTAAAAAAAATTCACTCACTCGTTTTTTTTCTTTCTTCTTTGTCATTTTTCATTATGTTCGATTGAACAGATTTAGCGTTATCGCTTCTGCCACTTTCATACCCGCTCTCTATCTTTCCACTACGTTCTTCTTTCTTATTATATTTTTTATCTGTAGCAAGGTTATTTTTTTCTTGCCTTTCTTTCTTTTAATAAAAAACGGAGGCCCAGTATAGTTGAGGTGTGACACTCATGAAAGAAATAAGAATTGGCGGATTAAGCAACACGGGTCATTAGGACTTTTTTTATTTTTGTATTTCATCTGGACGATATTGACCGGTCTCGTTTTTAACCAGAGGGTGTTTTCGGGATGATAACGGTCGTAAGATTAAGGAACAAAGCGTTATTATTATATAGAATATATACGCATTTCAAGGAGAAAGTATCGCAATCACCTAATAACAACATAAGCATATCTCTTACCCCATAACCTAAGGTTCCTAATGTCCTGCTTCTCAATCGTTTTCAGAAATCGATTCCAAAAATCTTAGTTCTTGATTATTCATCGAATCATTTAACGCGGCGAAAAATCTCGAAACAACACTTTTGTTTGTAACATTGCTCCATGGCATTTGAACTCCATAACAGGGAAAAAGACGGAGCAAATACTTCTAGCATACAGTCTCCCCAAATATAACTGTGTTACCGCTATTTAATGACTCTACAAAGGACATGAAAAAGCAATAGTTGCTCAGCTGATGGTGATACTAGTTTCTTTGACATTGATCTGTAGATATTTTACAAGGAGATACTTAGCATAATTCTTATTTATAATCTGCCTAGATTAACGCGCTACGACGTTCACAATCTCATGATAGAAAAGGGCACGAAGCAGAAAAATAGACCCACATAGGACTATTCCGGGTGCATTACTACGCAAATGATCTAGCGTTTCTCATAAATACATCTGGCTCAAGACAAAAATCCCTTGCTTGCCTACTTGGCCTCTACGGAACTTAGATGAAAACAATTTTAATGTGTTGTTAACTTAAATGGCTCCATCTCCTCATGGCATCCTTTGAAATAGTAGGAACTTAGTTCACATACTTGGTAGCAATGTCACATCTACTTGAAAAGCGATATGAAACATATGCGCGGAAAGGCATGGGACTGCAATTGACAGGTTATTGATTATATGGAAAATTGTGAATCTCTGTTAAAATAAATAAGAATTCATCTAGGGCTGTATCAGTGCTACATATGGTTCATACTTGAGATTCTAATGAAACGTTTGGAAAAAAGGAGATAGGAACTACACAAGGATACTTGCGTGCTGTTTTTGGAGAAATCCTGGAAGCAGCACACTTCAAAAAAAGCTTGTACGTCCACTTAACTCCCATCGCCACAAACCATCCAAAGTAAGACGAAAAGATATGACTAGACCGACTGTGGTGAAGCGAGAATTTAACTCATTTTGCAAACGACTACATGTGGATACATCCGTGTTGACCGACCAGCAAAAATATATTCATTATTATTAGCTTGGTGGTATGCGTTAGTGGTGTAGCGAGATGGGGAATATCCTGAGTTTTGCGAGGACTAATATTAGAAAAGAGAGGAAGAAGAAATAAGAGATAGTATAAGGTTTTTAAAAATAGTGATGAGCACAAAAACGGTTGTCGTGAGTTGGACCGGGGCGTGACCCCCCGAATGGAGAATTGAAGCCAACTAAAGTTTCGGGTGTTGACGGAAACCGGAAGTCACATGGTGACGTGGAACGACGGAGAAAAATACCGGTCTCTTTTTGCTTTCCGAGGCCTAGGGGAACGGACTGGGCCTCGGGTACCTAGTGTGGGATCCGCAGTCATTTTAACAGTGTCTCTCTCTCTTTCTCTCTGCCTTTTCTCCTCTCCGACACAGCCCACGAGACTAGCCCTGAAATAAAAGCTAAGCAGCTTGTGACGATATATTTCTCGCGTTGTACTTCTTATCGACAAGATGACCGCCACGTTGCCGAACACCTATATAGTGTCGCTGAATTCGGAGGCACGTTGACAAGACCCCGCTATACAAATTATATATCGCTTATTCGAACGTTACACATATCCGTCTTGATACCGTGAATATATATCACCACGTTACAGTGGATCTGACATGAGCGAAGTCCGATAGGGAAGGATGGTGAGAGAGAGAGAGAGAGAGAGAAGAAGAAGAGAGAAGAGAGAGAGAGTCGGAGGAATCTGTTATCAGCATGAAATTAATAGTGATGATGATCCTTCGATTATTTCTCTTTTTTAATAGATTGTAGCGGCGGGGGGGTGAAGCGGATTCCGGCAGGTGAGAGAGGAATTGCGACCGGTGATGACAATTCCGTCCCCCTAACAATATTTGAATGGCGATGAATGAAAAAGACGCAGGTATTGGCCAAAAAAATGTAAAAATAACAAACACAGGTTATCTAGTTAACAAACAAAGAAATTTATTCCTGACGTTGGTCGGCAGAAAGACTTTATAAATCAAGAAAAGTATTAATTACTCACAACCTGAAGACGAATGTCTCGTTCATTGTCGAAATGGAGGAGAGTATCATATTCAGATAGTAGTTTCAGCAGCCGGGTCAAAAGGGTCGGATGTTGTGGCGTCTCTAGATGTTATCAGCATCTTTCCGTGAGCTGGTAGTGAAAAACACCGTTCATAAAGGTATCATGCTACGTGCCGAGGTAAGGGTCATCGCGTACGGCGGACTAAAGTCACCCACCGTGGTGATATGCGGTGATCCCTGCTGCTTACTTGGGGAATGGTCGGTCAAAGTCCCTACTACCCGCGCGTTGGTAGGACAGACTGATTAATTTGTATTCCCGTTATATAAGTGTTCAGCCGGCTCCGATTGGTATTTTTCTTTTTTGGCGGTAATAATTTACGAAACTTCTGGAAACTCCAAAGCGCGGGACGTATGTGTAAGCACCCACTTATGGACTTGCCTTATCCATCCATATTTTTAGAGTTGCTTAATTATTTTAAAAAATCTTTTGTGCCAAATTGTAGAAGTTTTTGAATTTGGATAGGAGTCATGGTTCGTGCGTCTTTTACGCTTTCTTTTCTTTTTCATTGTAATTAAATTATAGGAGTTTATCCTAAAGATAGTAGTTTTCTTCCGATACATAATCTTTTAATTGCTTTGCATGACTGCAATCCTTAATTTATCTACATTTCTAGACTATAACGGATCGTGTTAGCTCAGTCGGAACAAAAAGGTTCCGGTTTCGATATCAGCCATCGCCTACTCATGAGTGAAACTGTCTGGATCTGTGCAGTAAAGTGGGGAGCTGGATGGTAGGTGTGGCGGCCCACCTCAATGCAAAACCAATCCCCCTGGTCTAGCGCTAGTGTAAAGGAATAGACTCCCCCGTTGTCCGGCTAATAACAACAACAGGCCACTCCCGCCAACTTATAACTGTTTTCTTTTTCTTGGCTCTGATTTTCATATCATACATGATACTAGGTGATCAAATTATTATATTATTTTTCGTCATGTGAGTGCAGCGAATAGCAATTCCACTCGAATCTAAGACTAATTTTGACATTATTTCTATAAACAAAAAAAAAACAAAAAAAAAAATCAAATCAAACAGCAAACCGCACACATCGGAAAATTTCAGTCCACGTTATCAAATCAGGTAGTGGTAACCCTGCATTGTGAAATTTAAGATATCCTTTGGCCGAGTCTTTATGAGAGATAGACGTTCTTAAGAGATAGCATTATACTTAAAAATCAATAATGTAGCCTTTTAAACTGTCCTCTCTTAGAGGGGCTCTCCGTCTGCAGCTTTTCAAATTACTTTTCTGAATATAATAAATACACGTAACAATATATATATATATTATATATATATATATATATATATATATATAATATATATATGTTTGGTAACATAAGAAAAAAGTATGTTCATAAAGGCTATTAGTAAAAATCTCCCAATCATTACTAAAAAAATTGTCCCATTCTAAATGTCCCATTTTCTGTTCAGTTCTGCCAACAATTAAGTTAATTGATCATTAACAATGTCCTTCTAATTCTTTCAAGTTCCTTAGATTTACATATAACATATGGGAATTTCCGTCTCGTCAAGTCAACAAATTCCTTTTTTATGTAGTTTATGATGCAAATGGTTTGAATCTTAAGTTAGTCTCTTCCGCACTTGATGGCCATCACCTCTATTTACATTTAGTATTTACAGTATCATGGAATTAAACAAGTATATGTACAGGTAGTTACTAGTAGTTTACTATACCCTGGGTAAACACAGATTATAAGAAACTTTACATATACAATCTGGTGAAAACCTTTGAGCCATTTTGGGCGGGTTATCTTATATGACATCAAATTTTAGTAAATATTCCCCCCTTTTTATATACAATTCCATAACGCCCCTCCCCCGGTCAGTTTATTAATGTAATCCAATAAATCCAAGATTTATAGAATGTAGACTTTGATACGAATTGTGATTATTTGTCTTTTTTTGTTTTTTCAGCATGAGCCTTGGATAATTTGTATTTATTTGGACTTTCAGACCCTTGTCCTCATCTTATAGTTTATTACACGACGTTTCAGCCGATGTTAACATTGTGCTACACACTTGTACTCGATAATGGTTACGGAATGAGAACAGTTCTACTCTGTGGATTGAATAAAGGGTTCGGTTTCGAAGTTCCCCGAAAGCTCGCCTGATTATCACATGATGACTCCCGAGTCAGACAAGGAAAGTTCCGATTTCGAAAAGAAGGGTTTTCAGAGTTTAAGAGAAGGTTCCCAGTCCGAAAACGTTGTCTATGGAACAATAAAGAGGAGGACATCAGTACCAAAAATTCAAGTAATATGAATTTGTGATTATCTTGACATTTCTGGCGGGATATTCTTCGTTTCGTTCATGGATTAATTTTTTAACGGCATGTCAACATGCTAGGGTTATTTTTATGCTTAGAGGTTAAGGAATCGCGTTGATTGTAAGTGTTAATTTACATTTTTGTGTAGTTGTTTCTTTTCTTTTTTATTTTTTTTTTGCATACGGTCCCATAGACTGGACCGCAAGAAGTACTACCACTCTAAAGTCGTCACCACCAGCTAAATAATGGACCATTCCGTTTTTTATTATTAAAGAGAAAATGGAGGAAAAAGATATGCTACAGAGAAAAAATATACAAAATATATATAAAAGAGAAAAGAAAGAGTAGAGGAAAGATTATAGCGACGGGGTGAACGCACGAACGCGATAACGCTAATCTGTTTCAAAACGAACATAATGAAAAGGTGAAAAGAAGTCAGGGAAAGAAGACAGAAAAAGTCATGTGTGTGTGTGTGTGTGTGTTGTGTGTGTGTGTGTGTGTGTGTGTGTGTGTGGGTGAGGAGTGAGAGACAGAGAGAGATAGAGAGACAGACAGAGAGACAGACATTAGAATTAAATTCAAAATATTATACTTTTTATATATTGAAGTAGTGTGCAATAGCTTTAAATTAAAACATATCATCAAACGTTGTAATAATTAAATATCATCTACTGTGATATACACAGCTTCTGGATAGTAAGTAAATAATCACTATAGATCCTTAATTACTAAACGTGTATTTGTTAATGGAGTGTGTTATATCATTACTAGTCTATTGACGTTTTATAAATCCTGTTCATCATTTCTTTCTCTCTTTTTATACAATGTATTTTTTGAGTTCACTTCCTGTCTTTAATAAAGGACTTCGTTATCGAGCAACTGACTGACAGATAAGATTATCTTCTAATTATCGAATCTATTCCCACGCACGTTTCCAATATGTCGTTCTAAGCCGTGTACTGATTTACATCGGTTCAGTGGAAAAATACAAGACGCTGCGGTACGCTATTAGAAATAAGATCTAATTCATACGCATTTTCTGCAGTGAATTATCACCTGATACTTTGAGCAATGTAAGAAGGGAATTCTTTGGATCAAAAATATCCAAAAATCAACGAGTTAAAAGGGCATATATGCATATTTGTATATCCTACTCTAGATGTTGTTGCAATAACTATATCGAGATAGAAGAGAGAGAAGAGAGACAGAGAGAGAGAGACTAGAGACAGAGGACGAGACAGAGAGAGAAAGAGAGAGATTAAATCAAAAATTATTTATGACTTTATATTAACTTTAAATTTTCATAAAAAAGTTCTATCGAAAAAAGATTACATTTACGAAAAGGAGCGAATAAAGGGCTTTAAGAATCATAAATTAAGGGACAAATACCATCAAATATATTCAAACATTCAAATAAAAGTTTAGTTACATTATTATACCAAGATGTGACTCGGACTAAATATCTATGTATTTCTTCCTTCCACACATGATCAAATCATGCTTGATTCATTCATTCCTCTCGGAATTACGCACAGTTGTTCATTGTTACTCTAGTCCTCCCTTTTAGGGGCATGGGTTAGTTTCGTATTTTATAACCAACAACCAGACGAGAACATCATTTAAAATTAGCCTATTGTTTAAGAAGAATCAATATCTCAGAAAAAATTTAGAAAAACAAGTTATATGTTACTTGCATTTTTTTTTTTTTTTTTTTTTTCAGTTATTAGCAAAATGTTCAATTGAAATTTTGTCAGGTTTAGAAGTTTTAAATCTGTAACTATTTGAATAAATTAAATTACCAATATTTTTATTAAATAAAAAAGGGGATTTAATAATAAATAATTATTGGTTCGATTGCAAAAAAGTTTTAAAAAAAAAACTGGTTTTTTTTTATTTATCGTTCATTAGCTTTTGAATACACAATGTAAAAAAAAACTGTAACGGTTTAATGGAATTAATGTAAAACGATACTTACATCCTGCAAAGTTTTTTTTTATTTATTAATTTTTTAACGTAAAACGATTTATCTGAGGACTTTATATTTTTTATATGGTGGAGTTATGATTTTCGATTAAAAATTTTGATCGTAAAAATAAATAGATAAATTCCTCAAAATATAATTACGGAATAAGATATTAATGTTCAAAATATAATAATTGAAAACAAGGTTAATTTAATTCAATTAATATTATTGTTTTACGTTTCGTAAAAATTAAGAAAGGTTACATTGTTATTGTGTTTTGTAGGAGCAGTAAAATAATGAATTAAAGTATACGTTTTGTAAAAATTTAGAAAAATAGCATTGTTTTATTTGTTTTTTTAAGTGTGAATAATGAATTAGAGAATGGATGCTATAATTTAGATAGAATTAACCACACACACACACACACACACACACACACCCCAATGTACTTCCCAACATAAACACCACATAAGGTGAGCATCGCATACACACACATACACATATGTAGCATAAATTATAACAACATACTAAAATAGGATGTACAAATACGAACACACGTGTCCATCGGCAATACACGCACTCTACTGTCATATATGATAATAGCTAAATCAGCATTTAAAATCTGAGCCTTTGCTTGGGTGCAAGAAACTGCAGCTTGAAGTTTCGACAGCAGAATTTATTAGAAACTGATAGATAGATGAGATAGATTAGATGCGTTCAAAACTTACTTCAGCATGTATAGCATAGATAGATAGATAGATAGATGCTGCTTTCAAAACTCAATTCAGAATTGAATAGATAGATAGATAGATAGATAGATAGATAGATTAGGATAGAAGAGTAGATGGTTTTCTTAAAACTCAATTAGAATGATCGATGTAGATAAGATAGATAGATAGATAGAGTAGATTAAGATGCGTTTCAAAAACTCTAATCAATGATACGATAATAGATAGATAGAAGGATAGCGTTCAAAACCCAAATTCAGATGTTGATGATGATATAGATAATAGATGCGTGTTAAAAACTTCAAAATTCAGATGAATTCAATAAGTGTTTGAATATCTTTTGGATAATCGCGGATTATTGTGTCACATATAATCCGCACTTTATCTAATATTCGCTCTCATGAGAATGTCATCCATCTAATAGAAATGGGAGGAAATGGGGGAGAAATTGAAGACACAGGGTGGAATACAAATCAACATACACGCAAGAAAAGAGAGAGACAGAGACAGAGAGGCGGAGACAGAATATATAATATATATATATATATATATAATATATATATATATATAGATGAGAGAGAGAGAGAGAGAGAGAAAATAGTAACTGATTTTTAAGATATCTTCGTTTTCGACATTTTGTCATTATTATCTCAGTCGGTAGAGCACCCGTCTAGGAATAGCAAGGTCCTGGTTTGTCCCGGTGCCTGCCAATTTAGCGATGGAGTAGCACAGATTTGGGCAATCTGAATCTGTGCCGTAAAGTCTGAGGAGCTGACGGTAAGGTGTGGTGCTCCACATCAGAAAAACAATCTCTCTGGTCTAGCGTAGCGAAAAAGAGGATAGACTCCTTTGCTGTCCGGCTGTATCGACAATAGCCCCACTCCACCAAATTTTATGTGTTAGGATTTTAGGGACATAGGTTATAGCATGTTTTCGTCGATGGGAAATGGAATCGCCGAGCAGAGTTAAATTCATGCGACCAAAGTTTGTTTACGTCTTCCTTTCGCGCTAATCCTCTGGAAAGGCACAATCCTTCTGCACCCCCCATAACACCACTTCGTCGCCAAGATAATGAATAAATTAAAAAGTAGAACAAAACTGAAGTCTATCATTTAATTCGTCAGAAAAAACCTCTTACTATCACTTTAGGGGAGTACAGGCACAAATACTCCCATGTCTTATAGACCTATGGAGAGTATAAAACATTAATACTGTAATTTACCACTGAGTATAAAACATTTAGTACTGTAAACACTGCAGGAAAAAAGATTGATGGGATGGAGAGGGTATGATTAAAGGCGTGGATTAATAATAAGTTTTTGGTGAGTTCATCTTACCACAGGTTTGTTCTTTGTTAAAAGTTTCATTTGTTTGTTCTTCATTCTATGTATTAATGATTTTTACTATAAATTAATACTTATTTATTACACAATGCCTTGATGGCATTGTGATCATAAGAAGGTGACGAGGTTCGGTTACAGACAAACACGGAATCTCCATTATTACATGGAAATTTCATTCGATTTTTAAACGTTCTTCCAAGGTTTGCAAAAAAAAAGTTTTTTTCTTTTGCTTTTTTGATCAAATTTTGCTGTTTATTCTTCCATCAACGCCAACATATAAAACTGGCGTTAAAATTCCGTAAATCGGTTCTTTAATTTACAAGCTGGTTTAATATGTCAAGTGACTTTGTTCACCTCCTTTTTTCCGGTTTGATCCCAACACCGGATTTTGAATTTAAAAACATTTTTAGACGCAATAGTCTTGGTATACAATATTTGAAAACGATTCAATAGTTCGTGATATGCATATAATATTATTTTAATAATTGATTTCTGATTTGCGCTTGGAAGGCGTCGACAAAATCCAGTTACGCGTTATAAACTGAGGTAAATGGTCATTATGTATTTAATGCTAGATAATTGATATATGTAAAAAAAGATTTTTTTTAAATACTAAAAAACAACAGCGACAATTCTGAGGCAAAAAAAATTAAGTACTGCTTAAAAAAGAAATTCAAATCTTTTCCATAAAATAATTTACTAATAACCATATTAATTTACTGTTTCAGCATAACGCAATGATGTTTATAACATGCTGCTTCATATATTATATTATTACGCCATTAAGTCTACTTAACGCACCGTACAATAACATAATACATTAATATATTAACACCGCCCTATCGGGATTAAAATACGCTGGACTATCCTATGCCGATGGGGTAAGACCCACCCCCAAAGATTGTCCTGGGTATGTACTTAAACTACATCTGATTAGTGAGGCAGTGAACTAGGAGAGAGTGAGAGTACTCTATTCATTCACATTACTTTTCATGTTCCACTCTGACCTGGAGTGGCAAGTACCTGTTAGGGTCTCATCTATTGATCATGCTAGATCTTGTTTAAGATTATTCGTATTCGAAAGAACATATCGTGCACCCCTCCCCCCAAAAAAACAATCTTACTCAAAAATAAAATGTGGAAATTACAATGTATCCATTCCCAAACGTCTAGGCTTTAAAAATAACGGTATAACAGGTTGATATGCAGTTAAAATTAAATCCAATCAAACAATCTATATATTAATACTCATGTTCCTTTAAAAATACGAGCCGTTCGATCATTTCAACACCCTCATGCTTAATAAGTGAGCGTCTAATGAAAAGATGAAAAATAAGGAAAGAAAAGAAAGGCTGTGAGAGTTAATCAAGGTTTATCAACACTTTTTAAATATTTAACTAGTTTAGCAATAGCTTATAAAGTAAACATGGGAGCGTCGTAGCATAAGGTTAGTATCGTAGGGAAAGAGACTCGTCGACCCGAGTTCAAATCCTAAGACCGGCTGTTTGCATTTCACATAGCAGCTAATTACCTTGGGAAAAGGTTAAGAATCCATATATCTCCTCTAAGCTATAGGTTTTAAAATAGTTGGCAGACTGGCTCGTTAACCTTAGATTAGGTAAACCAGTATAGAAACTCTGAATGTCGAGAACCTGAGATCAATCGTTGATTGGGATTTGTGGCATTCCTTGTGCAACGATTCTTTCTTATCGACTGTGCCAAAAAGTGCCCGATGGGTCAACACAATAGCCTTCACCACTAGAAAGAAAACTTGTGGGGTGTTCAGCTTGATGCAACCGCTCCTGCGTCGAAATTCGACCGAGATCGAGTGCCATTTTTTTTAAAATTACATGTAGAACATATTCATAACATATATAATTATCACATGTCTCTGCTAGTATAATTAATAAAACACTATGCTTATATATATTATTGTTATTGTAGTTGTTTGTGATCAAAGCTGATATAACAGTGTGTATTTCTCCACTGGTGCCGTGGCGGGTGATTATCGTAATTTGTAGAATTTTAAAATACTGACGTTCAAGCAAAATAAATTCTTCCCACACTTCTACATTCTTCCTAAATTATAATTCAATTCTACTTTATACTATATCACAGTCTTTCAGGTCGATAAGACATAGGGAGATATGGCCTTACTCTACCACGCTAGCCTCTTCTTTGTTTCCTTTGCTTCCATATTAAACTAACCTTGTTGTCACATGGTTCTAGTCAGCAGTCGATAAATAGCTCTAACTAAAAATAGCTTCTAACAGTCGGATAATAAATAGCTTCAACTAAATAGCTTCTAACTAAAAGTCTTTGTATAAAATTTTTCGTGAAAAATGGTCTATATAATTTGACCAAATAAAAAAAAAAATGATAAATTTTAAGAAAAATATAATCTTTCTTTTCTAATCGACAAGAAAGCGGCGTAAGATTTATCTTTTAAGCATGTTGGTAGTGGGAGAGAAGTGACAGGCGAGACATTTAGAATAAACACATTTGCGGACTATAAATTCATACACATTTACAATTATAATACAATATATTAAAGGGCAGTTGGCTGTGTATGTATATATATATAACATATTGTATGTCCAGTTAATTCTGGTGATGTGTGGATCTGTATGAGGAGTGTGACCTAGGATCTATGGTCAAAGGCGGGCTTGGTCAATCACAATAAAATACACATGAAGAGCTACCCGACTTCGCAATTGTATGTCCTCTACCATGGCCACATTCTTACAGGACCGAATTGATTCACCAAACATGAAGACCAATGATGAGTATACAAACCCACCTGTTCCACGCCAGGTCAACACAATCGTGT
>CM042142.1:65629895-65701111 GCA_023376005.1 Doryteuthis pealeii | reverse complement strand
AGAGAGATATATTGGCCTTTTTGGAATGTGAATTACAATCAGTTGCATCAATTATAGAGTAATAGAGTTTATTTGAAAATATTGTTTTCAAATTCCTGATAATTTTGTGCTCAAAGGAAAACAAAATACTTTTTTTCTTTTTATTACAAAATTTGCTTTAATTTTAAACTCCACATTTGAAATTGTTAAAATAAAGAACTCACTCAAGATACATGGTAATGAATTGTTTTCTAAAGTTGTTGGAGAAGTATTTCATTATTTAAACATATTTTTCATTTATTGTTTTTATGTTTATCGCGTTTTACATAGGCGGTTTAGTTTGTAGAGTAGAAATGGACTGCCATTAAGTAATGGGGGCTTCTACAGGAAGACTAAACTATAAGTTACCTCCTCTAATAGTATATATTAAAACTTGGCTTCTTTTTTAATAACTGAATGGTATCTTAGTGTTAATACTACTACTTCATTGTTGTTATATCTTACATAGTTATAGAATGGATTCTAATTTAATCGTTTTCTAGTGGACATTAAGAAACCAATATTTCTAATGCTTGGTTCTGTAGTTCTGTCAAAACAGGTATGTACTGTGGCGCGGAAGGTAAAAACGGGAAGGGCAAAGGAAAAAAAAAAAAAAAAGAAATGAAAGAAAACATTTTAAAAAAAGTCAGAGTAAATTCCAAAGACAGAGGAAAAATAAAAATTGTATCGATCAAAAAAAGATTAAAAAGATTTAAAAAAAAATAAAAACACAAAAGTATCAAAGAAAAGAAAAATCTATTCAGTTCACTGACACTTTAATAAATCTTTCCTTACAATTGTTTGAAGAATGCGGAGATATATTGTTTATTGACAATTCTAGAGATTTTATTAAATCTCTTCTGTATATATAATATCTGTCATATTGCTTAGTTTTGTTTTCGCAAAAGAGTATCCATATTGCTATATACTCAAGATGTTAGGAATAACAAAATTAACAAAACAGTTAAATATGTTTTTTAAAATACTATATTAGTTTTTATTTTTTCACTGACGCCGGAATACAGCTGGATGCGTTTTGGATAAACAATTACCTTTCAAAAAGTTGTGTATTCATCAAGTAGCCATGTTGTCTGATACTACACTCTTATCAGGGAAGAGTCAAAATGTTCGTTAGGGAGATAATTCTTCCCAAACACGTATCATGTCAGTTTCTGGTAAATTTCATTCCGTGTTCTTTTACAGTTAGATGCTTTAAATTATTAAATATTAAAATAACATGGTTATGCAATCTTCTATTATCTATATATTAAATATATTTCCTCAAAAAAACACTAAGGTGATCGTATTTTTACCAAATTTGAAAAGCAAAATCCATTTTTTTTAAAATGATTTTTATTTTGTTCATAATTTAGTTATATTTTATAAAATGACATCACCACAGTTTAAAATTGTGGGCGAATATAAGTTTTAATTAAATTCGGTTTTGGTTGATTTGCAATGCGCTTTAGGAAATGACAAAGGTTTACATGTCTATTTGAAGTTAATCCCACAATCAAAGCAAATGTTTATAAATATTGTAATAATACATGTAAGAAGGCAGATACACAATTGATAAACTACCATATATATACACCATTTGTGTTGCAGAGAGAACACACGCACACACACACGTTACACCCAGAGAGAGAGAGGGGGCGGAGGGAGAGGGAAGAGAGGGAGAGAGAGGGAGAGGGAAGAGGGAGATCTAAGGACAACATATATCAAAATAAATCCTTGGTCTAATGACTGCGTAGGCGAGAAATATATATATATATATATATATATATATATAATAATATATATATAATATATATATATATAGAGAGAGAGAGAGAGAGAGAAGAGAAGTGGGGGAGATCTAAGTACAAGCATATATACAAAATAAACTCTTGGTCTATGACCGCGTAGGCGAGAAATTGTCAATCACCAAGAGCCGTTGATCTAGTGTCTACGCTAACCTAACTTGAACGTATGCTTAATCACCGATGTTGGACACTCTTTATTTACAAATATTATAAACTGCATTATATATACTAGCAAATATATGCACCCTCCGGGTGCAAGTATTTAAGTTTTAATGTAATGAATATCGTATTAAATTAGAAAGTCTAATAAGAAGGCAGATAAAAAGATATGTAACAGAGTGGGGTATAATAGAAAATAGAAATGAAACTTACTCTTCCGTCACTCCCGTCTTTCATTGCTGAATTTTACTTATTTAACTATTTAATTAAATTAGGAAATAAAGAATAAAATTACACTTATTTTTTCTTGTTAATGGATTTCATTTAAGATTCATTGGAGAGATGTTTGCTTATATTCATTAAAATGAAACCAAATAGTTAGAAATCAATAATACTAAGCACATATTTAATAAAATCACATTTTTAATATCAATATGCAAATTAGCCTTCCCGGTCACACTGCAAACCGCTATTTTTTGTATATATAAATACAATTGCATGTTATTAGTATGCAGATATGGACAACACTAATAAAACGGTGAAGTAATTTTATTAATAATTGAGGTTTAAATTTAAATATAAATAAAATCATGCAGAATTTGATGTAAATAACTATGTTAATTGTGACTCGATTAGTAATATAGTTTCGGTTACAGACAGAAAAACACACAATCTCCATTATAATAAGATATATATATATAATGTATTATATTTATATATATTTAAGGGTCAGTCAGCAGAGGCAGGAATCGGAAGGTTCCTCGTTTGATACCGGTCCCTGCCAACTCAGCGCATGAGTAGCACAGCTTGCGGTAATTTTGATATGTGCGATAAAGTGGGGAGCAAAATCAATATCCCTGGTCTAGCACTAGCGATAAGGGGATAGATCCCTCACTGTCGGATGATACCGAGAATTGGCCACTCCGCCAGCTTTGTGTGTGCGTGTATGTGTGTTTAGCAATATTTGCATATGTGTGTGCACATACACATTCATATTCACGTGTATATATGATGAAAACCTGTTGTTGTTTTTAGCCATTCATAGTGAGTTTAATCCTTGTTGATCTCTAAAAAAAATGAGACTTCGTTCTAAGTCTAAAAAGCATTTACATTAATCTACGAGATCCGTCGCGGCGTACTTGTTAGCAAGCTAGTCTAGCTAATCCATTACTTTTGAAAAGCGAGTTCCATCCTCACTGGATGCCCCATACTTGTAACCTTTGTATAAAATCCTTACACCTGGTGAACGGGTTGGATAAATATTTTTTTTCATCTACGAGATTCTGTGCGTACGTTTTTTTTTTGTAACATTTTAAGTGCGTTTTCTCTGAAAGAAAAGTTGCATATGATTGTTACATCTTATTATAATGGAGATTGTGTGTTTTTCTGTCTGTAACCGAAACTATATTCCTACTCAAGTCACAATTCTCTTAGTTATTGACATCACATTCTCCATGATTTTATTTTTATCTAAACCTCAATTATTAATAAAATTGTCTTACATTATTAATACTGTTAACTATGTCTACATACTGACAAACATGCCATTATATTTATATATACAACAAATAGCGGTTTACAGTGTGAATGGGAAGGCTAATTTGCATATTAATATTAAAAATCGAATTTAATAAATATGTGCTTAGTATTATTGATTTCTAACTGTTTGGTTTTATTTAATGAATGTAAGCAAAAATCTCTCCAATAAATCTTAAATGAAATCCATTAACAAGATAAATAACTGTCATTTTATTCTTTACTTCCTCTTTTAACTAAATACTTAAATTAGAAAAAATAACAATGGAAGACGAGAGTTATGGAAGAGTAAGTTTCAGTTGTTCCATTTTTATTATACTCCTCTGTTTCAAATTCTTTATTATACTCCCTCTGTTTCAAATCTTTTTATCTGCATTCTTATTTAGTTTCATTAGCCTTTCTAATTTAAAACAATATTTTATTACATTAAAATTAAATACTTGCACCCGGAGGGTGCATATATTTGCTAGTATGTAAAAGCAACGTGATGATTTCTTTTTCTTTTTTTTCCTTTTTTTTTTTGACGTATGGATGACGTTTATGTCAACACGATATATTATAGATTTTTTTATACAGATTTCTGTTTGTTTTTTTATTTATTTTGTTCAACACCACTTGCCATACTTAAATGCAGATTTAAAGATTAGGTGAGAAAAGCAAAAATGAATCTGGTTGACACACCTGCTGCTGCTGCTGCTGCTGCTACTTGTTCCCCGCAGACACGTATCAAAGGTTTCATCACAAATTGTTGTGACAATACCTGGTCTGCATACGCGCACCTTCGTTGCACAATGTCTGTGACCCCAACGTTCTAATATTCTGTTCTGACCGATTCGAAGGTCACGAGTCAGAGACAGGTTCACAAGGATGAAAAGAAAAGAAAACACAAAGTCTGATAACGGGAAGCTAATGAAAAAGGAAGTTGTGACACTTTCTGCAGTTTGTGGTGGAGCAGAGTACACTTAGTCTATGTTTGTCAGCTGGCAAGAAAGTTGTCTAAACTCTAAGTTGATTTCTGGCTTCAGTGATGTGGGTCCCTGGCTTTTTCTATCTCTGCTGCAACTGAGATGACAACAATTACCCCAACAGCCGGTCTGAAAACTCACTCAAGGGCTTGAGCTGGCTGAATATATGTAAATTCCACCCTACACATACCCATGGATTAACCACCCAGATATTCGGTACTTAATATTTTTTTCAGACTTTTGGTCTGCGATCTCTTGTAAAACGTTAACTATAACTTTACTTTCCAGTCTCAGTGTGCCCACTTTTTTCAGACCATTAGCTTTTCAGGACATTTTCTCTTAAAACTAGACCCTAAAGATATTATCTCTAATATTATCTCTGGCTCAACTTCATGGTGGTCGTACACCCTTTTATGATCTCTTTTAACTTTATCTTACTGATCTCATTCTATTTTCCTTCTCTTTTTAATTTTTTTATTATCTCTGATCGTATTCCCACTTAACCATAGTGTCACAGTGTACCTATTATTATGAATAATACATTTCACACAACACTAATACCCTTGGAAAAGTATGCAAACAACAACTCTTACCCCAGGTATGGATAAACAATAGGGTAGAATGGGATCTTTAACCTTGGCTAAGTAACCAGTCTATAAGAAGGAAAACTCTGAATTCAAATCTGTTAAACACCACTTAAGAAGTTGACCTTGTGCCACACCCTTCTTGTACGAAGGGGTTGGTAAATGTATATACTCTCATTTTAGAAGAGTTACGAACAAAAAAAACCAGTTACACTATTCGTCATATAGATTGATTTTCTATGTCAAATATTCGGGCTAATTCAGAATGTAAATTTATTCTCTTGTGACTGTTTTATTTGTTACCAGCGTATTATATAAAAATCTAATAACGTGAAAGTTTTTATTGCCAAATGAATTAATATGAAGTACAGACGCATTCCGTATGGCACCTGAACAATTTAGCAAAGAGAGTTACTTAATTGGTCCACAATAAAACAAGGTAGATATAATACGGTGGCACTTAAACCGGCTTTTTAAAGGTTGTAATAATCTGGGAATAATACATTTTTAAAATGCCGGAAAAACGGAGGTGTATTTGATTGGTTGCTGGTGCGACTATGAAAAAAGTAACCAGCTTTAGAAGCGAGAACATGAAACTACATTTACGACCTCCTTAGGAATAGTTGATCAATTTTCCTGTAAGATCTGATTTAAGGACGATTGTTTTCCGTATGTGTATTTAAAAGTGAAGTAAAACCTTAGCGTTACCAACAGCTGCATTGTCAATATACAGTTTCCGTATGTGTATTTAAAAGTGAAGTAAACCTTAGGCGTTACCAACAGCTGCATTGTCCATATACAGTATCCGTATGTGTATTTAAAAGTAAAGTAAAACCTTAGCGTTTTTACCAACAGCTGCATTGGTCAATATACAGTTTCCGTATGTGTATTTAAAAGTAAAGTAAACCTTAGCGTTACCAACAGCTGCATTGTATATACAGTTTCCGTATGTGTATTTAAAAGTGAAATAAAACCTTAGCGTTACAACAGCTGCATTGTCAATATACAGTTTCCGTATGTGTATTTAAAAGTGGAATAAAACCTTATCGTTACCAACAGTTGCATTGTCAATATACAGTTTCCGTATGTGTATTTAAAAATAAAAGTAAAACCTTAGCGTTACCAACAGCTGCATTGTCAATATACAGTTTCCGTATGTGTATTTAAAAGTGAAATAAAACTTAGCGTTACCAACAGCTGCATTGTCAATATACAGTTTCCGTATGTGTATTTAAAAGTGGAATAAAACCTTATCGTTACCAACAGTTGCATTGTCAATATACAGTTTCATTCGACAGATCTGTTCAAAATGAGATACATGAAAAACAAACTTCCCAACTATTGTTTTCATGTATTCCATTGAAAGCTAACTGAACTCTGGTTTTACCGACAAGCTGTGACACTCTTTTTGTCACTATTATACCAACTGTTGGTTGGTTACTTGGTAGGCTTTAACGACATGTCAACCCTTGTTGAGTTATTTTATGCGGAAGAAATCAACCAATCAATCATCCAATGATAGAAATATATATTTATTGAATATATTATCCAATCAGTCAATTTCATTACATCGTTATGAATTTTGAATCTCGGAAAATCGGTTTTACATGATACGCGCATTGATTAGAATTAACCGCTTGTCTTTTTCTTCTTTTTTTGATCGTCGGGGTGAAAGTAATTTTGGTTAGATGGTTAGTTGTTTTTTACAATATTTAAATCTTTGTTGGGTTATTTTATGCCCAAGACGTTTTGTTTTATTCATTCTTGATGGGGTACTCATTTTATGTTTAAACTCAATTCTTTAAGACACATTTAATAAACTCATTTTGTCTATTTAACCCATAGATGGAGCCCTAACAAGTACTACCACACGGGATCAGAGTGGAACTGGTAATGAATAGGTACTCCACACTACCCAGAGTTCAAGAACTGGAACATCCCCATAAGAGAGTTTAACATCATACCAAGGACATTAAGACCCTCAATCACCGCCTTCCAGCACATATATGATAAAAAGGGTTGGGGCTTACCACAAGGGCAATTGGGTTGGAACAATCATATACCAACTGGAATAAATTTTGTTCTTGTCGATTTTTAAAATTCATTTTTTGTCATTTTTTATATCTTGCTTCTAAGCACTAAACTACACAGTATTTACCATAGTTTAGCATAATACTACCGGTGCATGGACGGGGCAGAGAAATAGAAATGAGGGGGTCGCATAGCATCAATTGTCTAAGAGGAAAGAACCTACCTACCTAGAAAATCAGCATTCAAAATTTTGGCTCGGAAACTAACCGTTCGTACTGTTGGGAAATGCATAAAACCCCCATGTGGATATCATCGGATAATACGACAACAAGAACTTGTGAACTGGCATACACCAGGGTCATTCAGTTCATTGTATTGATCTAGGTTAATTCATTCATACTCCAAACTGATATTCGAGAGTATAGTTTTGGGTTCGGGAAGTTTATGATACAATGTATCAAAAAATTACACATTTCCTGTATCACTGAATTCTTTGCTTTGTTTTTTTTATTTGTGTAATGTATTTAATTTTTTTTCTATTGTTTTTATCATCATCACATATAAGGCTTTATGTGGATGTCTTTGATGAGGAGAGATTCTACTGGTTTAGTAAAAGAAAAAGACAAAGAAAAAGAAAAAAGTATAAACTCTGGGAGGTCAATTTCCTCGGGTTTTTAAGGACCCTTCAACTACACAACATGATATAGGCACCATCTGACCAAAGCGAGGACCCATATTTTGTAGAAAAGAATGCGACTATATATGCTGAATTAATCCAATGTTTAGACGATCGAAGTTTATCATTGGTAATGAAAAAGACCAAGGATGATGGCCGAACGGCGTTAGAGATTTTAAGGTCCCATTTCTTATCGAAAGATAAACCTAGATCGTCGGCCTCTATAGTGAATTAAGTTCTTTGATAGAACTGACTATGAATCCATTACGGGTACATAATAAGGATTGAAACATTGCAAATTCACTAAAAGAGGCAGGTATATATATATATATATTCATTTATTGAATTGTTAAATTTATTCATTGGATTGTTGAATTAAAAAAACATACACACTTTCCTATTATGATGAGTGTTTTTTATTTAGATTATTGTTAAACGGCATATCAATTCATAATGGGTTATTTAATGCTGGTATTTGATTAATTCGTAAATTTTTGATAGTACTCATAATCATATTTTCGATGTTTCATTGTACAATGTTTTAATGCGCTTTTTATTTATCTTCAGTCATTTGTTTGCACACAGTCATATAGTTTCAAGTATTCCATCTAATGATAATAATTTGTACACAGTTTTAGGATTTCAAATATTTCATGCAACTATATGCTTTTCAGTATTTAAAGCATAGTTATATGGTTTCAAAAAACTACTACTAATAATCCTTTGTAAACAATTGTAACTCCAAGTAACGATTCTTAATACAAATAATTTGCACACAGTATGAAGGCCATTGTTCCCTCACCTGATGGTGGGACTAATTTTTTTGACATTGTCGCTGGTGACTTGAGAGCACCATTTTTTAAATTCAGAATATTCCTTTTACTAGACAAATTGCCATATCAAGGCTAAAGAACCCAGTACGCTCTACTATTTACCCATAGCTGCAGGGAGAAGAGATAGATTCATGCCTTTCTAAAGAACATTTGTGCGAATTAAAACATGAACACTCTCGTCCAGCATTTGAACTCAGATACCTGATTTCATTTCTACGACGATACCCGTTAAGCTAAGCACGCCTTCCATGTAGTAATTTAATTGCAATTAGTTTTGTGAGTGGTTTATCCCTTATGACGTTTCTAATTAATATGTTTTGTCATCATAGTCTGCAATAATTAGCCTCACATTAAAATCTCGTCGGATTTGGGGCTACGAGTTGATGGGCTTTAGAATTGGCTGTAATGGAATCGTTAATGAAATTATCATGGTATTACACCACCTTATAAGAATATTTAGAAATCTTTCATAGATATATCTTGAAGTAAACTTGGAGGCACGAGGTATAATGATTAGACTCGTAGGAAATGAACTCGTCGACCCGAGTTCAAATCCTGGACTAGGCTGTTTGCAGTTCACATAGCTCTAATACTCTTGAGAAAGGTGTGCATCCAACTTCTCAATAGTAGGGAGAATGGCTTTTTAACCTTGGCTAGGTAACCAGTCTAAGAGAATGAAAACTCTGAATTCAAATCTGTTAAACTCCGCTTAAGAAATTGACCTTATGTCGCATCCTGTTCGTGTGGAGGGTTGGTAAATATATTTAAGAATAAGAATGTTTTAGAAATCTTTTCATGGATATATTTATAAGTAAAATTGTCTTGTCCATGAGATAAGAACTTGGTAGTATATATATATATATATATATTTTTTTTTTTCATATAAAACTCAACATCCCCACAACACCACCAAAAAGAAAACACGTAAATAAGTACACTGATATGTTATCATACATTTGTTGTATAAAATTTAATATCGTCCGATCAAATTTGAACACATTGAAAAGTTTATAAACAGTTGCGTTGATGTTCTCTAATACACGTGTCCTTTCTAAAATAGAATGTAAGAATATATTTGAAAGGTCAACCACGATTTCATGATTATGGACGAAACGTTCTTGGTATCTCATTCAACTGAGAGTGAAAGAGTATCACTATCGATTATTACGAATATATTATTATTTGTCTATAGAGGGAGAGACTTACTGACGCCTACTAGAAGGGACAAAGTGTAACCAAAAAGCTAAAAATGATAGATAGAAGATTGTTTTTTATTCTAATCGAAGAAAGGTATGTAATTAAATATATATATATATATATAATATATATATATATATGTGTGTGTGTGTGTGTGTGTGTGTGTGTGTGTAGATATAATTTTTTTCTAATTTCTCTACATACTGTCGGATTTATTTCCTATTCTACTACTATACACACACACACACACACACACACACATACACACACACACACACATATATATAATATATATATATATATATATATATTCCTTCTATCTATCACATTCTATCTATCTAAAATAAACAATTCAGTTTTAAAAATCGTAAATATCACATGTAAAGATACCACTTTTATGTATATATGAATATTCTTTCATATATATATAAATGTATATATATATACGTTCACAGACACAGACCACAAACACACATACACATACAACACACACACACATACATACACACACACACACACACATATATATATATATATATATATATATGAAATCACACGAATGAACTTATGAAAATACGTAGGAATGTATAATCTATACGTACTGATACATACATATAAGTATGTGTATACACGTATATACATTCACAAGCACATATATATTCTATGCATTCATTTTTATCTTCTTATAATCGGTGTTGAAATGAGAAATAGAACTTCTGTTTCTGAAAGTTCCACAGATTAAAATATCAAAAAGTTAAACTAATTTGAATAAAGATATGCTATTTTCGAATTTTTTGAGTCATTTCTTAAAAATTATTTTCTGCAAAAAACATAACAATTTCTTTTCTTTCTTTCTTTCTTTCTTTCTTTATTCACACTTGCGCATGACCTTTGATCATAATCCTTAAATGGATGATTCATGATATTAATATGCGGGCCATCAAAAGTTGGACAATCATATTTCTAAAAAAAAATATCATTGGCTCCCACATGTCTAGTTTGGTTTGGTTTGGTTTGGTTTGGTCTAATGGCATATCAACCCTGTGGGTTATTCAATGCCAACTCCTTATAAAATATATAAAATGTAATATACATAATATAACATAACGCACAATATAATATATATAATAGAACATAACGTATAATATAATATTTATAATATAACACACAACATAATATAACATATATAATATCACATGTCAAATGAATAATCAATGGAAATGAATTAAGAATATTTAGTGTTGACTCTAAAAATCAACATTTTTTTAAATTCCGATCCAATTTAATATATCTTCTTATTATAATGGAGATTGTGGGCTTGTCTCTATGTAACCGAAACTATATTACTATACAAGTCACAATTCCCTTTGTTATTTACACCATATTCTCCATGATTTTATTTTTTTTATTTAAACCTCAATTATTAGTAAAATTGTTTTACATCATTAAGACTGTTAACCATATCTACTTACTAATAACATGCAATTGTATTTATATACACAACAAAATAGCGGTTCACAGTGTGAATGGGAAGGCTAATTTGCATATTGATCTTAAAAAATTGATTTTAATAAATATATGTTTAGTATTATTGATTTCTAATTGTTTGATTTTATCTTATTGAATATGAGCAAAAATCTCGGGGATAAATCTTAAAAGAAATCGATTAACAAGAAGAAATAACTAATATTATTCTTTACTTCCTATTTTAACTAAATAGTTAAATTAGGAAAATTTACCACTGAAAGACGGGAGTAATGGAAAATGATGGAAGAGTTAGTTTCAAAGTTGTTCTATTTTCCGATTATACCCCCTCTGTTCCAAATATTTTTATCTGAATTCTTATTCAGTTTCATTAGCCTTTCTAATTTAACATGATATTTTATTATATTAAAACTTAAATACTTGCACTCGGAGGGTGCATATATTTGCTAGTATAAATAAATAAGGTGTGACTGTAGTTATTTTTGTTGGTTAAGCAATGCTAGTATTAAACACTTGTCCAGTTGAAACTTGATGTTTAAATTATGGTAATTATTTCTTTCTCATGAACAGAAAGTACTTCCTTACAATAAAAACAAAACAAAAAGGAATCAATATTTACTAGCAGAACCTATAGATATACCACATTACGATAGTTTAATTATTATAACGATCGATATATTTATTTAAGAGCAATTGAAAATTTAGATCAATATGTAAAAAAAAATTCACTCACTCTTTTTTTCTTTCCTTCTTTTCCATTTTTCATTATGTTCGATTGAAACAGATTAGCGTTATCGCTTCTGCGCACTCATACCCTCTCTCTATCTTTCCACTACGTTCTTTCTTTCTTATTATATTTTTTCTCTGTAGCAAGTTATTTTTCTTGCCTTTCTTTCTTTCTAATAAAAACGGAAGGGCCCAGTATTAGTTGAGGTGATGACACTCATAAGAAATAAGAATTCGGCGGATAAGCAACACCGGGTCATTAGGACTTTTTTTATTTTTGTATTTCATCCTGGACGATTTGAACGGTCTCGTTTTTAACCAGAGGGTGTTTCGGGATGATAACGGTCGGAAGATTAAGGAACAAGCGTATTATTATATAGATATATACCATTTCAAGGAGAAGTATCGCAATCACTAATAACAACATAAGCATATCTCTTACTCCCATAACTGCTAAGGTTCCTAATGTCCTGCTTCTCAATCGTTTCAGAAATCGATCCAAAACATCTTAGATTCTGATTATTCATCGAATCATTTAACGCGCGAAAAAATCTCGAAACAACACTTTTTGTTTGTACATTGCTCCATGGCATTTGACTCCATACACAGGGAAAAGACGGAGCAAATACTTCTAGCATACAGTCTCCCCAAATAAACTGTTACCGCTATAATGATGCTCTACAAAGACATGAAAGCATAGTTTGGCTCAGCTGATGGTGATACTGTTTTTCTTTGACATTGTCGTTAGAATTTACAAGGAGATACATTAGCATAATTTCTATTTATAATCTGCCTAGATTACGCGCTACGACGTCATCAGATCTCATGATAGAAAAGGGCACGAAGCAGAAAATAGCCCACATAGACTATTCCGGGTGCATACTACGCAAATGATCTAGCGTTTCTCATAAATACATCTGCTCAAGACAAAAATCCCTGCTGCCTACTCTGGCCTCTACGGGAACTTAGATAAAACAGATTTAATATGTTTTAAACTAAATGGCTCCATCTCCTCATGGCATCCTTTGAAATTAGTAGAACATTAGTTCACATACCTTGGTAGCAATGTCACATCTACTGAAAGCGATATAAACATATCGCGGAAAGGACATGGACTGCAATTGACAGGTTATTGATTATATGGAAATGTGATCTCTGTTAAAATAAAATAAGAATTCAATCTAGGGCTGTATCAGTGCTACTATATGGTTGCACTACTTGGATTCTAACGAAACGTTTGGATAAAAAGGTAGATAGGAACTACACAAGGATACTGCGTGCTGTTTTGGAGAAATCCTGGAAGCAGCACACTTCAAAAAAGCTGTACGTCCACTTAACTCCCATCTCACAAACCATCCAAGTAAGACGAACACAGATTGCTAGACACTGTTGGTGAAGCAGGAATTAACTCATTTGCAACGACTACATGTGGATACATCCGTGTTGACCGACCAGCAAAAATATATTCATTATTATTAGCTTGGTGTATGCCGTGTGTAGTGGTGTAGCGAGATGGGGAATATCCTGAGTTTTTGCGAGGACTAATATTAGAAAAAGAGAGGAAGAAGAAATAAGAGATAGTAAAGGTTTTAAAAATAGTGATGAGCCAAAACGGTTGTCGTGAGTTTGACCGGGGCGTGACCCCCCGAATGGAGAATTGAAAGCAACTAGAAGTTTCGGGTGTTGACCGGAACCGGAAGTCACATGGTGACGTGAACGACGAAGAAAAATACCGGTCTCTTTTTGCTTTCCGAGGCCTAGGGGAACGGACGGGCCTCGGGTACCTAGTGTGGGATCGCAGTCATTTAACAGTGTCCTCTCTCTCTTTCTCTCTGCCTTCCTCCTCTCCGACACAGCCCACGAGACTAGCCCTGGAAATAAAGCTAAGCAGCTTGTGACGATATATTTCTCGCGTTGTACTTCTTATCGACAAGATGACGCACGTGCCGAACACTTATAGTGTCGTGAATTCGGAGGCACGTTGACAAGAACCGCTATACAATATATATCGCTTTCGAACGTTACACATATCCGTCTTGATACCGTGAATATATATCACCACGTTACAAGTGGATCTGACATGAGCGAAGTCCGATAGGGAAGGATGGTGAGAGAGAGAGAGAGAGAGAGAGAGAGAGAGAGAGAGAGAGAGTCGGAGGAATCTGTTATCAGCATGATTAATAGTGATGATGATCCTTCGATTATTTCTCTTTTTTTATAGGATTGTTTGTGGGGCGGAATTGTCAATCACCGGTCGCAATTCTCTCTCACCTGCCGGAATCGCCTCTCACCCCCCCGCCCTACAATCTATAAAAAAGAGAAATAATCGAAGGATCATCATCACTATTAATTCATGCTGATAACAGATTCCTCCGACTCTCTCTCTCTCTCTCTCTCTCTCTTCTCTCTCTCTCTCTCACCATCCTTCCCTATCGGACTTCGCTCATGTCAGATCCACTTGTACCGTGGTGTATATATTCACGGTATCAAGACGGATATGTGTAACGTTCGAATAGCGATATATATTGTATAGCGGGTCTTGTCACGTGCTCCGAATTCACGACACTATAAGGTGTTCGGCACGTGGCGGTCATCTTGTCGATAGAAGTACAACGCGAGAAATATATCGTCACAAGCTGCTTAGCTTTTATTTCCAGGGCTAGTCTCGTGGGCTGTGTCGGAGAGGAGGAAAGGCAGAGAGAAAGAGAGAGAGGGACACTGTTAAATGACTGCGATCCACACTAGGTACCCGAGCCCGTCCGTTCCCTAGGCCTCGGAAAGCAAAAAGAGACCGGTTTTTCTTCGTCGTTCCACGTCACCATGTACTTCCGGTTCCGGTCAACCCGAAACTTCTAGTTGGCTTTCAATTTCCATTCGGGGGGTCACGCCCGGTCAAACTCACGACAAACCGTTTTGTGCTCATCACTATTATTTAATTAACCTTTACTATCTCTTATTTCTTTCTTCTCTTCTAATATTAGTTCGCAAAACTCAGGATTTTCCCCATCTCGCTACACCACTACACGGCATACACCAAGCTAATAATTATGAATATATTTTTTGGCTTCGGTCAACACGGATGTATCCACATGTAGTTCGTTGCAAATGAGTTAATTCCTGCTTCACCAACAGTGTCTAGCATATCTTGTTCGTCTTACTTGGATGGTTTGTGAGATGGGAGTTAAGTGGACGTACAGCTTTTTTGAAGTGTGCTGCTTCAGGATTTCTCCAAAACAGCACGCAGTAATTATTGTGTGTTAGTTCCTATCTACCTTTTATCCAAACGTTTCGTTTAGAATCCAAGTAGTGCAACCATATAGTAGCACTGATATTAGCCCTAGATTGAATTCTTATTTATTTTAACAGAATCACATTTCCATATAATCAATATACCTGTCATTGCAGTCCATGTCCTTTCCGCGCATATGTTTATATCGCTTTCAGTAGATGTGACATTGCTACCAAGGTATGTGAACTAATGTCTACTAATTTCAAAGGATGCCATGAGGAGATGGAGCCATTAGTTTAAAACATATTTAAATTGTTTTATCTAAGTTCCGTAGAGGCCAGAGTAGGCAGCAGGGATTTTTGTCTTGAGCCATGTATGTTTATGAGAAACGCTAGATCATTTGCGTAGTATGCACCCGGAATAGTCTATGTGGGCTATTTTTCTGCTTCGTGCCTTTTCTATCATGAGATCTGATGACGTCGTAGCGCGTAATCTAGGCAGATTATAAATAGAAATTATGCTAATGTATCTCCTTGTAAAATTCTAACGACAATGTCAAAGAAAACAGTATCACCATCAGCTGAGCAAACTATTGCTTTCATGTCTTTGTAGAGCATCATTATAGCGGTAACAGTTTATTTGGGGAGACTGTATGCTAGAAGTATTTGCTCCGTCTTTTCCCTGTGTATGGAGTCAAATGCCATGGAGCAATGTACAAACAAAAGTGTTGTTTCGAGATTTTTTCGCGCGTTAAATGATTCGATGAATAATCAGAATCTAAGATGTTTTGGATCGATTTCTGAAACGATTGAGAAGCAGGACATTAGGAACCTTAGCAGTTATGGGAGTAAGAGATATGCTTATGTTTGTTTAGTGATTGCGATACTTCTCCTTGAAATGGTAATATATCTATATAATAATACGCTTGTTCCTTAATCTTCCGACCGTTATCATCCCGAAACACCTCTGGTTTAAAAACGAGACCGTTCAAATCGTCAGGATGAAATACAAAAATAAAAAAAGTCCTAATGACCCGGTGTTGCTTATCCGCCGAATTCTTATTTCTTATGAGTGTCATCACCTCAACTAATACTGGGCCCTTCCGTTTTTATTAGAAAGAAAGAAAGGCAAGAAAAATAACTTGCTACAGAGAAAAAATATAATAAGAAAGAAAGAACGTAGTGGAAAGATAGAGAGAGGGTATGAGTGCGCAGAAGCGATAACGCTAATCTGTTTCAATCGAACATAATGAAAAATGGAAAAGAAGGAAAGAAAAAAAAGAGTGAGTGAATTTTTTTTACATATTGATCTAATTTTCAATTGCTCTTAAATAAATATATCGATCGTTATAATAATTAAACTATCGTAATGTGGTATATCTATAGGTTCTGCTAGTAAATATTGATTCCTTTTTGTTTTGTTTTTATTGTAAGGAAGTACTTTCTGTTCATGAGAAAGAAATAATTACCATAATTTAAACATCAAGTTTCAACTGGACAAGTGTTTAATACTAGCATTGCTTAACCAACAAAAATAACTACAGTCACACCTTTTTATTTATACTAGCAAATTATGCACCCTCCGAGTGCAAGTATTTTAGTTTTAATTATAATAAAATATCATGTTAAATTAGAAAGGCTAATGAAACTGAATAAGAATTCAGATAAAAATTTTGGAACAGAGGGGGTATAATCGGAAAATAGAACAACTTTGAAACTAATCTTCCATCATTTTCCATTACTCCGTCTTTCAGTGGTAATTTCCTAATTTAACTATTTAGTTAAAATAGGAAGTAAAGAATAATATTAGTTATTTCTTCTTGTTAACGATTTCTTTAAGATTTATCCCGAGATTTTTGCTCATATTCAATAAGATAAAATCAAACAATTAGAAATCAATAATACTAAACATATATTTATTAAAATCAATTTTTTAAGATCAATATGCAAATTAGCCTTCCATTCACACTGTGAACCGCTATTTTGTTTGTGTATATAAATACAATTGCATGTTATTAGTAAGTAGATTGGTTAACAGTCTTAATGATGTAAACAATTTTACTAATAATTGAGGTTTAAATAAAAAAAATAAAATCATGGAGAATATGGTGTATAACAAAGGAATTGTGACTTGTATAGTAATATAGTTTCGGTTACATAGAGACAAGCCACAATCTCCATTATAATAAGAAGATATATTAAATTGGATCGGAATTAAAAAAATGTTGATTTTTAGAGTAACACTAAATATTCTTAATTCATTTCCATTGATTATTCATTTGACATGTGATATTATATATGTTATATTATGTTGTGTGTTATATTATAAATATTATATTATACGTTATGTTCTATTATATATATTATATTGTGCGTTTTGTTATATTATGTATATTACATTTTATATATTTTATAAGGAGTTGGCATTGAATAACCCACAGGGTTGATATGCATTAGACCAAACCAAACCAAACCAAACAAACTAGACATGTGGGAGCCAATGATATTTTTTTTTAGAAATATGATTGTCCAACTTTTGATGGCCCGCATATTAATATCATGAATCATCCATTTAAGGATTATGATCAAAGGTCATGCGCAAGTGTGAATAAAGAAAGAAAGAAAGAAAGAAAGAAAAGAAATTGTTATGTTTTTTGCAGAAAATAATTTTTAAGAAATGACTCAAAAAATTCGAAAATAGCATATCTTTATTCAATTAGTTTAACTTTTTGATATTTTAATCTGTGGAACTTTCAGAAACAGAAGTTCTATTTCTCATTTCAACACCGATTATAAGAAGATAAAAATGAATGCATAGAATATATATGTGCTGTGTGAATGTATATACGTGTATACACATACTTATATGTATGTATCAGTACGTATAGATTATACATTCCTACGTATTTTCATAAGTTCATTCGTGTGATTTCATATATATATATATATATATATATATATGTGTGTGTGTGTGTGTGTATGTATGTGGTGGTGTTTGTATGTGTATGTGTGTTTGTGGTCTGTGTCTGTGAACGTATATATATATACATTTATATATATATGAAAGAATATTCATATATACATAAAAGTGTATCTTTACATGTGATATTTACGATTTTTAAAACTGAATTGTTTATTTTAGATAGATAGAATGTGATAGATAGAAGGATATATATATATTATATATATATATATAATATATGTGTGTGGTGTGTGTGTGTATGGTGTGTGTGTGTGTGTGTGTGTGTGTATAGTAGTAGAATAGGAAATTAAATCCGACAGTATGTAGAGAAATTAGAAAAAATTATATCTACACACACACACACACACACAACACACACATATATATATATATATATATATATATATATATATTTAATTACATACCTTTCTTCGATTAGAATAAAAACAATCTTCTATCTATCATTTTTAGCTTTTTGGTTACACTTTGTCCCTTCTAGTAGGCGTCAGTAAGTCTCTCCCTCTATAGACAAATAATAATATATTCGTAATAATCGATAGTGATACTCTTTCACTCTCAGTTGAATGAGATACAAGAACGTTTCGTCCATAATCATGAAATCGTGGTTGACCTTTCAAATATATTCTTACATTCTATTTTAGAAAGGACACGTGTATTAGAGAACATCAACGCAACTGGTTTATAAACTTTTCAAATGTGTTCAAATTTGATCGGACGATATTAAATTTTATACAACAAATGTATGATAACATATCAGTGTACTTATTTACGTGTTTTCTTTTTGGTGGTGTTGTGGGGGATGTTGGAGTTTTATATGAAAAAAAAAATATATATATATATATATACTACCAAGTTCTTATCTCATGGACAAGACAATTTTACTTATAAATATATCCATGAAAGATTTCTAAAACATTCTTATTCTTAAATATATTTACCAACCCCTCCACACGAACAGGATGCGACATAAGGTCAATTTCTTAAGCGAGTTTAACAGATTTGAATTCAGAGTTTTCATTCTCTTAGACTGGTTACCTAGCCAAGGTTAAAAGCCCATTCTTCCCTACTATTGAGAAGTTGGATGCACACCTTTCTCAAGAGTATTAGAGCTATGTGAACTGCAAACAGCCTAGTCCAGGATTTGAACTCGGGTCGACGAGTTCATTTCCTACGAGTCTAATCATTATACCTCGTGCTCCAAGTTTACTTCAAGATATATCTATGAAAAGATTTCTAAATATTCTTATAAGGTGGTGTAATACCATGATAATTTCATTAACGATTCCATTACAGCCAATTCTAAGCCCATCAACTCGTAGCCCCAAATCCGACGAGATTTTAATGTGAGGCTAATTATTGCAGACTATGATGACAAAACATATTAATTAGAAACGTCATAAGGGATAAACCACTCACAAAACTAATTGCAATTAAATTACTACATGGAAGGCGTGCTTAGCTTAACGGGTATCGTCGTAGAAAATGAAATCAGGTATCTGAGTTCAAATGCTGGACGAGAGTGTTCATGTTTTAATTCGCACAAATGTTCTTTAGAAAGGCATGAATCTATCTCTTCTCCCTGCAGCTATGGGTAAATAGTAGAGCGTACTGGGTTCTTTAGCCTTGATATGGCAATTTGTCTAGTAAAAGGAATATTCTGAATTTAAAAAATGGTGCTCTCAAGTCACCAGCGACAATGTCAAAAAAATTAGTCCCACCATCAGGTGAGGGAACAATGGCCTTCATACTGTGTGCAAATTATTTGTATTAAGAATCGTTACTTGGAGTTACAATTGTTTACAAAGGATTATTAGTAGTAGTTTTTTGAAACCATATAACTATGCTTTAAATACTGAAAAGCATATAGTTGCATGAAATATTTGAAATCCTAAAACTGTGTACAAATTATTATCATTAGATGGGAATACTTGAAACTATATGACTGTGTGCAAACAAATGACTGAAGATAAATAAAAAGCGCATTAAAAACATTGTACAATGAAACATCGAAAATATGATTATGAGTACTATCAAAAATTTACGAATTAATCAAATACCAGCATTAAATAACCCATTATGAATTGATATGCCGTTTAACAAATAATCTAAATAAAAAACACTCATCATAATAGGAAAGTGTGTATGTTTTTTTAATTCAACAATCCAATGAATAAATTTAACAATTCAATAAATGAATATATATATATATATACCTGCCTCTTTTAGTGAATTTGCAATGTTTTCAATCCTTATTATGTAACCCGTAATGGATTCATAGTCAGTTCTATTCAAAGAACTTAATTCACTATAGAGGCCGACGATTCTAGGTTTATCTTTCGATAAGAAATGGGACCTTAAAATCTCTAACGCCGTTCGGCCATCATCCTTGGTCTTTTTCATTACCAATGATAAACTTCGATCGTCTAAACATTGGATTAATTCAGCATATATAGTCGCATTCTTTTCTACAAAATATGGGTCCTCGCTTTGGTCAGATGGTGCCTATATCATGTTGTGTAGTTGAAGGGTCCTTAAAAACCCGAGGAAATTGACCTCCCAGAGTTTATACTTTTTTCTTTTTCTTTGTCTTTTTCTTTTACTAAACCAGTAGAATCTCTCCTCATCAAAGACATCCACATAAAGCCTTATATGTGATGATGATAAAACAATAGAAAAAAATTAAATACATTACACAAATAAAAAAAACAAAGCAAAGAATTCAGTGATACAGGAAATGTGTAATTTTTTGATACATTGTATCATAAACTTCCCGAACCCAAAACTATACTCTCGAATATCAGTTTGGAGTATGAATGAATTAACCTAGATCAATACAATGAACTGAATGACCCTGGTGTATGCCAGTTCACAAGTTCTTGTTGTCGTATTATCCGATGATATCCACATGGGGGTTTTATGCATTTCCCCAACAGTACGAACGGTTAGTTTCCGAGCCAAAATTTTGAATGCTGATTTTCTAGGTAGGTAGGTTCTTTCTCTTAGACAATTGATGCTATGCGAACCCCTCATTTCTATTTCTCTGCCCGTCCATGCACCGGAGTATTATGCTAAACTATGGTAAATACTGTGTAGTTTAGTGCTTAGAAGCAAGATATAAAAAATGACAAAAATGAATTTTAAAAATCGACAAGAACAAAATTTATTCCAGTTGGTATATGATTGTTCCAACCCAATTGCCCTTGTGGTAAGCCCCAACCCTTTTTATCATATATGTGCTGGAAGGCGGTGATTGAGGGTCTTAATGTCCTTGGTATGATGTTAAACTCTCTTATGGGGATGTTCCAGTTCTTGAACTCTGGGTAGTGTGGAGTACCTATTCATTACCAGTTCCACTCTGATCCCGTGTGGTAGTACTTGTTAGGGCTCCATCTATGGGTTAAATAGACAAAATGAGTTTATAAATGTGTCTTAAAGAATTGAGTTTAAACATAAAATGAGTACCCATCAAGAATGAATAAAACAAAACGTCTTGGGCATAAAATAACCCAACAAAGATTTAAATATTGTAAAAAACAACTAACCATCTAACCAAAATTACTTTCACCCCGACGATCAAAAAAAGAAGAAAAAGACAAGCGGTTAAATTCTAATCAATGCGCGTATCATGTAAAACCGATTTTCCGAGATTCAAAATTCATAACGATGTAATGAAATTGACTGATTGGATAATATATTCAATAAATATATATTTCTATCATTGGATGATTGATTGGTTGATTTCTTCCGCATAAAATAACTCAACAAGGGTTGACATGTCGTTAAAGCCTACCAAGTAACCAACCAACAGTTGGTATAATAGTGACAAAAAGAGTGTCACCGAGCTTGTCGGTAAAACCAGAGTTCAGTTAGCTTTCAATGGAATACATGAAAACAATAGTTGGGAAGTTTGTTTTTTCATGTATCTCATTTTGAACAGATCTGTCGAATGAAACTGTATATTGACAATGCAACTGTTGGTAACGATAAGGTTTTATTCCACTTTTAAATACACATACGGAAACTGTATATTGACAATGCAGCTGTTGGTAACGCTAAGGTTTTTATTTCACTTTTAAATACACATACGGAAACTGTATATTGACAATGCAGCTGTTGGTAACGCTAAGGTTTTACTTTATTTTAAATACACATACGGAAACTGTATATTGACAATGCAACTGTTGGTAACGATAAGGTTTTATTCCACTTTTAAATACACATACGGAAACTGTATATTGACAATGCAGCTGTTGGTAACGCTAAGGTTTTATTTCACTTTTAAATACACATACGGAAACTGTATATTGACAATGCAGCTGTTGGTAACGCTAAGGTTTTACTTTACTTTTAAATACACATACGGAAACTGTATATTGACAATGCAGCTGTTGGTAACGCTAAGGTTTTACTTTACTTTTAAATACACATACGGATACTGTATATTGACAATGCAGCTGTGGTAACGCTAAGGTTTTACTTCACTTTTAAATACACATACGGAAACTGTATATTGACAATGCAGCTGTTGGTAACGCTAAGGTTTTACTTCACTTTTAAATACACATACGGAAACAATCGTCCTTAAATCAGATCTTACAGGAAATGATCAACTATTCCTAAGGAGGTCGTAAATGTAGTTTCATGTTCTCGCTTCTAAAGCTGGTTACTTTTTTTCATAGGTCGCACCAGCAACCAATCAAATACACCTCCGTTTTTTCCGGCATTTTAAAAATGTATTATTCCCAGATTATTACAACCTTTAAAAAGCCGGTTTAAGTGCCACCGTATTATATCTACCTTGTTTTATTGTGGACCAATTAAGTAACTCTCTTTGCTAAATTGTTCAGGTGCCATACGGAATGCGGTCTGTACTTCATATTTAATTCATTTGGCAATAAAAACTTTCACGTTATTAGATTTTTATATAATACGCTGGTAACAAATAAAACAGTCACAAGAGAATAAATTTACATTCTTGAATTAGCCCGAATATTTGACATAGAAAATCAATCTATATGACGAATAGTGTAACTGGTTTTTTTTGTTCGTAACTTCTTCTAAAATGAGAGTATATACATTTACCAACCCCTTCGTACAAGAAGGGTGTGGCACAAGGTCAACTTCTTAAGTGGTGTTTAACAGATTTGAATTCAGAGTTTTCCTTCTTATAGACTGGTTACTTAGCCAAGGTTAAAGATCCCATTCTACCCTATTGTTTATCCATACCTGGGGTAAGAGTTGTTGTTTGCATACTTTTCCCAAGGGTATTAGTGTTGTGTGAAATGTATTATTCATAATAATAGGTACACTGTGACACTATGGTTAAGTGGGAATACGATCAGAGATAATAAAAAAATTAAAAAAGAGAAGGAAAATAGAATGAGATCAGTAAGATAAAGTTAAAGAGAGTCATAAAAGGGTGTACGACCACCATGAAGTTGAGCCAGAGATAATATTAGAGATAATATCTTTAGGGTCTAGTTTTAAGAGAAAAATGTCCTGAAAAGCTAATGGTCTGAAAAGTGGGCACACTGAGACTGGAAAGTAAAGTTATAGTTAACGTTTTACAAGAGATCGCAGACCAAAAGTCTGAAAAAAATATTAAGTACCGAATATCTGGGTGGTTAATCCATGGGTATGTGTAGGGGTGGAATTTACATATATTCAGCCAGCTCAAGCCCTTGAGTGAGTTTTCAGACCGGCTGTTGGGGTAATTGTGTCATCTCAGTTGCAGCAGAGATAGAAAATAGCCAGGGACCCACATCACTGAAGCCAGAAATCAACTTAGAGTTTAGACAACTTTCTTGCCAGCTGACAACATAGACCTAAGTGTACTCTGCTCCACCACAAACTGCAGAAAGTGTCACAACTTCCTTTTTCATTAGCTTCCCGTTATCAGACTTTGTGTTTTCTTTTCTTTTCATCCTTGTGAACCTGTCTCTGACTCGTGACCTTCGAATCGGTCAGAACAGAAATTAGAACGTTGGGGTCACAGACATTGTGCAACGAAGGTGCGCGTATGCAGACCAGGTATTGTCACAACAATTGTGATGAAACCTTTGATACGTGTCTGCGGGGAACAAGTAGCAGCAGCAGCAGCAGCAGCAGGTGTGTCAACCAGATTCATTTTTGCTTTCTCACCTAATCTTTAAATCTGCATTTAAGTATGGCAAGTGGTGTTGAACAAAATAAATAAAAAAACAAACAGAAATCTGTATAAAAAAATCTATAATATATCGTGTTGACATAAACGTCATCCATACGTCAAAAAAAAAAAAGGAAAAAAAAGAAAAAGAAATCATCACGTTGCTTTTACATACTAGCAAATATATGCACCCTCCGGGTGCAAGTATTTAATTTTAATGTAATAAAATATTGTTTTAAATTAGAAAGGCTAATGAAACTAAATAAGAATGCAGATAAAAAGATTTGAAACAGAGGGAGTATAATAAAAGATTTGAAACAGAGGGAGTATAATAAAAATGGAACAACTGAAACTTACTCTTCCATAACTCTCGTCTTCCATTGTTATTTTTTCTAATTTAAGTATTTAGTTAAAAGAGGAAGTAAAGAATAAAATGACAGTTATTTTATCTTGTTAATGGATTTCATTTAAGATTTATTGGAGAGATTTTTGCTTACATTCATTAAAATAAAACCAAACAGTTAGAAATCAATAATACTAAGCACATATTTATTAAATTCGATTTTTTAATATTAATATGCAAATTAGCCTTCCCATTCACACTGTAAACCGCTATTTTGTTGTATATATAAATATAATGGCATGTTGTCAGTATGTAGACATAGTTAACAGTATTAATAATGTAAGACAATTTTATTAATAATTGAGGTTTAGATAAAAATAAAATCATGGAGAATGTGATGTCAATAACTAAGAGAATTGTGACTTGAGTAGGAATATAGTTTCGGTTACAGACAGAAAAACACACAATCTCCATTATAATAAGATGTAACAATCATATGCAACTTTTCTTTCAGAGAAAACGCACTTAAAATGTTACAAAAAAAAAAACGTACGCACAGAATCTCGTAGATGAAAAAAAATATTTATCCAACCCGTTCACCAGGTGTAAGGATTTTATACAAAGGTTACAAGTATGGGGCATCCAGTGAGGATGGAACTCGCTTTTCAAAAGTAATGGATTAGCTAGACTAGCTGCTAACAAGTACCGCGACGGATCTCGTAGATTAATGTAAATGTTTTTTAGACTTAGAACGAAGTCTCATTTTTTTTAGAGATCAACAAGGATTAAACTCACTATGAATGGCTAAAACAACAACAGGTTTTCATCATATATACACGTGAATATGAATGTGTATGTGCACACACATATGCAAATATTGCTAAACACACATACACGCACACACAAAGCTGGCGGAGTGGCCAATTCTCGGTATCATCCCGACAGTGAGGGAGTCTATCCCCTTATCGCTAGTGCTAGACCAGGGATATTGATTTTGCTCCCCACTTTATCGCACATATCAAATTACCCAAGCTGTGCTACTCATGCGCTGAGTTGGCAGGGACCGGTATCAAACGAGGAACCTTCCGATTCCTGCCTCTGCTGACTGACCCTTAAATATATATAAATATAATACATTATATATATATATCTTATTATAATGGAGATTGTGTGTTTTTCTGTCTGTAACCGAAACTATATTACTAATCGAGTCACAATTAACATAGTTATTTACATCAAATTCTGCATGATTTATTTATATTTAAATTAAACCTCAATTAATTAAAAATTACTTCACCGTTTTATTAGTGTTGTCCATATCTGCATACTAATAACATGCAATTGTATTTATATACAAAAAATAGCGGTTTGCAGTGTGACCGGAAGGCTAATTTGCATATTGATATTAAAAATGTGATTTTATTAAATATGTGCTTAGTATTATTGATTTCTAACTATTTGGTTTCATTTTAATGAATATAAGCAAACATCTCTCAATGAATTAAATGAAATCCATTAACAAGAAAAAATAAGTGTAATTTTATTCTTTATTTCCTAATTTAATTAAATAGTTAAATAAGAAAATTCAGCAATGAAAGACGGGAGTGACGGAAGAGTAAGTTTCATTTCTATTTTTCTATTATACCCCCACTCTGTTACATATCTTTTTATCTGCCTTCTTATTAGACTTTCTAATTTAATACGATATTTCATTACATTAAAACTTAAATACTTGCACCCGGAGGGTGCATATATTTGCTAGTATATATAATGCAGTTTATAATATTTGTAAATAAAGAGTGTCCAACATCGGTGATTAAGCATACGTTCAAGTTAGGTTAGCGTAGACACTAGATCAACGGCTCTTGGTGATTGACAATTTCTCGCCTACGCGGTCATTAGACCAAGGAGTTTATTTTGTATATATGCTGTACTTAGATCTCCCCCACCTCTCTCTCTCTCTCTCTCTCTCTCTCTCTATATATATATATATATATATATATATATATATATATATATATATTTCTCGCCTACGCAGTCATTAGACCAAGGAGTTTATTTTGTATATATGTTGTCCTTAGATCTCCCTCTCTCCCTCTCCCTCTCTCTCCCTCTCTCCCTCTCCCTCCCCCCTCTCTCTCTCTGGGTGTACGTGTGTGTGTGCGTGTGTTCTCTCTGCAACACAAATGGGTGTATATATATGTATGTTATCAATTGTGTATCTGCCTTCTTACATGTATTATTACAATATATAACATTTGCTTTGATGTGGGATTAACTTCAAATAGACATGTAAACCTGTCATTTCCTAAAGCGCATTGCAAATCAACCAAACCGAATTTAATTAAAACTTATATTCGCCCACAATTTAACTGTGGTGATGTCATTTTATAAAATATAACTAAATTATGAACAAAATAAAAATCATTTAAAAAAAATGGATTTTGCTTTTCAAATTTGGTAAATACGATCACCTTAGTGTTTTTTTGAGGAAATATATTTAATATATAGATAATAGAAGATTGCATAACCATGTTATTTTAATATTTAATAATAAAGCATCTAACTGTAAAAGAACACGGAATGAAATTTACCAGAAACTGACATGATACGTGTTTGGGAAGAATTATCTCCCCTAACGAACATTTTGACTCTTCCCTGATAAGAGTGTAGTATCAGACAACATGGCTACTTGATGAATACACAACTTTTTGAAAGGTAATTGTTTATCCAAACGCATCCAGCTGTATTCCTGGTCAGTGAAAAAATAAAAACTAATATAGTATTTTAAAAACATATTTAACTGTTTTGTTATATTTTGTTATTCCTAACATCTTAGTATATAGCAATATGGATACTCCTTTTGCGAAAACAAAACTAAGCAATATGACAGATATTATTTATATACAGAAGAGATTTAATAAAATCTCTAGAATTGTCAATAAACAATATATCTCCGCATTCTTTCAAACAATTGTGAAGGAAAGATTTATTAAAGTGTCAGTGAACTGAATTAGATTTTTCTTTCTTTGATACTTTTGTGTTTTTATTGTTTTTTAATCTTTTTAATCTTTTTTTTGATCGATACAATTTTTATTCTTCCTCTGTCTTTGGAATTTACTCTGACTTTTTTAATATTTTCTTTCATTCTTTTTTTTTTTTTCCTTTTCCTTCCTCGTTTTTACCTTCCGCGCCACAAGTACATACCTGTTTGACAGAACTACAGAACCAAGCATTAGAATATTGTGTTCTTAATGTCCACTAGAAAACGGATTAAATTAGAATCCATTCTATAACTATGTAAGATATAACAACAATGAAGTAGTAGTATTAACACTAAGATACCATTCAGTATTAAAAAAAGAAGCCAAGTTTTAATATATACTATTAGAGGAGGTAACTTATAGTTTAGTTCTTCCTGTAGAAGCCCCCATTACTTAATGGGACAGTCCATTTCTACTCTACAAACTAAACCCCTATGTAAAACGCATAAACAATAAAAACAATAAATGAAAATATGTTAAATAATGAAAATACTTCTTCCAACAACTTTAGAAAACAATTCATTACCATGTATTTCTTGAAGTGAGTTCTTTATTTTAACAATTTCAAATGTGGAGTTTAAAATTAAAAGCAAATTTTGTAATAAAAAGAAAAAAAGTATTTTGTTTTCCTTTGAGCACAAAATTATCAGGAATGAAAACAATATTTTCAAATAAACTCTTTACTTATGATTGATGCAACTGATTGTTTTAATTCACATTCCAAAAAGGCCAAATATGGTAAGGGGTTGACATTCTGAAAAATCCAACCAACCAATTAGATATTATAAAAGATCAGTTTAAAATGGAATAGGTAATCATTTACTAAGCTTTTCGTACAAGTATTACTCGGTGAGAATCAACCTCATTAATAGTTGCATCTTAGTCTAGCTTACCAACCATTACACCATGGGGGGGGCACCCCATGCAGACATCTGGGAGTAGGTCGAAATAGCTAAGTTCCCGATATATGTGCCGTAAAAGCTTCAGGGCGATTTATGACTCTCCTTTCGGTACAATGAAACTGACCACCTTGGAGATAGAATCTCTGGGTATCTGGGATATTCCATAAATACCGTATCTGGTTGTATTGTTACTGTAGAGAAGACAGAGCTGAATAAAACAAAAGAATAATGCTAGTGATGAATATTACCGAATCGTAAAATAATTACCTATTCATCTAAAAAAAAAGGTACATTGAATGGTGTAGTGTTTCGCATGGAAAACAACAACGCATGTGTAATTAAAGCCTTTATTCCCTTTTTTTCAAGGTACAATTGCCTAAGTTCCCAGACCGGAAGTGTCCGGTGAACCGGGAGGTGTTGTACCCTGTGATGATACATACATTACAAATGGTATAATAGTTAGCGAGATAAGTGAGTTTGATTAGTGAGTTTGATTCTCACTGTATGCCCCATATTTCTGGCCTGTTAAACTTAATAAATGATCTGGCTGGTTGGTTGGTTGGTCAACCCTTGTTGGGTTATTTTATGCCGGAGACGTTTTATTTTATTCATTCTTGATGATATTCATTTTTTTTTCAAACTCAATTTTTAAACCCATTTTTAAACTCGTTTTTTTTCTATTTAACCCATAGACGGGACCCTAACAGGTACTACCACTCCGTAAATGATCTGAGCGCCCCATTTGGTGTAGTTGTTTGCGAGATAATCAAATAGACTATGGTTAGTGAGTTCGATTCTGGATTGGAAACACAATACTTTTGGCCTAATGCTAAAACCTACTAAATGACTATTGATGTAAAAAATGAATTAATAAATAAACCAAGGGAAGTAATTAAATGATATTCATAATTATTTGTCGAATTATCTGCGCTTAGATTTCCTTCCACCTTTGTTGTTACCACCATACTTGTATTGATCAATTCTACGGCCTTTTCCATGTGTGCAATTTATAAGAAAATGTTATAGAAAAGTTTGTTCTTATAGAAAATAGCGGTGAAGCGAAAAGAAAAAGAAAGCAAATATTTATTTTCCGTTTACGATTGTTTACTTTAGTGAGCATTTATGTTAACATTAAAACTTTTTCAAACATTGTTTAGTTAGTTAGTTAGTTGGATTTTACGGTATTTCAACCCTTGCTGAATTATTTTATGCTGAAGATGTTTTGTTTTATTCATTCTTGATGGGTACTCAATTTTTTTAACGCAATTTTAAAAACACATTTTTTAAAACAAATTTTTTCTATTTAATCCATAGATGGGACCTTAACAGGTACTATCACTCCGGGTCAGTGTGGACCTGCGAGCAATGGGGATCAAGGGGTTCTCCAGAACCGGAACCTCATATGGGACAATCATATAGGTTCTAGGGATTGATGCGACCAACCGATTGATCAGGGGGCGTCTCCAACCGCCCGTCTAGCATAAGTAAGGGCCAGTGGAATGTAGCATGTCTACACAGCCACCAGAGTTCCATTCTTAAGCATTGTTTAGACATTTTTTTCAGTATTTCCTCCTTTTTTTCTTTTTTTTTTTCACCAAATTTCCTGACTTGTATAAACGATGAAAAAAGGGGGGGAAGCAATAATTGACACCAACTTTTTTTTATACGGATTGTAAACTTGGAAGAAAGTCATAGAACTTAGAAACTGAAAAGGCCGCAAAAAAAGAATGAGATCGAGGATCTGGACAATTTACCATGATAAGGACTCATCTCAAAATTACCGCACAAAATTGTATTATTGAATATATATATTTACCAACCCCTCCACATGTGTAGGACATGACACATGGTCAGTTTTTTAGGCGGAGTTTAACAGGTTTTAATTTCTTCTCAGACCGGTTGCTAAAATAAGTTTACAAAGCCAGTCTGCCTAACTATTTACTCATAGCTAAAGAGAGAATAGTTGAATTCATACCTTTTCCAATGGTATTAGCGCTATGTAAAATGCAAACTCGTCCAGGATTTGACAGCCCTCTCTGCTGGGGCTTTAGAATACACTAACGACACCTCTGCAGGGGGATAAGACCCCATAATGGGGCCACCTGTTGATTAAGGATAGAACCCTGGTGGCTGAGCAGTCCATAACATGCAACACTCTGCTTTGGCTCTTACGTAGACTAGGCGGCCGGTCGGAGAGGCCCCATCCGATCAATCGGCTGGTCACGTCAAGCCCTAACACCTTTTTTTATTGTCCCAACCCTAGGGCTCTTATGGCAAGCCCCAACCCTTTTTATCATATATGCTAAAAAGCGGTAGCTGAGGGGCTTAGTGTCCTGGTCGTACGTCAAACTCTCTGATGGTGAAGTTCCAATTCCGGAGCTTTGGGGAATGTGAGTAACCACTTATCACCATTGCTCCCAGATCCACTCTGACCCGGAATGGTAGTACCTGTTAGGGTTCATTCTATGGTTGAATAGAAGAAAATAAAATTGAGTACCCATCAGAATTGAATAAAACAAAACGTCTTCGGCAAAAATAACCCAACAAGGGTTGATTTGCCGTAGAATCCAACCAGTATTTGAACTCGTGTCTTCGTGTCTATTTTCTACGACGACAACATTACACCACGCGACTCCATATTAGCGCTTATGGCCTGCTATTTCTATTTATTCTATTCTATCTTACGTACCTCTTCAAGTTCTCTCTCTCTCTCTCTCTCTCTCTCTCTCTCTCTGCGGTAAAGTAAGGAGCTGATGGTAGGTGTGGCGCTCCACCTCGGATGCTAAAACAATCTCCTTGGTCTAGCGCTATTGAAAAGGGGATAGATTCCCTCGCTGTATGGCTGATACCGACTTTAGGCCGCCCCGTTGACTTTACTTTACTTATATGTATATAGTCCTCTCTATGTATTTATTTCTGTCTTCCTCTCTCTTACTTTATTTCACTTTGTCAATATATATATATAATATATATATATATATATATATATATATATATGTGTGTGTGTGTGTCTGTGTCTGTGTCTGTGTGCGCGCACGCGCGTGTGTGTCGTTGTGTCTGTGTGTCTGTGTTTGTGTATTCTAGCTTGCTAGCCATACACAAAATTATTATGTAACATAGAAAGGTACTGCGCTAGACAGACAAATACAGAACATTTCTCACTGTTGACCTTATATTTCTACTATTCTTGTCTTTAATCTAAATCACAAAAATATCAGCTGGGATTTACAGGCAGAAAATCAGTAATGGACTATTATCATTAAACATGATGAAAAAGTAAAATAAAATTATTTTTTTGTTTCGTTTTATGTTGAAGGACAACCAATTCACTTGAATCTAATTTTAACAAATACAAAAATGCAAAAACGTTAATTTTGACATTTAACAGAATTAATTTTTTTGTATTATTTTTTAATGCCTAGCTAAAATTTTCTTGGGCTCTAAATAGATAACTTTAGTGAATATATATATAGGCAATACACACAGCGTGTACACACTCACGCGCGAGTGAATATATATAAATATATACATATATATATATGTGTGTGTGTGTGTGTGTGCGTGCGCGTATGCGTGTGCGCGCGTATGAGTAAAACTTTTCTAACTCCCACCATTCTAAAAAATCCATCATTGTTAAGACAATATTATTTTCTATTAATTTATATCATCCTGACGAAGGTTTAATATAAACCGAAAAGTTTAAACGTCGACTTCACCATCAAAAATAAATTCATCTTTTTTCTGAATACTTTATATTTCTATTTCACACACACACACACACACACACACACACACATATATATATATATATATATATATATATATATATATATATATATATACAGAGAGAGACAGAGAGAGACAGAGACAGAGAGACATAGATAGAAAGAGAAAGAGAAGGAGAAGGAGAAAGAGAGCGCTCATAATATAATGCAATGATATGCAATTTTATCTACATTGGGAAATAATATTATAAAATATACTAACTCAATAGTTTGGATAGCTTTACAATGTCAGAAAATAAGGCAATTCCAAATTACAATAAAAAAAAACACCAATAACGGCGGATGTAATTTAAATAGAAGTTAAGAGATGAAATTATTCATGTATTAAATTTGATTGTAATTCCTCCCGTTGATTTCACAGTCACTAAATACGTCTTGCAATTCAAAACCAGATTTCTGCGAAATTCAAGAAGAATATTTGACCATTCCTTATGAATACTTTTTGGTAATTATCTTACTGGAAAAACCAATCCCAAAATACTTTTTTCGCGGTTGTCTGTTTTTTGATGCTGTAAACAAAGCTTTTTGGAATATATTAACAGTGTGGTCTGACAAACTGAGTTATTAATTGTTCTGTTGGTATGGTAATAAGGGGAATGTTGGAGTTGGGTAAAAACAGTGTCCTGGTTTTTCTTGGTTCCGAAATTTAAATAAAGCTCATTCGGATTGGGTTTTAAAAAAAAGAAGAAATTTCTGTTTAAAATTTTATTTCACAACATTTATATCTCTTTATTAATGAAAAAAGATCGACAAAAAACCTATTCAAAAGAAATCACACCGATAACAACAAAACAATAATTATATTTGCATCTTATTTTTATTTATTTATTATTGTTATTTATTTATTTCGTATCACAGTAAAGATTAAAACACAAAACGTAAAAAATTCAGATTTTTCACTCGAATCTCCAAATGTCCAAATTTCCTTCATTTTTAACGGCATCTTTGAACAAATGAACTCAATAAATAAAGATTGATAAATTACCAAACCAAAGAAAATTGAGTGATATTGTTATTTTTTATTTTAAAATTATAAAAGAATTATATTTTTTAGGCTTTCAAAATATACGAATAAACAAATTCTCAGCAGTTTGATTATTTCACTTTAAAAATCATGGGTATGACGTTAAACTGCATCTAATGGTGAAGTTCCAATTCTGGGGCTCTGGGGAGTGTAAAGTAACCCTTCATCCCTATTACTCACCGGTCCACCTTGACCTGGAGCGGTAGTACCTGCTAGGGTCCTATCTGCGGGTTAAATAGAAGAAAATTAGTTAAAAATTTGTTTAAAAAGAACTGAGTTCGTTCAAAAAAGAATTTTCAATACCCATCAAGAATAAATAAAACAAAACGTCTTCGGCATAAAATAACCCAACAAGGGTTGATGTTCAGTAAAATCCTAAAAAGAATGAAAGATTTCACTTTATAAACCGAAGTTGTGATCTTAAGATCAAGTCTGTTAAGAGTTTGAAATATTCCGTGGATTTATTTGAATAACTAATTTAATTTGACTTAATTATAAAATCCATCAACAAAAGAATTGCTTATGAATAAAGATCACAAAAGAACAGAAAAAATATTTAAAGCAGAATATAAAAATTAGTCCCTTCCTCCGATTTAGTTAAAACCATAAAGATATAGATAGTTAAAAAGAGATATTCTGCTATGAACAGTGCTTCAATAAAGCGTAAATGACAATGAATTTACGTGGCCGTTATTTTTGCATAAATACACATCTTCTCCTCCCCCCCCCGCTATGGATAAATAATATGACAACCAGTCAAGGACAAGAAAAAATCTGAATTCAAACCAGCTGTACTCCACTGAACAAATTGATATTTAGTCACGCCCTGCTTGTGGGTAAGGGATTGGGTAAATACATATGCAGCTGTTAAATTTGTCAACACAGATAATGATAACGATATGTACATATATATATATATATATATATATATATATATGTGTGTGTGTGTGTGTGTGTGTGTGTGTGTGTGTGAGAGAGAGAGAGAGAGAGAGAGAGAGAGAGAGAGAGAGAGAGAGAGAGAGAGAATTGAACTGACTACAGTAGTAATGATCCTCGAGATTTAACTTGATAACCATTACTTCATATTTGTCAAAATTTTTTATATGGGGCTTGATAATCTGTATCATTTGGATTTTTTCGAACTGAAGAAGGCCTGGGTACATCAGTTGAAACGTGTATATATAATAATAAAGATGAGGGCAACAGTCTGAAAAATCCAAATAATACATTACTTTATAGTAATTCTTTCTGATGTTATCAATGCCGTTGTCTAGTGCTTAACTTTTCAACATTCCTCAGAATTGATACAACGAAGTGATTAATACAACGGCCATTTTCCTATCTTTGATATTTTCAATTCTCTGCTAAATCCACATTATTTTTCCAGCTTTTTACTTTCTTCAATTTTTACTCTGTGGTCTGCAACAACAGCGACACCTGCTATCTAACAGATTTTACTTTTTTTTCTTTATTTACGATCACTATAAATATGAGCAAATTTTCTCGGACAAGATAAAAAAAAAAAAGAAATGAGATCTTTTTAAAAATAACTTTAAAAAAAATTTATTTATCTATCTATTTATCCAATTGTTTATTTTGAAAGTTTAAAGAAAATTGAGAAACGATCTTTGAATGGGATAATTACGTAGAATAGCATGTATGTTTTTCTTTCTTCGATGGGTCAAGAATTTTCAATATCACCCCCCCCCCACCAAAATCATTTTTTCTCGTCTGGATTTTGATTTCTTTGATTACAATAGAATTTCAGTTTTATTTTTATTTGTTTTTTGTTTTCAGATTTCTATAAAGCTTTTAATTTATACTTATTGTATTGGTCTACATAGTCTAATCTAAGTGGTTTGCACAGTTATACTTGGACTCCTGTTTCTACCCAGTAATGTCTACTTTAATACTCCTTGTAAGCTAATTTTCTAATTATAACTGACAATTTAATTTTTCTAGTTGATCTTGGTCTTTATATCGGCTGTTTGTTTTAAATATTTTCATTTATTTTAAAAATATATTTACTATTATTACCCTTTTGTTTGCTTGGTTGTTGGTGGGGGTGGGGTAGATGTGGGTGTTTGAGATTTATTTAAAATTTATTATTCTAATAAAAGGTTATTTTTCTTTATATAAAACTTAACTGGACTGAAATTATTGTATGTTCCTCACTGATACCGGCGGTCAGTGTTCGAACCAAAGTAAAAAAATAAATAAATAAATAAATAAATAAATAATAATAAAACTTACACATCGAATGCCGATTTTCAAAGCAGGTGGACCCCTTATAAACTTAGTAAACAATTTGTACATTTTACGGTCTAATGTTTAAGTGGCAGGTAAAAGAGGAATAGTGACTTTTAAACTTATCGATTATGGAAGGTGAATGAACGTTGCATTACATAAGAGGTACGATGAACAGCTGATTTTTGTGATAAGGTAATTCCAGGATCGAATTTACAGACTACTGTAACAAGCAACGACCACAGCTACTACTATCTTTTATATCCCGTACAGGTCACCGCGAATAAGGTTTTAATTAACCTTGATACACTCTGTAAAACAGTCCATTACTCTTCCTTCATATATGCACAGATAAATTTACGTAGTTATAACACTGTATATCTATATAGATATAGATATATGTATGTATATATAGCTATAAGTATATACGTATATATATAAGCGTACTTATTTATATATACACATATATAATATACATACATACAAATGCCTGTATATCTTTATTTATATATATCACAACGCAGGAAATGCTTTGATCATTGATGGATTCGAAATGGAAACGTCTCTCGTTGGAGCGAAGGGCAAGACAACGTGAAAAGCAGCAAAACATTGGAATAAAGAGAAGATTGTTTACGACAAAATTATGATATTAACGGGAGGTCCTCCGATTGAAGTTGCAAGAAGAGGTGGCGGTACAAAAAGGCGGAGAAGACGGAGAAACGGATTGACTGCAATGTTCCGATCTGTTAGATTCGGAGACCCCCCAACCCGGGGGACGAAAAGTCCATTGTTTGTCTCTCCGTAAACAAAGGAACAAGGATTGTCTTTCTTTCATTTTTCATTTAATTTTGTACAAAGTGAAACTTTAGCCTAAATGGAATATGGAGATGTCACCGTACATCCATCCGGATTATGAATATCTATCACCGGACGATGCACCCGCTTCGACGCCAAAATTAGGTAAATTATTATTATTATTATTTACTCCTTTTGAGTTTTCACATCAGCGTTAGCTGATGGTCTTTCACTGGAGTCTGAGTGACAGCAAGTCTCCTCAGGTCTCCAGGACTCTTCTGAGTATTCTGGCAGATTGCAGCAGTGTAGTGTTCTGAGTGTTTTCAACCCTTCCTCTGATTTCCAAACATTCCAGACCCTTTTCCAATCCTTTTGGGACTGTTCCAAGTGCACCACCTACAATTGGTATCACCTTCACTTTCATATTCCATAACTTTTTTAGTTCTCTGGCAATTTCTCTTATTATTATTATTATTATTATTATTATTATTATTTGACTCCTTACGAATTTTTCACACCAGCGTTAGTCTCTCATTAGTCTGGTCTTTTACTGGAGTCTGAGTGACAACAAGTCTAGTCAGGTCTCCAGGACTTTTCTGAGTATTCTAGCTGATTTCAACAATGCTGTTTTCTTGATGGTCTCAATTCTTCCTCTGATTTTCAATTCCTCTAGTCTCTTTCTAAACTTTTGGGGACCTTTCCAAGTGCCCCAACTACAATTGATATCGCTTTTATCGTCATATTCCACAGCTTTTTCAATTCTCTAGCAAGGTCCAGGTATTTGTCTATCTTTTTTTTTAGTTTGTAATAAGGGTTATTGGACTTACAGAATCGCCACAGTGTATCTACAATTCCGGAAAAGAATATAAAATGATTATGCATTACAGTTAGTAATGCTTTCCTTCATTCGTTGTCTATTCGACACTTCTCATTTTTTACTTGATTATTTCTTTCGTGTGTTTTTATGAGTTCAATCAACACTCTTAAATTGTCTCACTTATTATTAGTCACACTTTACATTCGGATTTTTACATATGCAGTTAAATAATTTGCTTGTATTTATGTAGTAAATTCATTTGCAGTATATTTATATTATATTTATAACAGTTCTCTTCTTTCAGTAACGCTTTTATTAATTCCTGATCATTGACAATCTCCTTCTTTCTGATTTTCAATGCATTTCTTTATCAGCCGGAACAGCGAGGGAATCGAAACTAGGGAGATTGTTTTTGCTAAGGTGAAGCGCCACACCTACTGTTAGCTCCTAGATGTTTTACTGCTCAGATTATATTACCTAAACTCATTGGCAATGGTCGGTATCGAACCCGGAACCTTGCGATTCTGACGCGAATGCTCTACCGACTGAGCTAAACTGGCCTCTGGAAAGAAATTATTTACCCTACGGTTAAGATTTGATACAAGGTCACAAGTATCAGACATCCAGCGAGGATTGAACTCGGTTTTCAGTAGTAACAAATCTACTTGATAACCATTACACCATGACGGAACACCCGATGATCATTGATTTATTTTTGCCACGCCAGAAAATATGTTACTTTCATCTTGTCTGAGGATTAGACAGAATATAATCCTCAGACAGAATAAAAGTTTTTACGTATTTATTAAATAAATCCGGCCCGGCGTGGCACCTGTTGCATAAACAACTAGTTGATATATATCATGAACCGACTTAGAAGTAAATGTAGTCATATCTGTAATGTTTGAAACTCGTTATTTGATAGATGCTCAATGAAAAAAAAAAAAAAAAAAAACACACGTGTTTTTGTTTTCATTTCATTTCAACAGAATTATAATAAAAAAATTTTAAAAAAATGATTTTCCTGACTTCCCACCAAGCCGAATTAACTCCCGTTTTTTTTATGTGGAGATTATTTATAGGGCCTTCTGCGAGGATCAAACTCAGTAGTAAACAAAAAAGTAGCAATGGATCTGCGAAACTAGCTTGCTAACCATTAAACCACGACGGAACACCAGATTTATAGTTTTAAATAAATTCATAGATACAATGTATTTCAAACGATTTACGGAATGGGATTCACATATAGGTCGGTTGATAGGTTAACACAGACATGCGAAATTGTTTCAATGCTATTATTAACATTGATATTTTCTAAGCTAACATTTGTATGGTACAAGGCACGTCAGGAGTAGATATCTACTAAGCTTGGATTACTGCATGGCACAAAGGCAGATAAAGGTTAAAAAGGAGTAGAAGATTGGATTTGTCAGTTTGCAAATTTGCAAGTTCCTATCCGCTTTTAAAGAAATAGCATTTAAAACTTTGCTTCTTTTCTAAGCTCGAATACTGTCCTTTCTTAGTGATATGAAACACGACATTACCTCGGCCATGAAACGAGTCCCTATTTAATAAGTTTAGCTTAGTCTGTGTATGTTCAATTGATCCGCATTCTAAGGAAAGCATCAATATTATTTTGATATTTTCTAAGCTTACATTAGTACAGTACAAGGCCAAGCAGAGAAAATTGCTTTGTTTGTTTGTTTTATTTTACGGCATATCAACCTCGATGTGTCATTTAATGCCGACAAAGTTTTGAAATAAATTCATTCTTAACGGATACTCAATTTTTTTATAAACACATTTATTTAACCCTAATAGGTACTACCACTCCGGGTCAGAGTGGACCTGAGAGCAATGGTGATGAAAGGGGTGCTCTACATTCCCAACCTCCACAACTGGAACCTCACCATCAGAGTTTAATGTCATACTCAGGACATGAAGACCACCCTCTTGCACACATATGATAAAAAGTGTTGGCGCTTGCCATAAGAGCGATGGGATTGGGACAATCATATAGGTGCTAGGGCTTGACGGGACCAGCCGATTGATCAGTGGGGGCCTCTCCGACCTTACCCATTTGCGGGGATGAAGTTGGTGTATTCTAAAACCCAAACCGACAGGGTCGTAGGAAGATTGCATTTAGGCCTGCTTACTCTTAAAATCAACAATCGAAATCCTAAGCTTTGCTAGGGCTAGAACACATACATACATGGAATTGACGATATTGGCTACTAGTCGAGTGGTTAGTAATACTGTTAGATAACTGCGCGTTGACTCTATCATTGATATTCCTGTACAAAATTAATAAACATTATTCCGGATTTTTATGTTGTATTTGATAAATACAGTCACAACAAATATTAATTGTGCGATATTTTCATTTTCTCTTTATTAGTTGTTTATTCTGTTATTGTTACTAATATTTTTTTAATAGAAAAAGTTATTAAATAGGATTCTTCTTTCTTTCGTGTGTTTTTATGAGTTCAATCAACACTCTTAAATTGCCTCACTTGTTATTAGTCACACTTTACATTCGGATTTATTAATGATTCATTTAAAACGAAAACATCTATCCTGGTCATTCAGCAAAAAAAAATAAAATAAAAAAAAAAAAAAAAAATAAAAAAAACAAAAAAAAAAAACAAGGTCGACACCTAAATACCAACAAGATTAGTAAATCTCAGCTACTTTTCAACAACAAAGAGGATTTTTTTCGTGGCTTGTGTCGAGGTTTCTGACTGGTGTCTCCTCAAAATCTTATTTTGCAATGTTCTTGGTTCGATACCGTTCTCCTCCAACTCAGCGAATAAATAGCACAACTTGTGCGCTAAATTTGGGAGCTGACGGTAGGTGTGGTGCTCCATCTCAGCAAAAACAATATCCCTAGTCTAGCTCTAGTGAAAAGTGGATAGACTCCCTCGCTGTCCGGCTGATACAGACTTTACTTTTTTTTATTTTATCAGTTATTCGTTGTTATTATTTAATTCTAAAGATTTTGAATAATAAATGAAATAAGAGGACAAATAGTTCCTTTTCTCAGAATTGTTTAGTAATTCTACGATTTATAGGATTTCTTTAGAGTGAAATAGATCACTAATTAGACTGAGCTTATTCTAGTAGTGACCACCCCAAGTGGAGTTTAATAGGTTTTGAATTCAGAGTTTTCCTTCTCTTAGACTGATTGCCTACCAAGGTTAAAGATCCCAGTCTGTCCTACTATTTACCCATAGCTGGAAGGGAGAGTAGTTGGATTCATACCTTTCCAAGGGTTTTACCGCTATGTGAACTGTAGCTTCGTCCAAGATTTGAACTCGGGTCGATGAGTCCATTTCCTACGACTCACCACCTTACGCCACGCACCTCCACTGTGGATACGTTCTTAGAAAACATCTTTCCATTGCACGAAAGGAGATAGATTCAGTGGTAACTATGCAGCAAATTGCCACGATGATTTTGCCGAAATTCACATGATAAAAATACACTTTCTTATATGCTGCATCTGTAGTGATAGATTATATAAAAACGAGTGATATCAGAACAATTTCCTTATGTCTGCAATAATAAAGGTAAATTCAAAGTTAATTTGATATCAGAGCTGTTATCAATACGTAAACAAACAAAAAATGATAATAGTCTCTAACATGACATTCAATGTTTAGCTACTCCCAATATCTAAAAACAAGGGAATATTTATCATTGACATCACGATACTCGATTTTCTTTTGGGGGACGTCAGTACTGTTCCTAATATCTTATCATAATGGAGATTTGATGTCGGTCTGTAACCGAAACTACGTCACTGTTTGCGTCACAATGCGTAAGTTTATCAATGAGTATCTAATTATAGTAAAAATCATTGATAGATGAAATAGAATGAATCTTATTTATTAACGATGTCTCTATAAGAATCTGAGATTTAACTCAAAACAGCCCATATTATAAGTGCGTTAAAAATCCGGCAATGTATCACTAAGAAATAAAGGTTTACATTATATATGTTGTGGTTAATTTGCAAACTGGTTTTAACAAAACTAGGTTTAATAAATAATTTCTTGGTGTTATTGACCACTAATATTATTGTTTTATTATCCAATGTATCACATGTATTAATCCATGAATTTTATTATATAGAAACCAATTAAAATATGATTAGAATAAGAGTAATCTTTTTATATGCGTTTTTATTTAATTTCTTTAATCTTTCTAATTTAATCTCTGTGCGGATACAGGATGCTGCATAGAGGACCTCCCGAGAATGATGAGCGATAGGGACGGATGAAGAGAGATTGTTATGGATATCCGTGCTAACAGCGCGACATGATGATGATGATGATAATGATGATGATGATGAAAACTAAAAACTTACGCCCGGTGGGGGCATATTCTTACTTGTCTAGATAATATAATATATATCATTCACTAACACGGTTCACATAACGGTTCCCAATAAGTAAACAATAAAATAAACGACTACCAATAATATTATGATAGTCAGTTTTCCTTTGAGAGACACCGGCACACGTCCGAATACAAAGGTCATAATATTCAGTAAGACGAAACTTGTGTTTCTTTTCATGGATGTCAAGATTGTTGCCAATACCTAAACAAAAACGTGATAAATTGTCACTAACATGTTATTCAATATTTTTATAGGTGTCTGTACTGTTACAAAAACCTAAATAATAGAAGAAATAACCGCAATTAACACCATGATATTCACTATTATCTCAAGGGGCGGTAAAGCCGTCCAAAAACTTAAACAATAAAGGATATAAAGTCAGTGAAATCTATTCATAATGGAGATTCGCTTCCGGTTTTTATCTGTAACAAAAATTACGTCACTGCTTACGTCACATTACCCAACACATAACCCAACGCCATAACATAGAATAAATATACTCAAAATGTGAGCATGCAACGTTAGACAATCCTCATTGTTTCAATGAATAGATGCCCGGCGTTATATATTTATATATAGATTGTTTTATTCTAATATAATATTTAAAGTTATCGGAACTGTTTCCATTTCAAATTGTCTTTCTTTCTTTCTTGTTTTTACTCCTTTAATAAATTTTACGATTTTACATACTCATGGTACACACTCTATGACATTGAATTTTCAGCTCCCATCCCCTCAGGCAATATATTTCAAAAAATTATTTTTACCATCGCCCGGAGGTTGTCTTTTTATTTTGCTAGTAATATTGAATGAATTATAGTCAGGGCAATTCTCAATACCTAAATGGAAATAAAGCAACTTTTTACTTTGAGAGATATCAGGACTACTCCAAATATCTCAACAAGAACGAGAATTATTTGTCTGTGTTTTTTTAGATGAGACTTGATGCGAATAATTTTGATGTTTTGTACTATTGTCCTCATCTTTATTCTGCTATGTATAAACACCACGCCTAGGCCGCTGTGTCATCGGCCTTGTTCAAGTGTTTCTTATTTATCTGAGACTAAAGTCATCATCAGACGATAACCTTGAGTTCATAAAGCTCTGAAACCAGGCTTGAACTCAAGGTTATCATCTGATGAGGATTTTAGTCTAAGGTAAATATGAAACACCTGAACAAATCCCGAGGATACGGCGGTCTGAATGTTTATAAATATCCCAATAAAGATGAGGACAACAGTCCGAAACATCAAAATTGTTCAAGAACAAGAATAATATTAAATAACATGATACTCAATTTTCACTTGAGGGATGTAAAAATGGTATTTACTTGTTAAAACCATATGTGGCATAAGGCTTAAAAATGCGGAATAAAGGCTGGTCTTCATTATTTTATCTCGAACTTAACTGGTTCCCTCACTGACCCAAACATACTAGATTATTCCTTTCACCATAATGTGCATTTTTTAAAAATTCACACTGCAATCAACAACAACTAAAAACACCAGTGATTCTATGAGTATTTAATAAAGGGATATCAAGATTGTTCTCAATGCGTCGACTGCAATAGAAATAAAATAGCTAGGAATTTATCCAACCCATGCCCCACGGCTAGGATGGACTCAAAGTCCCAAGTATGCAGCATCTAGAAAGGAGAAATAAAGTAATATTTTTAAGACTTTTGTCGGACGTCAGGACTTTTCCCTAATCACTTAATAACAATATGATAACAGCCAGTAACATGACTCTGTATTTTCATGAAGAATATTTGGATTGTTCCAAATATCCTAAACTACAAATGAAGTAACATTCACTAATATGGCACTCAGCTTTTACTTTAATGATGCCATAACTATTACAAATGCTCAAGAGAAAGATTATATTCAGTTTTTTTCTTCTTCTTGAATGCTAGGATTGTTCCAGTACCTAAAAAACAAATAATACGAAATTTTGCCTTGGAGATGTCAGGACTTATCCCGTTACATAAACGACAATGAGGGACGATTCATTCACATGGTAATCAGTTTTCTCTTGGGATGGTCAGATCTTTTCTCAATGCCTAAATAATAAAAGAGGCAAAAGTAAATTTACTTTTATGATATATTATGGATGTTCGTAATGCATAGCAAAGGTTATGGATAACAGTCATCAGTATAATTGGTGGTACTAATGCAGATAATATCATTAGATTACATATAAAAATCATTACATTTCACGGAAATACACGAAAGCTGTTAGACGTTAGGGTTAGGATTAGGGTAAAAGTTAGTGTTAGGGTTAGATTAGGGTTAGGGTTAGACTACTACGGGAGTTTCCGTAATCTAATGCTATTTATACGTAAAATGCTATTCTAATGATATTGTCTCTTACACGCTATTTGCATTTGTACCTAACTGTTATTATCAGGGGGATGTATGGAATGTTACCAATATCTAATAGGTACCAGAATCACTAAAAAGAACATATTTTTACGGCCATTCTCTTATAGGATCTGCTTTTACTTATCTGTTTACAAACAAACGACACATCTATGAATTGTATCTTCTCTAGTTTGGCTTTCATGTATTTCATAGTGATACATTTAACTTTATTGATTTTACAAGTGACTTAAATTACTCAATGACTTTCGAGGTGCCTTGCTAGGCAAGCAGCTCAATTCTTTCTGTATATCCCATAATTCTCAGCTAAGTAAATTACTACTTTTATGACTTCCGGTTTAGTTTCCTTCTTGGATTTCCAATATTTCCTGTTTTTTAGCCTCTTCAAGATTGTCAAACCTTTCCGTAATGGAATAAATTTTAAAATTATGTTAACTTCTTTGTAAAAAAAGAAAACTAGTGGCAGACAGTCCAAATATAATTTTAAGGAAAAGTTCTGAATGAAAAAGTTAAACTCACAGACACATCAACAAGTTAGCATCCAGTTGACAGACGACATACACTGGTTGTTCACTCATTAGCTGGAACTTGGGAACATTTCAAAAAACAAACCTAGGGATAAAAACAAATTGAATATGATATAAAAAAGGATAGAAGGGTAATCAAATGAAAGTATGAAATAGAATGTTTAAAGTAAGGCAAAATATTGCGGTAAGAGGCTTCGTCAGATTCATGAGAGAAACCCCCTGAGGATGCACTATTCATTATTCCTGTTCCTTTAGAATAGTTGTTAAAAGAGTTGATATTCTAGAAAAGAAGCTAAGGAAAATGACCTAGTAATATAGCATATCCATTTGCTGAATAAAAAATAGTTTTCATATTCAAGTGTCTTCAACTGACTATTTCATGATTTCTGCTACCATAGACACCTGACAGTGAGCTCACCAGTTGGATGACAATTGCTAAGTATAAACGGGGTGTATTTTAAATTAGCCATAACTTTCACACACACACACACACACACACACACACACACACACATATATATATATATATATATATATATATATATATATATATATATATATAAGTAAGTAAAGTCGTCGGGGTGGCCTAAAGTCGGTATCAGCCAGTCAGCGAGGGAGTCTATCCCCTTTTCAATAGCGCTAGACCAAGGATATTGTTTTTTAGCATCTGAGGTGGAGCGCCACACCTACCATCAGCTCCTTACTTTACCGCACATCCCTGTGCTACTCATACGCTGAGGTGGCGAGGACCGGTATCGAACTAATGAAAAAAGAAAATGATTCGACAACAAAAAAATTAAGGAGTCGCAATACTGACTTTGATAGAAAAAAAAAAAAATAGCCGAGTGAGTCGCAATACAATAAATATTGAAAATGTGTTCAGTGCGCACATAGAACTGAATAAGTAACTGAAGTTTGCTACTCGGGTTTCACCGAAAAGGATCTTCAGGGAAAGTTACTGGGATAAAATAGAGTTTACTTAGAATTTGTATTATCATTCAGAGATTTTCTGTTTCTTTGTGAAAATGTGAAGGAGTTTAATGGTTTAAAGAAAATGAACAAAATTAAAAACATAAAAAAACACGTGCATGTAGAACCTGTAATTTCGATATGTGTGTATGAGCTTACGTATGAGTGTGTGTGTGTGTGTGTGTGTGTGTGTGTGTGTGTGCTTTTATGTACGGGTGTCTTTATGTGTATGTATGTGTATGTGTGTATATGTGTATGTGTGAGAGTGAGTGAGTGTGTGTGTGTGTGTGTGTGTGTGTGAGAGAGAGAGAGAGAGAGAGAGAGAGAGAGAGAGAGATGCTGGAGATAACACGTATTGACTTCTTCCAGATAACTATGAAGAGAGATATGTAGATATGTATGAATGTGTGTGTGTGTGTGTGTGTGTGTGTGTGTACATTTGTATGTATTTATGTATGCGTGAAAGGATACTGAGATAGCACAAAATGACACTTCACCCAGAGAACCATGTATGTGTCTTCATTTGTGTGTGGTGAGGGGAGGGTGACTACAGATATTTTCACCTGTCCCCAGCCTTTATTGCATTATTCCTGTCGTTATTTATTGCTATGCAATTGATGCCGTAGACGCCTTAAACCTCTAATTAATGATAATTCGGCTTAGTTAGCTCTTATACTTCTGTCTGTATGTATTACATAGTCTGTGGGGCGGAGAAAAGGAAACGTGGACATCAAAAACTTTCTACACGTCTTAGTATTTACTAGCAGTACCTGTGGATATATCACAGTATGGTAATTTGATTATTGTAACGTTTGATATGTTTACTTAAGAGCTATTGCCAAATAGCTCAATATGTAAAAAGTATAATAATCTTGATTTAACTCTCTCTCACTCTTTTTTTTTTCTTTTCTGCTTTTCATTTTTCATTATGTTCGATTGGTCCATTATTTAGATGAGGTGTTAACACTCTTAAGAAATAAGAATTCGGCCGATAATCAGCACCAGATAATCAGGATTTACATTTTTTTTTATTAATTTGGACGATTTGGACGGTCTTGTTTTTAACTACACGGTATTTCAGGTGTGATGATAACGGTCATACAATTAAGGAACACTATTATTACAAATTGTCTGTCATATGGAAGTCTGATCTCACTGACAAGCTAAAGCGACATCTCTTCCAGGCTGTAGTCATATCAGTACTGCTGTATGGCTACACTACCTGGACCCTAACGAGGTGCCTCGAGAATAAGCTAGATGGGAGCTGCACAAGAATGTTGCGAGCAGTTCTGAACAAGTCGTGGAAACAGCATCCCACAAGGGAGCAGCTGTATGGTCACCTGCCCCCTATCTCACAGACCATCCGAGTAAGATGGATTGGCATGCAGGGCACTGCTTGAACTCATAAGTGATTGGACATGCCAGTGTGACCTACATCGACCAGCTATGTAAAGATGCTGGCTGCAGCAAGAACTCTCTATGAATGATAGGGAAGGTTGACGAGAGATTGTCATGGATACTGCACGACATGATGATGATGATTATTAATATATAGATTTGCTATCATTTATTTCCTGATGGTCAAGATAAAATTAGTGTCCTTCTTCAAAATCCTTCTATCTTACCACAACGATAGGAGAACCTGGGTCTGAATAAGAACATTTTTGTCATCATTGTATTATACTTAAGATTAGTATTTAATTACAAGAATACACGTGTGCGTACACGTGTGTGTGGGATATGTCACATACTGATTACCTATCAGTATTTTTCAGAATTATCTTGAGATTCCCCCCATATATATATATATATATATATATATATATATATATATATATGTGTGTGTGTGTGTGTGTGTGTGTGTGTGTGTGTGTGTGTACGTACGTGTGTGTGTGTGTGTGTCTGTGTGTGTGTATCTGTGTGTACGTGTGTGCATCACTTAGCCTGGAGGATAGTATTCAGACATCCAGTCAGGTTAACTTACAGAAGTGCTTATCAAACAAGCTTGCTAACTATTTCTTTTAACCTGTCGATATATATATATATATATATATATATATATATATATATATATATATATATATATATATATAGAAAGAAAGAAAGAAAGAAAGAGAGATTAAGCAAACAGTGGGAGAGAAAGAGAAGAGTGAGGATGCTGTAGACAGTAAAATTATGACTTTTCTATCTGAGAACTATGTAAAGTAGACAGATTTGTGTGTGTGGGGGGGGGTTGGGCTAAGATGAAACACAACTGATCGAAATGAATCTTTCACTAATCGGTGATTACTGTAATTTATTGGTTTTTCTGTGATCAAAGTGATCATACATACATACATACATACATACATACATACTGAACATGTAAAGCTGCATGAGTGTGAATACATATACGCAATTAACTATATGCCTGTGAGCATGACAGTGCGATTAGATCTAGGTAGACTAAGCAGGTACGAACCGACTGAAATATATATTTAGACACATAATCATGTTTTTGTATATAAACATTAGTATGATAATGAGATTTACATGAAATTAGGTATAACTGGAGATTGTTTGTTTTGTTTGTTTGTTTTTTTTCTTCATAAAATACGATTTATTTAAACATCCTTGCTTTCAGATTTATTAAGGTTATTACCATTTATCGTTGCCTAAAATGAAAATACGATGACTCAGCCTTATAAAAACAGTACACTCCCATGCACAAACCTATACAAACACCTTCATATACGCACACCACCAAAGACGCACTTTCACCCAATGCCCCCCCCACACAATATATATATATATATATATATATATATATATATATTATGCATGTTGTGGATTTTGCGTATATATATTTGAGGTGAATGTTAGTATTTGTATCCGTTGTAGAGAACAAACTCATCAATCACCTACGAACCAACCAGAAAAAAGCCCCACAGTCCAGCCTAAAACACGCAGCAATCGCCACAAGATCACTACTATCACTACTATCACTACTATTCACGGTCAGTCGAAGGGACATAGCAGTCCCGAAAATTTACCAGTCTAAATGAAACTCAAAACAAACCACAGAGTCTTCAGATATTTATTCCTCAACTAACATATTAAGCTAACAATATTAGCATAATAAGTACGTTAATGTTTCACACCTAAGCCCAAACCCGGTATAAATATCTCCTACAACGGATACAAATTCTAACATTCACCTCAAATATATATATATATATATATATATATATATATATATATATATATATATTAGAAAAATAAAGTGTTTCAAAAAAGATAAACGACGTTTAAATGTTTCGGTTTATGTTAAACATCATCAGGATAATATAATAGAAATAATATTTTGTTCAAATGGTGATAGATGTTTTTAAATGACTTGAGTTAGCAATGTGTATGGACAAAAAGGCTCATAGCCGTTTATTGACAAGCGTTTATTTTGAAAGTTTATGACATCGATCAAGGTTTGAACCAAAACATTTTTCTTCTTTTCTATTGTCATCAGGAAGGTTTAATATAAACTGAAACGTTTAAACGTCGACACCAACATCAAAATAAATTCATCTATTTTGGAACACTTTGTTTTATATATATATATATATATATATATATATATATATATATATATATATATATTGTTCTGAGTAGCTGGATATTATCTTCTGTATCTGTTATCTGTATGGCTGTTATCTTTTCTGGGATGGTAGATGTTATTCTTCCTCTGTACTTGATACTGGAATGTCTTGTGTTGTTTGTTTTTAATTAACGAACACAAGACTTTCTTTTTCTTAGAGCTCTTTATTATTTTATAAGATCCAGATCAACAAACACACGTGTGAGAATTTATTTTCAACGGACAGGTCACCATAGCGACCATCCTATTCAGCATCCAACTAAAATCTGCTTTTCCTAAGCTCTTTCTTACGTTTGCACTGGCAAACCGGAAGAAGAGGTCAAACGCAGGTCAGAATCTGTCCATCATTCTCCTGTATTTTTCCACATCCGTTAGTTTTGAATTATGCTGCACTTATCGTACACAATTAATAGGCTACCTATTAACTATGTAATACAAGGTCGTTAGCTTGAAATGAAACTGACAGCCTCGTCCAAGATTTAAACTCGAACTGTCGAGTTACGCCACGCTTGCCTTCACGCTTGAATTATGCTGCACTTATCGTACACAATGAATAGGCTACCTATTAATTTGTAATACAAGGTCGTTAGCTTGAAATGAAACTGACAGCCTCGTCCAGATTTGAACTCGAAATGTCGAGTTACGCCACCTTGCCTTCACTATCCTCAAAGATCGATGCCTTTACCAATTTATGATCACAAACTCACCGTACGAATGAACACATCTACCTGATTGAGCTACGAGTGAAATCTTATTGGCACCGTTTGGCCAACTACGAGTGAAATCTTTCGTCAGTTCTCGAACCCAGTAATCTTTCAGCGCCATTAAATAAAGACGTGTTCTTTCTGATTGATCTACTTAAATAGCAGCAATAAGTTACATTTTGTTAAGTGTATTTCGTGCGACTAAATAAATACTAAAAAATAATGATTTCTCGCGTCTTGATTGCCGTTGTTTATATTTTATGGATGTGTAATTGCAACTCGTTGAATCTTTTATTTATTTATTCATTTATTCATTGTTATGACGTTGCCACGAGACGAATATTAACTGAAATAGGATTCATCTACTACGTTGATATAATGAATGCTGATCTAATTTTTTTTTTCAATGTTTGAAATATATTTTAATTGCAATAACAACGCTTTATCGATTTATCCAATTGATTCAGGATCAGTCAGTTTTAATACAACGGGAAAACAATTTAACAATTTTGATATGTAAATCTATTTTACGAAATCCTTCTATATTCATTATTACTTAGCTTGGTTTTGTACAAGATATGTCCAAAAGCAAGAAATGAGATTTGGAAGATTGTATTCCGACACAAACTTCCTAACTTGAAATCTCGGACACAGAGAATTGGTTCTAGTAAATAATATGCACAACATATTTATTTTAGTCTGATAAAAGACTATGTCATTTGGGTACAAATGCAGAATAACGCGCAAGAGATAATATCATTAGAATCGCATTTTACGTACAAATAGCTTTAGATTACAGAACTCACGAAGTAACTTAAGCCAAACCCTAGCACTAACATTAATCCTAATACTAACCCTAACCTTAATCTTTACCCTAACCCTAACTCTAGCGTCTCAAAGGTTTCGGATATTTTCATGAAATGTAATGCTTTTTAATGTAATCTAATGATATTATCATTTGAGCAATATTCTGCGTTAGTAACGTTATTTGACCGCCGAATGATAATCGAACGTTGTTTGTCGAAATATTTTTCTCTTCTATTTCCCCACGAGAAAGACTTCTTTTCATTAAACTTTGTTTAATATGACAAAGAGCCATAATAGTGGAACAACCAGTGAGTATTGATCTCATTACACCAATTAATAATATGGAAGTCTAGATGTTCTCACTGTCGCCTCTTTTCTAAGCTTAGTTGAGTCAAATAAAAAGATACAAGAGCAGAGCTTATAGTGAAGACCGAAATTCAAGATTATATTATTATATCATATAATGCCTAAGAATGGTGAAACAATTCTTGCTATGCTATTACCAACGTGTGATGTAATGGTTAGAGTCGTAGAAAATGTACTCTGCGATACGAGTACAAATCCTGGACGAAGCTGTTTGCATTTCACATAGCACTAATACCCTTGGAATGGTATGAATCCAACTACTCTCGCTCCAGCTATGGGTAAATAGTTGCGCAGACTTAGCCTTGGCTCTTTAGCCTTGGCTATATAACCCCTCTAGGAGAAGGAAAACTCTGAATTCAAACCTGTTAAACTCATATATATATATATATATATATGTGTGTGTGTGTGTGTGTGTGTGAATAAAAGGAAGTGAATTTTATTATACTACACACACACACACACACACACACATATATATATACATACATACATACATACATACATATATATATATATATATATATATATATATATATATATATATACTTAACTCCTCCGCACGAGCAGGATTCAACATAAGGTCAATTTTTAAACGGAGTTTAACAAGTCTGAATTAAGAGTTTTCCTTCTTGACTGGTTTCCATGACAAGGTTAAAGGGTTAAAGGGAGAATAGTTGGATTCATACCTTTCCCAAGGGGAGTATCGACATATGAAATTCAAACAGCTTTGTCTAGTATTTGAACTCGGGTTACCGTGTCAATTTCTACGACGATTACTATTACGTCACGAACGCCACTCAAAACAATTATAAACAAATATAAGTGAGGGACGCTAGAGACAATGGATAGGAAGGACAGCGTATCCCCGGTTAGCCACGTTGTGATTATTGATCTGAAGGAATTTCCAGTCTGAGGTTCAAAGCGTCCGTGTGTCGCTGCCAATTGTTTTACAATTAATCAAGTTCACAGGTTCCGACTAGTGGAATATATGAGGAAGAAGCCGGATGGATATTTAACAACAGCGATTGAATGACGCTTACATAATTGCAACTTCTTCTCACAAGTAAAGGTACGAATGCAGAATAGATCGCAATTCATTAGAATTGCATTTTACGTTTGAATAGCATTAGATTATGGAAACCTCCAAAGTAGCCTAGCCCTAAGAGTGACACCAATCCTAACACTAATCCTAATCCTAACGTCTCAAAGTTTCGTGTATTTTGGTGAAATTTAATGTTTTTTATACGTAATCTAACGATATTATCTCCTGCGCGCTATTCTGCATTAGCGCCTAAATCAATTTTGCATAAGATACAAGGTAGAGGTGATTAAAATGATTTTCCACAAAGAACCAAATCTCACATCAATATATTCGGCTAATCGAATGATTACGGCCATTTGATCTGTGGATTGCGCATGAATGGCATGTAGACTCTTTGTTCTCTGTTACTTTTGGTTCATTCTCTTTTTCTTCTTCATATTAGTTCTTCTTCTTCCTAGTTGTCTTTGATACGTGTCTAAACTGGAATTCAGGACTTTACCGACTAAGACAGCTGTTATTTTTAGATTATCCACAAATCGAGAGGGTCTGCAGAGACAACTGGTTCCTCGTCTACTCTTTTCGTGACTGTCTGTCTTTCATCTGACTTCTGCTGGTTTATGCCTTCTTTTTTATGGGCGTAGATCCTTTAATGCTGTCACCTGTTGGTTGGTTACTTAGTTGGTTGGTTGGATTTTACGGCAAGTCCACTCCTGTTGGGTTATTTTATGCCAAAGACGTTTTGTTTTACTTATTCTTGATGGGTACTTAATTTCTTAAAACCTTAATTTTTTGAACACATTATTTTAAACTCATTTTTTTTATAAATCCATAGATGGGATCCTAACAGGTACTACCACTCCGGGTCAGAGTGGGCCTGGGAGTAATTGCGATGAAGTGGTACTCCACATTCCCTTAGAGCTCCAGAATTCAAACTTCAGCATCAGATAGAGTTTAACGTCATACCCAGAACATTAAGACCCCAGCCACTGCTTCTAGCATATATATGATAAAAACGGTTGGGACAATTATATAGATGCTAGGGGTTGACGTGACCAGCCGATTGATCAGAGGTGGGGAGTGCTTTCCGACCATCCGTCTTGCCTAAGTAAGGACCCAAGTGATGTGTTGCATGTCATGGGCTGTCACCTGTAATCATAAAAAGATGTTCTCACTTGAAATGAACAAGATTTTCCCTCGGCTTGAATTAGGTCAGATGATCCAAATCCCTTAGTTCTAAGCTTTGACTAAGAAACATTGACATAAGAAACAGTTACTAGATCAATAATGATTGCATTGATTTTTAACTAATAATGCCCACGCCCCAAAGTGGAGAGAATTTTTCAGTTTTGAAACATGATTTTTTTTAAACGAAAGGAAGTTATTATACAAATACGTCAAAACATTCTCTAAATAATAATCCGTCTCTTATATTTAGAAGTTTAGATCGGGCAGAATGACATAGAACAGTTGAACCAGTTCTAATTTTAAATACGCTAAATAATAATCCGTTTGACAGACATCGTGGTTGCTACCATCACATATTTCGCTATGGCTGATAAATTGAAGCTAGACCGATAGTCCAACAATGTTGTAAACAGACTGGCTTCAGTAAGACAAAGGAGATCATTTTAAATATGGAACCCATAAAAATGCCTTCTCCGTACATATAGAAGCCGATTGCGAGGATATATATATATATATATATATATATATATATATATATATATAAGGTGTGTAAAAAAAGTATCGAGATTTTTTATACTTTTGACACACATTGTATTCTGAAAAAAAGTTCCATTCATTCTTCATTTCTATCTTGGTAAATACGGCTTCAATCTCGGTACTTTTTGACACACATTATATATATATATATATATGTATATATATATATATATATTTGTGTGTGTGTATGTCTATCATCATGTCGCACTGAGAGCACAGATTCCCATGACCCTCTTAGTCACCCGTCTCTATTAGTCTCACTCTTGACAAGTCCTTCTCGTGATATCCAGTATCTGCACAAACCTGAAGTCTTTGTTGGGTGGGCCACTCTGATGTGTCCATATGTAAGTTATCCATCCCTTAAGAATTCGTCCTTATTTCTCAGTAGTGTCCAGCGTATCTTGTTAATCTTGGATGGTTTGTGTGATAAGAGGTAAGTTGCCGTACAACTGCTTTTTGTAGAGTGTTACTTCCAGGATTTGTTCAAGGCATCACGCAGCATCTTTATGTAGTTCCCATCTAGCTTTTTTTCTAATTGTTTTGTTAGAGTCCAAGTTGCGCACTCACATGGCTATAGCTTGGAAGAATTCTCGCTTTATCTAATCGGAAAGATCAGATTTCCATATGATCAATAATCTGTCGATAGCAATACATGCCTTTTCTATGTGTTTTCTGTGGATGAGATATTACTACCTAGGTATGTGATCTGGTGTACTAATTTCAAAGTCTTGCTATCCAGTGTGGAGATACCTCAATTTTGTTAAAGACACATGAAATGCATTTTATCTGAATTCACATAAGAGACCAATGCATCTTCCTACCTTCTCTAGGCTATGCAGCAGTGGTTATAATTGTGCAGGCGTATTTGCATGAAGCGCTATATGATTTGCGTCGTCTGTATCTGTAATATTTTCTGTGAGATATTTCCTGCTCTCTGCTTTTTTTTTTTTTTTAGTGTGAAGCCTTTGTTTTACTTTTATTACATCTAATGACGTTCGTAAGTACGTCGTCTAGGCATATCATAAAGAAGAATGGTGTTAATGTTTCTCTTTCTAGGACTCCAGCGACAATGTCAAAGAAATCTGTGTCACAATCAGGTGAATGAACCACTACCTTCATTTACTGTCTGCCATGATAATTGTGATTGTCTATCGTCTACAGAATTTCTGATTTGATTTATTTGGTTTTGGATGTATTGCAATTGTCTTTTTTTTTTTTGTATGTTTTAGTTAGTTCTATCTGAGCTTCCTTCAGATCCTGAACATTGGTGTATGTTGGGTTTGTTTTGTTACTCAAGGATGCCTTGTTTTTTCTAACTATGTGTGTGTGTGCGCGCGCGCGTGTGTGTTTGTGTGTGTGTGTGTGTGTGCGTGCGCGTTTGTGTATGTGTTTTATGGCATTTCATAAATGTGTATGTAAGATATTCAATAGAAAAAGTCAATAAACACACACACACACACACACACACACACTGAATCAGGCACAGGGCGGTCTTCCTATCTATAGCTCTGCTGATCAGGCCTAATAGGCCGAAATGTACATACAGAGATGGATTTTTGTCGATTTGTTTAGCCTTACATTTAAATAGACATTCCCGCCTAATTAATTAATTATTAATCAATTAATTTTCAGAATTAGGTACGACTTCAATTAAGCACATATTCTCCAAAAATTGTCGGCAAAAAGCCATATCCAAACACACCGTGTTTACATACTTATCATATATATATATATATATATATATATATATATATATATATATTCTACTCTTTTGTTAAGCAATAACACCAGAAGGACACACTCAACATATATTATAAAAAAGAGTATCCTTTTTTTTTTTAATTACAATTTTTCTTTTCTCTATTTTGCAGGTGCTTCAAATCAAACAAACACAGACACCAACTCGACAGCGACAGAGATTTACAAACGCCACTGCACGTGCACGCACGGACAGAAACAGTTCGTATCCGGAGTCATCATCACTATCGCAATGGGGGTAGCGTGGGTGGGATTCACCCATTTTAGCAAGAACACGTATACGGACACTTTCAGTGCGCCCCTCGTAGTGGTCTATTTCTACACATCGTGGATGATAGTCTTCTATCCCGTATACATCACTATCGCGTACATCGTAGCCAGGGGAACCGTAGAACTGAAGCAGTTATTCAGGTAAGAAGGTGTCACTCTTTTTGTCTACTATCTGCGTTTATGATTGTCGTTGTCATGGTTACAGTGCTGTCATGGTTACAGATGTCTCTACTAGTATGGTAGTCTAGTTAGTTTACTGTATGGTAGACTGGACTAGTCTTCTGCATGGCACTCTGGACTCTTTCCCTTGGTAGGTCAACTGGACTCAGAGAAGGTAAAATTTAATTCAAACTCGGTGTATCCCGTATTATTTGGTTTGTTTGTTTTGTTTTGTTTTACGGCATATCAACCTCAGTGGGTCATTTAATGCCGCTAAAGTTTTGAAATAAATCAATTCTTAATGGATAATACAATTTTTTTATAAATACATTTTTCTATTTAACCCATAGATAGGACCCTAGCAGGTACTACCACTCCGGGTCAGAGTGGACCAGGAGCAATGGTGATGAATGGGGTGCTCCACATTCCCCAAACCTCCAAAACTGGAACCTCACCATCAGATAGAGTTTAATGTCATTCCCAGGACATGTAGACCCGCAGCCACCGCCTTCTAGCACCCATATGATAAAAAGGGGTTGGGGCTTGCCATAAGGGCAATAGGGTTGGGAAAATCATATAGGTGCTAGGGCTTGACGTGACCAGCCGATTGATCGGAGGGGGCCTCTCCGACCGCCTGTCTAGCCCAAGATAGGGCCAAAGTGGAGTATTGCATGTCATGAACTGATCATCCACCTGGGCTCTATCCTTAAGCATCACGGGTCGCCACCCACGGCCAACAGGTGGCCCCATTGGGGAAGTCTTACCCCTCTGCAGAGGTGCAGTCGGTGCATTCTAATGCCCCACCGACAGGGCGGCGTATTATTTGGATTTTTCTGACTATTTTCCTCATCTTTATTTTTATATACACAAAATTCTTCTTCAGGCGTTTCTTGTCAAACTCAGGAACCTTCTTGAACTTGGTAACGTTTTCATCGAACTCGGGAATCTTCTTGTTGAACTCAGGGGCCTTCATGTCGTAATCGGGAGCCTTCATGGAATTTCGAACCGAACCCTTTATTCAATCTACGGGAAGTAGACTGTTCTCATTCCGTTAAACTTGACCGTTTAAAAATTGTTCTTGTTTCATCCTACCAGTAGCGAGGAGATTGGATGAGTAATACTTGTGCATCGAGACTTTGACAAGCGGAAATAGAAAATACTGATACTATTTGTAGGAATATTACAATGTGGCTCACTTAGTATCTTAACCCTTTTGTTGTCGCATTTTCCAATTTTCGTTAATTCCCAGTATCACTTTTTTTTCTCAAAGAAAATGACTGCGTCAAAAACACTAGACGTATTAGCTGATAGAGCTCAGTTTGTTCCTCTTTATTCTTATCTTGACGACGAAGGTGGGTGACAAAAAAAAGCTTCCCGAAGGCATTAGCGCGAAGTGAAACGTAACAAATTTGTCAATTGTCTATTACTTTAGCTTTCGGACAAATACCTTTGGGAAAGGTATGAATCCCCTTATCCCTCCAGATATAGGTTAAATGGTACTACTGCTCTTCTTCTACAAGAATAGCTTTGACATTAAATAACCCACGAACATTGATATACCATTAAACAACGAAACGAAACGACCCCTCTCTCTCTCTCTCTCTCTCTCTCTCTCTCTCTCTCTTCACGGGTGTATGCGCATGTGTGTATTGATTAGTAGATTGATTCTTTGGCATGTCAAGCCTTTGTTATTCTATAATAAAGTCAATTTATCATGATTCCAGTTACATACGATAAAAATGATTCTTCACAATCATTTTAAACAAGTAAACACTTCATAGTCTCAATCAAATATATTTGATCCATAGATAAGACCCTAATAAATACAATCACATCGGATCAGAGTGAACCTGGAAGTAACGACAACGAATGGATGACTCTATATTTCTCAGAGCTCAAAAAATTGTGCCTCCCCACCGGATGCAGTTTAGTGTTATAACTAGGACACCTTTTTTCTGGTGATGCAGTCGGTGTATTTTAAGGCCCCACTGAGAGGGTTTGCGCGCACTTACCTGAATGCGTATTTATATATGAAGAAAACACAAAGAGAGAAAAAGAAAGAGTAGAATCTCAAAATGACAAGAAAACCAAGTGAACCTGTGTAGTACGAACGAATTTTTTTTATATATAAATAATGTTTTAAGAAACATCCTGTAAAATAACTCCTAATGGAGAAATCTCGAAAATCTTTGTTGACAATCAAGATAGATAGATAGATAGATAAATAGAAAAAATAGAAAAGCACGAAGTATTCCAAAAGATGAATTTAAACATGATAGTGATAAAATCATATTTTGGAATACTTTTCTTTTTCTATTTTTTTCTGCATACTATAGATAGATAGATAGATAGATAAAGGAAGATGGAAATGGAAAGAGAGAAAGATGATCATTAAAAACACTTACTCGTGTTTTTTTTCTTTTAGATGAAGATTTTACTTCCTATGTAATATCAATTTGGCTGATATTTTGTATTTTGAAATCACACGTCATCAGTTGTGGTCCATCACCAAATTGTTATTATTTGTTACAGGAAAAAAAAGCGCACGAATTAGCATCTGCTTTTTCTGCAGTTTTTCCGGGGTTTTTTTTCTAAAGTTTTTGAACATCTGCAGATTTTTACCATATACATTTTGTTTTTACTTGTGTTGTCTAAAATTTTAATCCTTTCTTCAATAAGAATCCGGATCAAAACTGCCTTTTTAAACCCTTTCAAAAACTTTTATTCAAAAACTTGATCGTCCTTTGTTTGTAAATGGAACAATTAAATCGAAATAATAACATAAACAAAACATTTTGGCTGGTTGGTCGGTGGTTGGATTTTACAGCATGTCAACCCCTATTGGGTTATTTTATACCAAAAACGTTTTGTTTTATTCATTCTCAATTTTTTTTAATTCAATTTTTTCAAACATTTTTCAAACGATTTTTTTCTATTCAATCCATACTAAGAAGTACTAGCACTCCGGGTCAGAGTGAGCCTGGGAGTAATGTGTTCCCCACATTCCACAGAGCTCCAGAATTTGAACTTCACCATCAGATAGAGATTAACTTCATACCCAAGACATTAAGACCCTTAGCCACCGCCTTCTAGCATATATATGATTTAAAAAAGTTGGGGTTTGCCATAAGAGCACTAGGATTGGGACAATCATATAGGTACCAGATCTTGACGCGATCAGCCAATTGATCGGAGGGGAAACATTTTGCTCCCTTCAATATTGTAAAGGGTTAATGCAGTTACTAATTTAATAAAATATATTATCTCATAAAATAAAATTATTAATTAAAAAAGAATAACACGTGAAAGCTTTCTAAATGTGACATATTTTCCATGATTAATAATTCGACTTCTCACTATATTTTGGCTGCCATCCAATGAAAGAGAGCCAGATTTTCGCGGGCTCACTGCTGATTGGGATTTAAAAAGTAACTAGTTTTCTATTCAAAACACAGCGACAAGATCTACTCAAGGGCAGATAATCGAATAACTCTCACATATCACTAATCTTAGTTTTTATTTAGACAATTCAGTTCACCATGCGCTTACTAGTTTTAACGTAGTAAATGGTTACTACGTTTAGATTGCTTTTAGTTTTTATTTACTAAAATTATTTTTTTTATTTGATATGAATCTTCCTACTTCCAATCTTTCTATATTTACGCCAGATTTTGGTTTGTGCATATACCATAGTACCAAATGGTATTTGCACAAACCAAAATCCGTTCTTGAGAAAGGTTATTTTTGCCGAATGGATTAAGTATTATTTCGTTTGTTGTGAAGTTTTTCCTTATATTTTGAATAATTCAATAAAACATACTCCGTGATCAAAGCTAAATAATAAAGAAAGACATCTAAAGAAAGATCATTGATTGGTGTTTCTAACAGAAATTAAGCTGAAGTATTTATGTAGCGAAAAAATGTCAGAATAATAATAATAATAATAATAATAATAATAATAATAATAATTTGTTCTTGAGAACGAAACGCATAAAATTCTCTGGACTTTGAAATAAAAACGGATCACCTTATCCCAGCAAGAAGACCAGACCTAGTGTTGATAAACAAAAAAGAAAGAACTTGTCAACTGGTGGATTTTGCAGTGCCAGCAGCAGGGTGAAGCTAAAGGAAAATGAAAAAATGGACAAATATCTGGACCTTGCCAGAGAACTGAAAAAGTTATGGAATATGAAAGTGAAGGTGATACCAATTGTGGTTGGTGCACTTGGAACAGTCCCAAAAGGATTAGAAAAGGGTTTGGAAAGTTTGGAAATCAGAGGAAGAGTTGAAACCATTGAGAACACTGCACTGCAGTAATCTGCTAGAATACTCAGAAGAGTCCTGGAGACTTGAGGAGACTTGCTGTCACTCAGACTCAGTAAAAGACCATCAGCTAATGCTGATGTGAAAACTCAAAAGGAGTAATAATAATAATAATAATAATAATAATAATAATAATAATAATAATAATAATAATGAGTCTTTATAAGGATAACCACGTCATTTTTTTTTTTGCTTTTTTATGTTTGGTTTTATTAATACAAAGAATATAGGTTGATAATCAATAAAATGAGTAGATTACATCGATATATCAAAAAGCCCGTTGCCTAATTATGAAAATAAACATTATATTTTTACATAATACATATTTATTTTAATCTCCTTAATTAATACACTTAATCCAACACTTCTCTATAAATCACATTCATCGAACATTATACAGTGAAATTTTTAGATAAAAAATTTAGTTAATAACTGTGTCATACTACGGACTTATTGATTCAACTTTATATGTACTAAAAGAAGTTAGACTCTACAGAGGAGATTTTTCTCCTAATTCTATAAAGCAAATTTTTTAATTGAAATGATGATATTTAAACACAAAGACTAGAACGGTATAATTAGTGCAGATTAACATAATTCTTTAATAAGCCAAACATCAGATGTAGACCAGGCGTCGGTGGTGAAGATGAGTTTACAGCCTCAATTACATAATCCATCGTTGAGTGTTTCTCTTAATTATATTTTTTAATTATTTTTCATGATTCTATTTAATTTAATTTCACCATTTAACTATATTTCTGAATTTGACCTAAATTATATTGCCTTGTTATTATAAACTTTAACTTGCTAATACAAACTTATTACGATTATAAATTATTTTACATATCTACAAATGTTAAATGCGATGCAAGGTGTTTTATGTGGATGGCTGCCAAAAACACCAAGGTCTTTTGATCTTAGCCATAAAGATCAAACAGACCGTGCCTATTAGTTAACGCTTCTTAAAGCAATAGGCAACTTACTCTTTAGGATTATCAAGTGGTACCGCGCCTGAAAGTAGCAGTGATTTCTTCCACCCAACTATAAGCCAAGGTCGCTGATTGAATTTGAAGACAGCATACCTAAACCTGATACCTAACCGCTTAAAAAATAAATAGAAATAAAAAGAGCTTTAATAAATATTACCAGACTTTGTCACAGACATCAGTGTACCCCTGATTATGTCATTTCTTAATACAATAGAGCAATGCTGCCTGTGTGATAGATACTTAGTCCCCAGACTACACAAAAAACATTGAGTAATGAACTAAACGGGAAGATAATTGGGTGTATGTTTGCGTGTTGTTTTGTGTGTGTGTGTGTGTGTGTGTGTGTGTGTGTGCGTATATATATATATAACAATATACGTGGATAACCAGATTATTTGTTGGAGCTGTTCAAATCCAATTTGGGAGCTCGATGTTCAACATTATTGAACAGAGTAATATGGCAATATAAGCAATATAGTATCATATATGCATTCGTTTCTTTCGGATATCGCCTGTTTTTGCCTTTTTTAGCATAAAGGCTTTTCTTTCATCAGATCTAATGATATGCTTAATACATAGCTAAGGCATATTATAAATAAAAATAGTGCTAATCTATCTCCTTGTAGGACTCCAGCGACAATATATATATATATATATATATATATATATATATATATATATATATATTAAGAATTTTTAAGAGGAAAAAATAAAGGGACAATAAGAGTTACGCCCCTTTGTTTATCCGTGCCAGAAAGGGTCTTTTGGTTTGTGCTGACTCATGCCTGGTAGTAGCAGCAGTGATTGGTTTTCCGGTTCCAGAATTTGGGCGCCAAATTCAGGCAGACACGAGTATGAGTTTGATGAGAATAGTCCTGTTTTCACTCGGTCTCCGTTGGTAATATGCCACCGAAAATTTGTTTTATCGGATAAGACGAAAATTGTCTAACGTGAAAGTTATTCATTGTCTTATCCGAAATTTTGTATGATATTTGGACTTTCCAAATATTATTGCATTTGATTATTTTTTTTTCTGGGAGAAAAGAAATATTGTTTTATAGTCGGTATATGAATACCGACATATTTTGAATTTTGTACTTTCTTCTTGGTAGAAAGTAAAAGAATTTGATACGGGACAATATTGTTCATTTCGTCTTAAAAGAAGACATTTTTTAACAGCTCTACGCTGAGAGGACTTTTGAAGAACAATTCTACACAAACTTTGTCGGTATACGAGAGCTGGACCACAGAGAATTCCTCGAATATTTGTATTGTCGCCTTCTTGGTTGCAGGCGATAGAAGGAAGAAAGAGAAAAAAAGATTCAAATTTTGTACTATGTAAATTTTGTTCTACAATTCTAAGTAGAAACCCCTTTTAGCACATACTTTTGTAATTTTTGAGTTTTGGAGAATTTTTATGTGAATTTTTATGTTTCATATGTAATTTATATATTTTGCGTTACCTTGGAAGTCCTACTGGTTTCCCGCAAGATGAACTAACTTGCAATTATTAAATTATTTTAGGCTTACAGCGTTGTTTATTTCTTATTTCTTTGTTTGTTTTTTTTTTTTTGTTCTTTTGTTTTTATCGTCGGCGCTCTGTAACGACTACAGGGTGTTTATTTTATTCCGAGTTATTTTCGGGGTGAAATTACGACAACATATATATATATATATATATGAGAAGTAAATACACAAGCGATGTGTTTATGGTTTGGTTTTTTTTTGCCAACAATTTTTGGGAGAATATGTGCTTAATTGAAGTCGTACCTAATTTTGAAAGTTAATTAATTAATAATTAATTAATTAGGCGGGCATACCTATTTTAAATGTAAGGCTAAACAAATCGAGAAAAATCAATCTCTGTATGTACATTTCGGCCTATTAGGCCTCATCAGCAGAGCTATAGCTAGGAAGACCGCTCTGCTGATGAGGCCTAATAGGCCGAAATGTACATACAGAGATTGATTTTTCTCGATTTGTTTAGCCTTACATTTAAAATAGGTATTCCCGCCTAATTAATTAATTATTAATTAATTAACTTTCAAAATTAGGCACGACTTCAATTAAGCACACACACACACACACACACACACACATACATACATACATATATATATATATATATATATATATATATATATATATATATATGTATGTATGTATATATATTATGAAGACCTGCAGCTGTTTGAAAATATAATAATTCACATTATATAAATGATAGAATCATTTAGTAAAAACCAAATGAAAGTTCCACTTTTGAAGTTTTATTCTTGATACCTTCTTTGATTATCGCACTTCAGCATAAACACCATAATTGTTGATACATTTTAAAACTGCTGAGGACTTCATGGACCATTCTGTTTGTATGTTTGTATATAGACAAATGCCGGTTCACCTATCAAGCTGGTCAGAAACCAGCGCTTCGACGGATGTCCACATTAGCTGGGCGAAAACAAGAAAATACTACAACACAAAACAAGGCTAAGAATAGCCACCTGGAATGTCTCGACACCTCCCGATCTTGAGAGATTGGGAAACCCCAAACTACGTACTGGTATCGTGACAGGGGGCATCTCGATATGGGGCCGACATCAATGCCCTCGCGGAAGTCAGTTTCAGCTATAAGGACCAATTGACAGAAGGGGGTGGGCTGGATACACATCCTCATGGAAAGACAGGCCGATGGTAGCTGTAAAAAGTTTGAGGTAAGGTAACTCGAGCCCTCCATCCTGAAGCGACACATGACGGACGCCATGGAAACATTTCCTACATTGAAGTCTGACCTGTGTGGCAGGGTCTGTATGTCGAGGGTTTCATATGTGTGACAGGGTACATAAAGACAAGCTGGATCCGTGGGCCACCTGCGTGCTCACAACTGCTCACAGCTGAACTACTTGTAGAAATGGCCTTATTCTGTCAAGAAGTGGCAATCACCATATATATGTATATACATGGCTAATGACAGTGAAGGCTGATCTTCAACGAAATATCGGCGCCACTGTAACCGCGACTGGCTGGAGATCACCCATACGCTCGCATTGGACCGCTAGGCATTGTCGGCCTTCGGAAGAGACTCTGCAAATTCTATAGAGGGGAGCCAGCACCACCCATCCTGGTCGAATGTTGCCATCAATAAAAAAAATGTATGTATATGTGTATTTATGTATATATGGAGTTATAGGATTATGAGGGACGGCAATGATCTATAAAGATTATGCTATTGCTATGTATATATGTGTGTATGTTTCTTTGTGTTTGTGTCATGGATATTATTTTACCATTATCTGAAAAGGTAATTTATGAGGAAGTTCGTCCCGGTGCCTCAAAAATTGCTACCCGGTGACTATCAAAATAACAACCCCAGCTCGTCGTAATTCTTGTTTATTTATCTTAATTTGTCGTAATTCTTGTTTAGATATAAAGATGGTAAGTTTGGAATAGACTGAGATAGATAGATAGATAGATAGATAAACAAAATAATATAGATAGATATGAACAAATGGAGATAGATAGATATTTTCGACAAGTAAATGTAATGGGGGGATCTTTTTTGTCGTAATTCTTGTTTATTTAAACTAAAAACAAGACATTAAACAAACCTGAATAAAAAAAATCTTAGTGTTTAAAGTAATATAGATAAATATGAACAAATTGAGATAGATAGATAGATAGATAGATAGTTTTGAATAGACTGAGCTGGGTCGTTATTTTAATAGTCACCGGGTAGCAATTTTTGAGGCAGGAGACCGGGATGCATAAATTACCTCTGAAAACCTCCGCTCAATTTCTCATTCTTTAGAGTAAGTATTCATCCAAACCGTTCGCTACGTGTAGGATGTGACACAAGGTCGCTATTATTTAATAGTAATGGATCTGTGAGACGAGCTTGCTAACACTAACACCACGATGCGCCCTTCTCATTCTTCTGAGTATGGCATTGAACATTACTAACATTTCATCAAGATTTAATTATTTGATTTCTCTATGATTTTATAGAGGAAGCCATCCGTGTAACTATTATCCAGTTCGTTTTATTTTGTTTTATTTTGTTTGTCTGTTCTTTGTTTTGTGTGTGTGTGTGTGTGTTTTATGCGTTCGAAAGATGGGTGCTGATATTGGATTAACACGGATGCAGTTATCGCTTGCCGATTAACTATCATCCGAGCAGCAATCAACCAACAACATTATTTGCTTCTTTTTTTCTTTTTTTTTTTTTTTTTTTCCATTTTTTTTTTTTTTTCCTATTTCAAAATCAGTTCAAGGCAACAACGCAACAAGTCGTCCATTATGATTATCAACTCTTTTATTGAAAGGAAATTTTTCAACAACTTCTAGAAAAATATTTTTCTACCTTTATTGATTTGTGTGAAATCAGATATTTAAAAGTAGATATTTGTTCTCAACTGATGTTCTGATTTGGATTTTCTTAAAAAAATATTTTTTTTTAATTTTCATAAAGTTATGCATTTTATTTTTAAACTCAAAGATTTCATCAATTTTTCTACTTTGAAAAGACATACAACAAGGAATTATTTCATGTTAAAATAAATGTATTTTTAACACTGAAAAACTCACATATCTGCCGTTAAAAGCTTGAAGAGAAAAAAATGATTAAAATATTTTATTACAAAATTAAAACAATGAAAGTATCAATCAACTAATAAATATATAATTTTTAAGGGAATATATTTCCACTACTAGATAGTTGGACTCGTCCAACGGAACACATATTAAGATACAAATACGCGAGGTTATTCGTAGTCGAGTTACGTAGTAGTATTCGTAGTCGAGTCAATACTAGTCGAGTTGCAAGTCATACTATTGGAGAACTGCGCGTTGACTCTATTATTTATATTCCGGTACAAAATGTAATAAAACTTTTTTCTGGACATTCAGTGTTGTATTTGTTAAATTCAGCCACAACAATAATATAAATAAAAAATATCTTTTAAAAATACTAACCTCCACTTAAAATTGAATTGCTCTGGATAATTGTTTGCTGTAAAAAGAAAGTACTGTATATTTTAATAAATAACAAGCAAAAATCATTTAAATATCATAACATTTAAAAAGAACTATTAGTATTTTAAATTTTATTCAGTCAAATGAATTATTTTTTGTACTTTTGATAATGTTACCTTAACGTTTCGGCCGCTCCGTTCTTTAGCATTCCTTGGATGAATAAAAAGAAAGAGTTAAAAGCGACGAAGATATTGGAATTTTTTTCCCTTTTTTCTTACTGATTATAAACCTGAAGAACTCTAGATCGAATTATTTTGTTAAACATCAAAAGCACAAAAATTGAGTTCAGTTCCCCAAACAAATTTTAGAAATTTTAGCATTTAATACATAAAAAAACAATGGCCGAATTTTTTTTACGATTGATTCAAAAAGTAATGTCGAAGGGGAATTTCAAAATGATCGGTTATTATTAATAAACTAAAAAAATTATACATACGCTCGATTTTTAAATATTGATAAATTAATGTAATCATTTGTACGTATTTATCGATTATATGCGATAGGTTTTCTGAATTGTTTTTGCATAACATATTTCAGGGAAAATGTATGAAAGATTCATTATGCTTTATCAAATCATAAATAGCAGAACTACCCACGGATCCTCTAATGTTTCTATCAAAATATAAAATTATCAACGTTATTTAATGGTAATAAAGAATATGGGACATGAAACTTTTAATCTGCATAAAATATTATTTTCCCAATCCGTCTTAACTTCTAATATTGCTTTTTACTCAAATCTAAAACTTGTGATGAAATCAAATCTCACTGACAAGTTAAAGCGACAATTCTTTCAAGTCATAGTTGTATCAGTGCTATTGTATGGCTGCACCACTAATGAAGTGTCTAGAGAATAAGCTAGATGGAAGCTGCACAAGAATGCAGTGTGCGATCTTAAACAAATCATGGAAAAACACCCCACAAGAAAACAGCTGTACGACAACTTGTCCCCTATCATACAAACAATCCAAGTGAGACGAAGAAGATATACTGTATACTGCTTGAGAAGCAAGGACGAACTCATACGCAACGATCTCCTGTGGAAGCCAGCACATGGGCACGCCAGTACGGGCCATCCAGCAAAGACTTACATTAACCAGCTCTGTGCAGATAGTGAATGGTGCACTAAGAAACTGCATGGAGCAATGAATGATAGGGACGGTTGGCGAGATATTGTCATAGATATCCATGCTACTAGCACGACATGCTGCTGCTGCTGCTGCTGCTGCTGCTGCTGATGATGATGATGATGCCTTGTGAAGCATAAAAAACTAAAAATTAGAGATTTGAAGATAGCATAATGCCAAGGCTGTAAAAGATTATTGGATTTGGTAATGTTCTTGGCAATTCAGGATAACGATATAAGCGTTTATAAATCGATAAGCTATCATGAAAAACTATAAATAAATGTGATTTTTTTCAAGTATCATTTATATAGTGGGCTATGATAAGTTTTTAGCCACCATTGTCTACAGCAAGTAGCAAAGGCCAGGAGAGAATCGCAAGGAATCAAGTCTCTGTCATGGATTTCCCAAAATCCTAACATGAATCCAATAGAGAACGATCGGGAGTACCTTGACCGAAAATTTTGAGAGCATTCGATCAAAATCATGTCAGTGGCAACTCTAAGAGAATCATTGCTAAAGGAGTGGCGAAATATGGATCAGACAAGTGTTGATAACTTCATCAAATCCATGAAAAATCAAATACAAGCAAAAATCATTTAAATATCATAACATTTAAAAAGAACTATTAGTATTTTAAATTTTATTCAGTATGGAATAAGTTCTCCATTTGATAGTTTCATATCAAATGGAGAACTTATTCCATACTAGTTCTAAATAGTGTTTATCTATGTTGAGTTGGTATTGCGTAATTAAACTTTGAAATTGGATGTGTTTTATTTCTCCTGGATAAAGACTTTTCATAGGCCACTGTATATGAACCATTTTGTAATTTGTAAAGAAACACTTCTGTATATCCACGGACTCAAATAATAAAATCTAATCTTTAACAATAGAGTGATAGAGTGAAATATTGTTTAAAGTTTTTTTTTGTTTTGTTTTTTAATTGATGAAAACGGATTTTTTTACACTTTGTTTCCTAATTACTAAATAAATGAGCTACTATGAATACAAATATTTTTTTAATTTTCTGCCTCATCAAAATATTTTATTTCTTTGTCTGTGGGGCTTAGAATACGTTGAATGTGTACCCTGGATAAGGTAATACCTCCCCCAACAAAAGGAGTGTCCTAGCTATTGCACGAAACTGAATCTTATGGTGAGGCTGTAGTTCTGGATATCTGGGAAGTGTGGAATGCACTTTCATTGCTACTGTTTCAGGGTATACTCTGACACGGAGCAGTAGTACCTGTTAAGCTACTATCTATGGGTCAAATAGACCTATTTAAAAATTATTCGTATTTGATAGGACGGTGTACGAAAAAAAACTTTTAAGAAACAACTACTTCTTTTGAGGTGCCTCAGGCACTTGGCAATAAACTCAACCCTGTCCCTTTTAGACGAGAGGACAGGTGCCTGGTGGGATAGGCACCCCTGGGATCACGCTGATATTAATATCTTACAAATACAATGGCCGAAGCCACTGGACACAGGCCTCGAGGGGTGGGTAAGTATATAAAAAGTATTTATCCTATGGGTAAGATTTTACACAAGGTCACAAGTAAGGGGCATCCAGCGAGGATTGAACTCGCTATTCGGTAGTAACGGACCTGGGAGACTAGCGTGCTAACCATTACACCATAACGGGACGCCAAAAAGACTCCAGTGAGGATCTAAATCATTACACTATCAAATGCTCGACAAGACGAATTTTGCTAACCATAAAGCAATGTAAGTGAGCTCATATTTCTCAGATTATCTTAGATTGATATAAAACCGCATGTGTGGAACCCCCAAGGAGGATCAAACTCGCCACAATAGCGAATAGTCTACTAGACGAGTTTTCTAACCATTGTTTGGCAACATCAAGTAACTGACTGAACTTATATTGGTGAAAAGTCATATTTGAGTTTATTTTATTGCTTTTAATGCTCTGTTTCACTCTTTCTATTCTTTCTTCTGATTTTCATTTATTTATCTCTCTCTCTCTCTCTCTCTCTCTCTCTCTATCTATCTATCTATCTATCTCTCTCTCTCTCTCTCTCTCTCTCTCTCTCTCTCTCTCTCTCTCTCTATCTATCTATCTATCTTTATCTCTATCTATCTATCTATCTCTATCTTGCTCGCTCGTTTGACTTTTATTGCATTTAACACACTGGTTCACACTCTGTTTCACACTTTTCTGTTCTCACCACTGTTTTTTTTTATTCCCCCCCTCTCTCTCTCTCTCTTTATCTATCTATCTATCTATCTATCTATCTCTATCTCGCTCGCTCGTTTGACTTTTATTGCATTTAACACACTGGTTCACACTCTGTTTCACACTTTTCTGTTCTCACCACTGTTTTTTTTTATTCCCTCCTCTCTCTCTCTCTCTCTCTCTCTCTCTCTCTCTCTCTCTCTCTCTCTCTCTCTATCTATCTATCTATCTCTATCTCGCTCGCTCGTTTGACTTTTATTGCATTTAACACACTGGTTCACACTCTGTTTCACACTTTTCTGTTCTCACTACTGTTTTTATCCCCCATATCTCTCTCTCTCTCTCCTCTCTCTCTCTCTCTCTCTATATATATATATATATATATATATATATATATATATATATATATATATCCCTTGCCTTATCTTTTTTTTCTGTAAAGAATACGTTTCCTCTTTTCGTCGCCTACAAGAAAAGTGTCGACATTTCTTTAAGTGGGGAAAATCATTGCAAGAATGATTGTCCAAAAATATCGGGTACCTCCGGTGGAACATGAATGAAAATAAACAAATAAATAAATAGAGACGAAACCAATTGGCCTTTTTAGAAAACTATTAATCTAGCTTCCAACATACGTTCACACCGAGCAAACTTACCTGGGAGTGATCAATAAATACACATTCTGATATCATATAATGGTTTCTTAATACATTATGTGATCAATATCACGATATCAAATGACCTCATACCACCCGTAACCAACAGAATTAAAGAGGAGTTTTATGGACGAATTATAAACTTAGAGGTCACTTCGATTTGAAACAATAAAGGAAACAAGACATTAGGTTTATAAGTTCCCAAAATTCACACTCGATTGTCCAATTGGCCGAGTGGATTAAGCAGTTGGGTTAAAAGACAGTTCTAAGTGACAGTTATCTCTGGTTCCCGAGTTCAATCCTGAGTGAAAGCAGTTAGAAAAATAATTAATTAGCACAACTCCTACCCCAGCTATGGTTAGCGGAATGAGAACAGGATACCCACGCGGAATAAATAAAGGGTTAGGTTCAAAGTTCCGTGATGGCTCCCGGATACGACAAGAAAGTTCCCGAGTTCGAAAAGAAGGTTCCCGAGTCCGAGAAGGTTCCCGAGTCCGACAAGAAATACCTGAAGAAGGCCGGAGGGTATATCGACCGAAAAGTTGTACAAATAACAATGAAGGTGGGGACAATAGTCCGAATAACACTAATAATTCTAATAAAGGAAAAGTCTTGGAATACACCTGTTGATATTTCTAGAGAACAACAGAGCAGGCTTGTTTTGGGGTTTTAACGTTAGTTAGAAACCCCTCATAAAAAATGTGTCGGAATGGTCTAAAGTCTCTATCAGCCATACAGCGAGGGAGTCTATCCCCTTTTCACTAGCGCTAGACCAAGGAGATTATGTTAGCGTCTGAGGTGGAGCGCCAAACCTACCATCAGCTCCTTACTTT
>CM042142.1:65519895-65624895 GCA_023376005.1 Doryteuthis pealeii | reverse complement strand
ATGAAGCGAATATAATCAAACAAAATCCCTGTGTTGTTTGTTTTTTTCTTTCTTTTAAATATGATTTCTTTTTTCTCTTCTTTCTCAGTTTAATTTTCCTCACTTAAAACAAAAGCAAAATGTTAAATAAATAAAAATTGTTCTCTATTGTCTGTAACTTTGAGAAGAGTCATGAATTTTACAATTTTTATTGGGACAATTGAATTCCTCTTTTGTATTATTGATGTCATTACAATGTTTCAGTCAAACCTACAATCTTTTACAGGTGTTATAATAATAATAATAATAATAATAATAATAATAATACCTAGCGTTGATAAACAAAAAAGAAAGAAATTGTCAACTGGTGGATTTTGCAGTGCCAGCAGATCACAGGGTGAAGTTAAAGGAAAATGAAAAAAATAGACAAATATCTGGACCTTGCCAGAGAACTGAAAAAGTTATGGAATATGAAAGTGAAAGTGATACCAGTTGGTGCACTTGGAACAGTCCCAAAAGGATTAGAAAAGGGCTTGGAAAGTTTGGATATCAGAGGAAGGATTGAAACCATTCAGAACACTGCACTGCTGCAATCTGCCAGAATACTCAGAAGAGTCCTGGAGACCTGAGGAGACTTGCTGTCACTCAGACTCCAGTGAAAGACCATCAGCTAACACTGATGTGAAAACTCAAAAGGAGTAAATAATAATAATGAGAAGATTATAATAATAATAATAATAATAATAATAATAATAATAATAAGAAGAAGAAGAAGAAGAAGAAGAACAAGAACAAGAACAAGAACAAGAACAACAAGAACAAGAACAAGAACAAGAAGTGGAAGAAGAAGAGATACCACCTAGTATCCTTTAAGATTATCAACAACACAAAAAGGACTTCAATTGTCCGAAAAAATGTCAAATAAGATTTTTTCCTCACGATTTTAGTAATCACATCAATTTATTCATTCAATTTCCTTTACTCTTTAAGTTTTTCTTAGTTATTTTTTTTATTTATTGTTATTTATTAACCTGTTTTACGTATCTACAAATTTTCTTTCTTTCTTTCGTTCTTCCTAAATTCAAATTTCATTCTTTCTTTTGAATATCCTATTTTGTTTTCTCAATTTTCTTCAACTTTCTGCTTCCTGTATGTCTGTCTGTCTCTTCCTCAATTTATATATATATATATATATATATATATATATATATATATATATATCATACTTTATCTTGTTACAGTTCACCTCTTTTCCTCTCTAGCCTTTCTTTCTTTCTTTTTTAATAATTAGTTTTGTATTTTCTTTCCTTTATTTTTCTTCTTCTTTTTCTCCTTTCTGTTTTCACTCATTCATGCTTATTTTTATTTATATTTCCTTCACGCTCTCTATTTCGTTCTTCTTCTTTTTTCTTTTCTCTAATCGTTTCTTTTAGTAGTTTGCATTCTTCTTCTTTGCAACATCTTTTCTTCGTTCATTAATTCAAGGATATTGTTTTTCATGATTACTATTCTTCTATCGACCCTGTAATACATTTTTTAGAGAATGAAACCATAAAATCTTGGGTTCAGATTTTGTGTCCATTGTTGGCTCGTTATGTCTTATTAGCACTGAAAAAGTTCTGATTCCCAAAAACAAAATCAAAAGAACAAGTTAGGTTGAGTTTGAAGCCATTGAATAATTTTCAAGGATTTAATTATCTGTTCAAAGTTTTAAGCATTGATTTTCCTTTTTCTTTTAATTAAACCCTCAATCAGGATTCAATCAATATTAACAAAATATTTAATTGATTTAGTTATTTTCTATTTGATTTATTCTAAGGATGACAATGATATTAGAAAATTTGACATCATGATTTCTTATTAAGTTTTTTATCAACTGATCTTTTCCTTGGACCAACATAGTGAACAAAAAAATAAATCATGAAGTATATTTTTTTCCAAGAGGTCGCTTGAAAATGTAGCTACACATGTAATATGCAGAGACCGCCATGACAGGTTTTTCAATCCAAAGTTTCGTCATCATCATCATCATGTCGCGCACGCAACACGGGCATCCATGACAATCCTTCGCCAACCCTCCCTATCATTCATTACACCTGGAAGCTCCTCTGCGGAGCAGCCAGCATCTTCACATAACTGGTCAATGTATGTCTTTGCTGGGCGCCCCACACTTGCATGTCCATGTGTTGGCTTCCACAGGAGAACGTCGCTTATGAGTTCATCCCTGCTTCTCCAGCAGTGTCCTGCATGCCTTGTGCGTCTCACTCGGATAGTTTGTGAGATGGGGGGCAGGTGACCGTACAGCTGTTTCCTTGTGGGTGCTGTTTCCACGACTTATTCAAGACTGCACGCAGCATTCTTGTGCAGCTCCATCTAGCTTATTCTCAAGACGCTTTGTCAGGGTCCAGGTGGTGCAGCCATACAGCAGCACCGACACAACCACAGCCTGGAAGAACTGTCGCTTCAGCTTGCCAGGGAGATCGGACCTCCATATGACTGATAATCTATTTGTGCCGCCCATGCCTTTGCTATTCGTGTATTAACATCGCTCTCTGTGGAGGAGATATTACCACCTAGGTATGTGAATTGTTCTACTGGTTTAAGAGGCTTGCCGTCGAGTGTGGAGATGTCTCCTTTATTTTTGAAATTCATGAACTCTGTTTTACCGGAGTTCACATAGAGGCCTATATTCTTTGCTGCCTCCTCCAAGCTATGTAGCAGTGATTCAGCCTTTGCCGGTGTATCTGCAAGAAGTGCAAGGTCATCAGCATAGTCCGCATCTGTGATTGTTTGTGCGGGATATCGCCTGCTTCTTGCCTTTTTTAGTGTGAAACCTTTTTCTTTTATGGTATCTAATGATGTTCGGAGTACGTAGTCTAGACATATTATAAATATATATGGTGCCAGTGTGTTTATATAAGAGTTTCTATTTTTCAGTAGTTTCCCTATACTCAGTTCGTCTTGCTTCGTCTGATTGCAACTGCCCAGTGTCAGGCGCCTCCCAGTTTATATTTCCGTAACTTATCTCTACGTATCGGTCCATTATGCAATTTCCGATCGGAGCGTACGCGCTACGAAATCGCAAGTTCACTCCCCAAAAAGCTTTGAATTATCCACTGCACAAGGTGGTGCCTTTGTCCATAAGGAACTCACAAAGAATTAAGTTTTTATTCTTGGGATATTACTAGAGAGAGAGAGAGAGAGAGAGAGAGAGAGAGAGAGAAGAGAGAGAGAGAGAGAGAGAGATTAAGCGTTTTTGCCTCCATCACATGGCTATATCTGTCTCGTTTTTTCTTTGTCTTCAAAAGTGCTCCGTTATTGTAACCGTGAAGTAAAGTCGTCGGGGTGGCCTTGAGTCGGTATCAACCAACCAGCGAGGGAGTATATCTCCTTTTCACTAGCGCTAGACCAAGGAGATAGTTTTTGCGTCTGAGGTGGAGTGCCACACCTACCATCAGCTCCTTACTTTACCACACAAATTCCTATGATACGCTGAGTTGGCGAGGGCCAGTATCGAACTAGGAACCTTGTGGTTTCTAGCCGCACGTTCTACCGACTGAGCTAACCCGGCCCTATAAAAATCTACCAAAAAGTCCTTCTATTTTCTTTCGTGGTATTAAAGTATTGAGAAATATGTTAATTGTCTGTAACGCAGAGAAATATGAGAAATGTCTGTAACGCCGAGAAACACCAAAGAAAATTAGGGTTCATCAATCCGTTCACATTCCCTTAATTTTTTGAACGATGTGCGATTACTTTCGATTATTTGAATATTTGTTTCGTGTTTTTCTTTTGTTTGTTTTGTTTTTTTAATTAATTTCCGCTCTATTTTGTTGATTTCAGTTGATACTTTGTCAAAACAATTAATATGCCTTTTTTTTTTAAATGTATTTTCAGGGAAAGTATAATGATATACAAAGAAGGAGAATTCAAACCAATAAGATTCTCAGTGAGGACACTTGTCTTTTGCTTCGTATGGACAATTGCAAACTACAGTTATATTCGAGCGCTTCGACTTTTAGGCGCTATGGATGTTATTGCTCTCTACACGACCAATCAAAGTTTTGTTTATATGTTGTCGTGGATTGTGTTGTTTGAAAAATTCATTGCCATTCGGGTGAGTAGATAAATATTTTCTAACAATTCAAGAATTCTCTTGTTTACAAAAAGTTTTAAAAAGAAACAAAAAACCTTGGAATTTAGAAAAAGAAAACAATATTCAAATAGAAAATAACTAAATCAATTAAATATTTTGGTAATATTGATTGAATCCTGAATTTTTGAGGTTTGATTATTTGTAGTATTTGGATTATTGTATATATATATATATATATATATATATATATATATATATATCGTTTTGGTCGATGTGCCGTCCGGCCTTCTTTAGGCGTTTCTTGTCGAATTCTGGAACCTTCTCTTCAAACTCGGGAACCTTCATGTTGTAATCGGGAGCCTTCACTGAACTTCGAACCGAACCCTTTATTCAATCCACGAGAGTAGACTTTTCTCATTCCGTTAACGATGACCGGGTACAAGTGTTAAGCTATGTTAAATATTCCATGTTATCGCACTTAACCAGGATTGAAACTGCAACCTAGAGATGTTTGTCACTTCGAACTGTATTAACTCAACCCTTATATTCGTTGCGCCATGTGTCCTGTTGGACACATAGCGCGACGGATATAAGGGTTGAGTCCGAATAATCTTATTATAATGGAGATTGTGTGTTTTTCTATCTGTAACCGAAACTATATTACTACTCAAGTCACAATTCCCTTAATTATTTACGTCAAATTCTCCATGATTTCATTCTTTTAAACCTTCAGTTATTAATAAAAATTGTTTTACATTATTAATACTGTTGATCATATCTACGTACTAATAACATGCAATTGTATTTATATATACAACAAAATAGCGGTTTACAGTTTGAATGAGAAGGCTAATTTGCATATTGATATTTAAAATTTTATTTTAATAAATATGTGCTTGGTATTATTGATTTCTAATTGTTTGGTTTTATCTTAAGAAATATAAACAAAAATCTCGTGGATAAATCTTAAAAGAAATTTATTTACAAGAAGAAATAACTGTAATATTATCCTTTACTTCCTATTTTAACTAAATAGTTAAATTAGGAAAATTTACCAATGAAAGAGGGGAGTAATGGAAAATGGTGGAATAGTTAGTTTCAAAGTTGTTCTATTTTTCGATTATACCCCCTCTGTTGCAGATCTTTTTATCTGCATTCTTAGTCAGTTTCATTAGCCTTTCTAATTTAATATGATATTTTATTATATCAAAACTTAAATACTTGCACCCGGAGGGTGCATATATTTGCTAGTACAAATAATACAAATAGAAAAACACCTTGAAGTTATTTACAAGTTTACGATAAGTATAATTGTGGGTATCTGCAGAGAATCCATCTTATTCAAAAGATTTTAAATTATTCCCTCTTTTTGGGGGTTTAACTGATTATAATAATGAAAAACAAATAAGATATCTAAATAATCTCAAATATTATTTTCGTGAGATTCCTTTAAATAATTCATAAATTTTCCCAGTGCTATGATTTATATTTTAGTACGAGGTAGAAATGTGCTATATTTTGTAATTTAGTATGATATATTCATAATTTTTCTACATACGCAGGCATATAAATAAGTCCCATAGTCTAATGATAAAACAAGTATTTATTTCACAAAAAAATATTAAATTTTCAACATAGTTTCTTTTCTTCTCAATACACTTAAACTAACGTTTCTTCATTAATCATATCAAACATTATAAAGTGAATATTTCAAATAAAAAATCACCTATGTCAGGATACAAATTTATTGATCCCCACACACTCTTTTCTTTCTCTTTCTCTCTCTCTCTCTCTCTCTCTCTCTCTCTACACACACACACACACATATATATATATTCAGTTTTCACTATTTTGTAATGGCTATCTGACATGCCTGGGCTCTTTTATGGAGTTACCGGACGAAATAAATGTATAATAGCCAAATGGCGGTTTGTTGAGTTTTTTTCTTACTAAAAGTGTAAATATTGCTCTGTATATAATCAATTATCTTACATTGAGCTCTCTTAGGGATGATATAGATGATCGTTTTACACACACACACACACACACACACATATATATATATATATATATATATATATATATATATATATATATATATATATGGGAGTAAATATGGAAATTAAATCCGACAATATAAAGAAAATTTGAAAAAACAAGTATTCCGAAATTGAGATGAATTTAATAATCGATGTTTAAAAATCCTGTCACATATAAAAACATCCATCATTTTCTTCACCCCAAGAGACATCCTGATGAAGGTTCAATGTAACCGAAATGTTTTAAACATCGATTATTAAATTCATCTCAATTTCGGAATACTTGTTTTTTCAAATTTTCTTTATATATATATATATATATATATATTTGTTATTGAGGCACGCATCAATTCTCAAGAACTAATAAACTATTTCTTCTTGATACCCTATATACTACATATAGGTTGGGTTTCGAAAATAACTGAAAAAAACTTTATGCAAAACATAATCATCAGATTGTGTATCTACCCTCAGGAATATTCTGTTAGTAAAAACGAGTAAAATGAAAGAGGGCAATATCTGAGTAACGATGAAATCCGCAAATCGTGTCAAGAAAAGCTGAAATCTTTCATACGAGTTCGCCTGTACTCGACACTAGAATACAATCATAACTATAGTTTTGCTTTATCCCTTTCAACGTAATTTGCTGTATCGATAAATATTTGAGTCGATCAAAAAATATAGTCAATTTATTTCATCGTGTATCAGGGTATTTCTGGATTCATTTCTTAGATGAGATAGTTTTACTGTCAATTGATTTTTTTTTCTTTTTAATCTTTAAAAAAAAGTATGTATATCAATTCGTGTGTGTGTGTGTGTGTGTGTGTGTGTGTGACACAAGGTCAATTTCTTAAGTGGACTTTAACAGATTGAATTTATAGTTTTCCCTCTCCTATACTGGTTACCTAGCTAAGGTTAAAGAGCCCAGTTTTCCCAACTATTTACCCATAGTTGAAGGGAGAGTAGTTAGATGCATACCTTTCTCAAAGGTATTAGCGCTATGTGAAATGCAAACAGCCTCGGACAGGATTTGAACTCGGGTCGATGAGTCTATTTCCTACTACTCTAACCATTACACCACGCGCCTTTGCTTGAGCAGGATGCGACAGATTATCAATTTCTTAAACGGAGTTAAACAGGTTTGAATTCGAAGTTCTTCTCCTATAATGATTACGTACCCAAGGTTAAAGAGTAGAGTTTTCCCTACTATTTACCCATAACTGGAGGGAGAGTAGTTGGATGTATACCTTTCCCAGTGGTATTAGCGCTATGTGGAATGCAAACAGTCTCCTAAGAGGATCGTCACGACAGCACGAAAGAAAGGAAAGCTGCTGTCTCACATGTATATGATGCTCGTATTTGTATTGGGTTACAACGTTTGGTCAGATCTCAACACTAACATTTTTTTCAAGAAATTTATGACACTTGTGTTTCCACAACTAACTTCAATTTTTTCTTAGCATTATTGGTAACAGACTGATACTTGCAACTTAGCCAAACGGACGACGGATTGCAGTCAATCTTCTGATAGTTGCATGTTTCACGACTCTGCTCCACTGTAACTGCCAAGTCAAAATATATAGCAAACACAGACCAAAACAAATGACTGTTCCTGTTAATCACATCGAAAAAATACTTTTTCTGGCCTACACCACAAGTTTCGATCCCGAAGAAACCACTAAAAAATGAGATACATCACAATTACTTTCTATCACTCGGAGATCCCGATTACTTATCAATCGATGACTTCTAAGCAATATTTGCCCATCACCAGACTGTTTAAAGCATATAGATGAATGTCTTTCATAAGCATATTCTATAACTCTTCAAGTTTTTAAGCACTTTCGAAAATTATATTACCTATTTATATGCCCATTCTCTGACAACGTAAAAACATATCAGGGATCTATAGTAACATACATCTAAGGAAAACAGAAATGTACATCGGCTTAAAAGTGATAATAAAGCAATAAAGATAACAATATTAGTCCAAAACAATGTGTGTCTTGGATATGTCGTTAAACTGCATCTAGTGGTACGGTTCTAATTTTGGATCTTTGGGTAGTGTTGAGTACCCCTTTATCGCCATTACTCCCAGGTCCAATCTGACCTGGAGTGGTAGTACCTGTTAGGATCCCATCTATGAGTTAAACAGAAAAATGAGTTTTTAAAAATTGTTTTTAAAAAATTGAGTTTAAATACTAAAAAAATGTGGATGCCCATCAAGAATGAATAAAACATGCCATCTTTGGCATAAAATAACCCAACAAGGGTTGACCTGCCGTAAAATCCAACCAGCCAACCGACCAACCAAAAAATTGCTATTCCACATTATCAACCTGCAATTGAACACACATCGTTTTTCAAGTTTCTTTTACTCTTCCGATATTTTTTTTTTAATTCAAAATTTAAAAATGAATAAAAACAAAGTAATTCCCATTTTGGTTGGCCCGAGAACTATTCATCATACTCTCGAATAAAAATTCGTGAATTGTTTCGTAAAAGAAACAAAAACAAAACGCATCCGAAGGAATGCTGAAAAAAAAAACTTGTCGATATTCATTAATCTAGTTTTAGTGATGCGTTGCGGCCACGTTATATTTCAGTTGATGGATAACAGTTAATTCTGTTGGTTTCATTTACATCACTCAGTTTGCAGCAGTTTGCTGGTAGCGGATGTTTAAGCTGATAGTCACTAAAAATAAAAAGGGAAAAAGAAAACTGATTTTGTTATATTACATGTCCTTTTTTTTTTTTTTTTTTTTTCACTGTTCCTGTTTCTTTTTCTCCTTAACCGAAAAGCAGACTAACTCGATTTTGTTTTTAGATTATTTTATGTGTATCTTGAAAAAAAAAGAAAGACAGGAAGAAAGAAAGAAAAGAGAAAGAAAGACACGTAATTTTGGTTAGAAATAAAGTTGTTGGGTGTCTCTGTCTTTGTTTTCTTTAATTTGTGATCTGTCCCTCCGACATCATCAGATCAGTTGACATCGTTAATCTACTTTGCGATATGATAGCCTTACTCCAGGCTTGTCACCATTAATATGCAATCAATTATTATTATTATTATTATATTATTATTATTATTATTATTATTATTATTATTATTATTATTATTTCACTCCATTCAAGTTTTGCACACCAGCTGTAGCCGGTAGTTCACTGGAGGCTGAGTGACAGTAAGTCTCCTCAGGTCCCCAGGACTCTTCTGAGTATTCTAGCCGATCTCAACAATTCTGTAGTCTGGATGGTCTCGATTCTTCCACTGATTTCCAATTCATCCAAACTCTTTTCCAGACCCCTGGGGATCGTTCCAAGAGTACCAATTACAATTGCTACGACTTTCACCCTCATGTTCCAGTTTTCTCAGTTCTCTGGCAAGGTCTAATTATTATTATTATTATTATTATTATTATTATTATTATTATTATTATTATTATTATTATTATTTCACTCCTTGTGAGTTTTCCACATCAGCGTTAGCTGATGGTCTGTCATTGGAGTCTTAGTGACAACAAGTCTCCTCGGGTCTCCAGGACTCTTCTGAGTATTCTAGCCAATCCCAGCAATGCTGTTCTCTGAATTGTCTCAATTCTTTCTCTGATTTCCAATTCCTCCAGTCTGCTTTTTAAACTTTGCGGCTCCGTTCCAAGTGCACCAAAAACAATTGATATTACTGTCCTCCTCATATTCTACAACTTTTTCGGTTCTCTAACACGGTCCAGGTATTTTTCTATTTTTTTCGTTTTCTTCATCTTCACCCTGTGATCTGCTGCAACTGCAACTGCAACATCTACCAGTTGAAAAGTTCTCTTTTTCTTATTAATCAATACTAGGTCTGATTGTCTGGTTGGGACAAGGCGATTTATTATTATTATTATTATTATTATTATTATTATTATTATTATTATTATTATTATTATTATAGGATTAATATCGAGCGTATGAAAACTGTTAGAACATGTGTAGTTGCAATTGTCTGCTACCCACTTCGTAAAATCCACGGCCTTCTTCTTGGATTTTCCGGATTAAAACCAAACCTAAAAAGCAAATAAGCTTTTGAGGGATAAGCTATGATCTATAATGATACACCGTTTTCGGTCCATTTAATTCATAGATTAAAAACTCACAAATGTAGACATTGGATGAGATTGGACTGCAAATACATATACACATGAGTTGTTTTTTTGTTTTGTTTTTCGTTCAAATTTAAATCAAATATTATTACAACTAGCAAGAATATGTACCCTCCGTAAGTACTTAAGTTTAAATATAATGAAATATATTAAATTAGGAGGACTAACGAAATTAAATAAAAACGCATATAAAAAGATCACACTTATCTAATTATATTTTAACTGGTTTCTTATAAAATCATTCATATGATTGATTTTAATACGTTGTAGAATAAAACAATACTATTAGAGATCAATAACACCAAGTAATTATTTGTAAAAACCAATAAACAAATTAACCACACAAATATCATATAAACCACATTGCCCATTGTGAAACTTACGCAATTGCCGAGGGTATTGTAACGTAAGCAGTAACGTAGTTTCGGTTAAAAACCGACACCGAATCGCCATTATAATAAGATTGCAATACAACACACATCAAATTTTGTCTACAGAATTTGCAGTTCTATCGATGAAACTGTTTCCATCCATTCTTTGATGACTGTGTTACAAATCTTATATTTCCAAAGATTAATCGATGATCTTTTTAAGCAAAAGGATTTAGTGTGGCATTTAAAGGATTAAGAATATAAGAACAGGCATCAATAAGTCTGTGATCTGACAGGAAGATATTAACTGAATTTTAATCTGAAATTTTCATTGTATAATATTCGATCCATGTTATTAAATTTAACCACATTAGCAAGGAAGATTATGTTAACAAATAATATTCGTTGCGTAAAATACCTTTGCATAATTAAACTGGAAACTTGTATATCTACGCATGCACACATAGACACACACCGACACACACAGACACACAGACATGCCTTGTCGACTGAAGCTGCATGATACGCCAACTGCACCTCTGCAATGGGACCTCCTATTGGCCGTGAGTAGTGACCCGTAATACCAGAGGACAGGATTGTGTGTGGCTAAGTGGTCTCTAACCCGAGTACTAAGTGATCCCGTTACATGTAATACTCCACTTCGGCCCTTACATGGGCTAAACCGGCGGACAGAGAAGCTTAATCCGATCAATCGGCTGGTCATATCAAGTCCTAGCATCTATATGATTGCCCCTTATTCTTTAAATTGTCTTTCTTATCATTATATGCTAGAAGGCGTTGACTGAGAGTCAACCACGAATTTATTAACACATATGAAGTTTTTTTTTCTAATTTATTGATACACATGAAGTTAATGAAAATTATTTCGACTAATTTGTTGATACACAAAATGTTAATGAAAAATTTAACATAAAAATTATTTCTATCAATTTAGGGTCCTAGTTAAAAAAAAAAAACAAACAAAAAAAACTAAACTGCATCTAGTGTTGAAGTTCCAGTTCTGGAGCTCCGAGGAGTGTGGAGTACCCCTTCATTACCATAGCCCCAAGTCCAGTCTTACCTGGAGCGGTGGTACCTGTTAGAGTCCCATCTATCTATGGACCAAATAGATTTGTTTGCAAGTTAAGAAAAATTATTTCTTTCCAGTTTATTGATACACATGAAGCTAATATAAATCTAAGATTAAAAATAATTTTATCAGTTTATTAATACTCATGAAGTTAATGAAAAATCTAACATAACCACCTATTTATTATACACATGAAGTTATTTCTGATAGTTTATATACATTAAGTTAATGAAAATTATTTTACCAATTTATTTAAAATATAAAATAACCCATCAAAGGTTGAGATGCCGTAAAATCCAACAAACAAACCGAAACACACACACACACACACACACACACACACACACACACACATATATTATATATATATATATATATATATATATATAATATATATATACGAGCATACGCATACACTGCGCAATAATAGTTTGTCCAGATTCCGGCAATATATGTTTCCTGAGTATGACGTTAAACTGCATCTAGTGGTAAAGTTCCAGTTCTGGAACTCTGGCGAGTGTGGAGTATCCCTTCATCACCATTACTCCTAGGTCCACTCTGACCCGGAATGACAATACGTGTTATGGTTCAATTAATGGGTTAAATAAAAAAGGTGAGTTTTAAAAATGTTTTCAGATTTTTTTTTTGAATACCCATCAAGAATAAATAAAACAAAACGTCTTGGGCATAACATAAACCAACAAGAATTGGCATGCCGTAAAAACCAATTAACCAACAAACCAACCAACCAAAATTATTTTTACTGCGACAACCAAAAAGAAGAAAAAGACAAGCGGTTAAATTCTAATCAATGCGCGTATTATGTAAAACTGATTTACCGAGATTCAAAATTCATAACGATGTGATGAAATTGACTGATTGGATAATATATTCAATAAATGAATCATTGAATGATTGATTGGTTGATTGGTTGATTGAGACAAACCAAAGATTAACAATTCAATCGACCACTTATCAGTCAGTTATAAATGTATCTAAATACTATTGAGGGATAGAAACAAACTTACCTGAAATTTGGACGGCATTAAAAGATCGTTGAACTATAGAGCGCCTGTACACACACACACACAGACACACACACACACACACACATATATATATATATATATATATATATATATATATATTGTAGATAACATGGGTGGTATATTTGTAAATAGACAGTGCTCAATATAATTGACAATGCATTTACATTTAAGTTAAGGTAGCGTGGATATGGAGTCAACACCTTGTTACTGACAGTTTCTCACCTATGCTATTGCGAGAAACTGTCAGTAACCAGGTGCTAACTCCGTGTACACGCTACCTTATATATATATATATATAAGATGTGATGGGTAAATTGTCGCCATTTTAAATTATTAATTTCGCGCATGCACTTTGTTTCAGGTTTTGTCTACTGTGCTGAAAACTAGAGTCAGTTGGGCATTGTGAGGAGAGCAGTACCATAGTGCAATTCACTCCTTCGGAAATGTGGAAACGCCATGCTGTACTATTTGGCATTCCCATCGGAAGATCCAATATGAAGATTTCACAGCGTTTCGGGTATCAATCTGAGGACAGCGCAGAGGATTCGAAAAGAGTTTGATGAGTCCAATGGTGATTACGAAGGTACGGCAACTCGGAAGCCTCACTCTAAACGTTCTGATAAGAAAAGAACTCGCAAAATTGTTGATCCAGACCATGATTGACAACGATCCAAGAATGTAAATTAGGTTCATAGCCAGGGACATGGGAGTGTATGAGTTTCTTATCAGGCAGCTAGTGCATGAAGACATTCACTATTTCTTATACAAGATGAGAAAGGGACAATTTTTATTACAGGCCATCAGGAACAAGAGGAGAGACAGCACTGCAAAGCTTTTCAACAAACTAAAGCATCCCTTCCAACCGTACATGCTTTGATTTTTTTTCAGTTGAGAAAAATTTCTGCCAGGATCAGATGGTGAACTCACAGAATAACCGTTGGTTTGCTCTGTCCACACAAGACGTACCAAGACGTTAAAGACAAACACCCAATTCACATCATTGTGTTTGTGGGGGTTACTACCGATAGTGACATTATGCCTCCATTTATCTTCCACGTGGCCTCACACTCAACACGGAGGCCAATATCAAGTGCCTGGAGTAGGTAGTGTTGCTCTGAATTGAGAGTGTGGCAGCTGGAAGACCCTATGTCTGGTAGCAAGACCCTGCGCCATGCCACACAAGCAGGAGAAGCTGTTGGCTATCAGAAAATTTCTACGACCCCATTTTCCATAATATCTGACTGCGTAACTCTCTTGATTGTAAACCCCTTTATTATTATCTATAGTGCGCGATTGAGCGAACCCCCCCCCCCCCAAAAAAAAAAAAAAAAAAACTGTGTAAAATCAAAGATAAACTTAAGGCAAGGATAACGGCAACATTTACCAATTTAAATGAGGACATCGTCGGCAAGTCTTATAATAGATTCCGAAGTTAAAGACAATGTCGATTCCATTGAATAAATTTAATCCATAGTATTTTAAGATATTTTCAATTAATTTTCGTAAATATTTTTTATAAAGTGAGATGTCAGTGTTATTTTCCTTTTTACGTAATCTAGACGACAATTTTATGCATTGCACCCTATATATATATATATATATATATATATAATATATATATATATATATATATATGTTGTGTGTGTGTGTGTGTGTGTGTGTGTGTGTGTGTGTGTTGAAGAATTGATTCGACCTATGCTTCATGTGTGTATAAAAGACAGTTAAATGGCCTATGAATTAAACTAACATAAATATTTATTGAGGTAGTTTCGGTTACAGACATTATAATATGTATGTATATATATGTGTGGGTGCGTGTGTGTGTGTATGTGCAATCGAGTGTGTCTCAAATACTAACTCACCTGAGAATCGGCAACGTGAATTTGTATTATATTTTTATTGATCTCTTATCTTATTGTTGAAACTTGCTGTATGTTTTCGGGTTATAGAGTATACGACTAGATTTAAATATACACTTTTTTAATCTCATTGTGCTCACTATTGGATTGCAGTACCTATCGCTCGATATGTTTATTGTTAAAATGTTACGACGGAAATATCTGCATATTAATCCCCATTTACCAATAACACAATAATAATAAATTTTCGAAAGGAGTGGGACCAAATATCAACAGTGTTAATCCAAGTGGGTCCTAATGAACAGAATGCTCAATATCGAAATTCAATAAATTTGCAAATTTAAAATTATTAGTTTATTTATTTTTCCCCTATTTTCTCATACCACAACCAATAATTTGGTGCCTAGTGACGCTAATGAATTCATGGGTATATATATATATATATATATATATATATATATATATATATATATATATATAATCCAAAAGTCCAGAGAAGAAATCTTCCTTACGACACAAAAAGTTTTATTTTAAAAAAACAAGTCGCAGTTTGAGAGCTCAATGTGTGCTCTTAATGTTAGAGTCACAGAGCAAATACATAAGTAAAGAAATAACAAAAGACTTAGAGATTTAGCTTTATAGTCTATTTCAGGGAGCTTAGACAAATAGTCTAACCCCCCGACTCATCAGATGCGAATTCGCATCTCTAAGTCTTTTGTTATTTCTTTACTATATATATATAATATATATATTATATATATATATATATATATATTATATATATATATATATACCACCACTAAAACATTAAAACATATTACAGCTCATTCATATCATTTTTATACAATACTGTGCTATTATTTTTTTATTCAAAAAATACTAAGAAAAAATTAGGGTGTTTTTTGTTGTTGTTTTTTTTTTGTAGGGAGAGAGGGCTGGAACGGATTAATGGTATTTCAGTTTATTTCAATCGGGGAAATTGATTTCATATAGGTAGAAATTGAGTTATGAGTGGAACGAATTAAACTCGTAAGTCAAGTTACTACTGCACTTTCTACTTTGTAACACACTGGAGATGACCAATGATAGAAGACCTAAAATACCTTAGAAAAGACCAGGGTCCTCACGTTTTAACAATAAATTTAGTTTGTGTTGAAGGACCATGTATCATCACTGGGTAATTTTTGAAATGCTAATCTATCTATACATGTATAAAGGGCAGTTGGTGCGTATTCATGTATGTATACCCGGATGAAACTCTAAAAATAAAACAATTAACGACAAAGTAAGTATATATACATATCAAATATCATTGGTTCTTGCTTTTTGTGCAAAAAATTATGAAGATTTTATTTATATTCGAAAATATTTAAAAATTAGAATATGCATAGAAATAGCATTGAAATTCTACTTAAAAATGTCCAGCATTTGTAAATCTCAAAAGTAAACAAATCAATATACCAGGTTTTTTTTGTGTCCATCCCCTCTACCCAGTCGACGCTGAATAGCGCTTCTAGTATTAAAATAAATTTGAAAAAAAAAAAAAAAAAAACAACTCTTAATAATTTTAATATCCCACTACTGATCAATAAATCAAGTGTCATTGATTTGTATTATACTCAGTAAAATGAACACCTAAAGAAACAGGTTTTCGACATTATTGATCAAATATTAGTGATAAACAATCAGATTCTACATTTTATTTTTGTTCTTGTTGACTTCATAAAAGGTTCTGTTGTTAAAACTTTGAAAATCGATTATCAATTGTTCACGCTTCTTTAAATATAGATAATTCCAAGTCATACCGACATATAGAGTTAGTTGGTTGTTTTGTGGCATATCAACCCCTTTCGGTCATTCTAATGCCGAATCAAGTCTTTTTGATATTCAGTTTACTTACAGTACTTGCTGTTGGTTAAATGGTCACCCATCTAATTATTGAACAGGCTCATCGCTGCTTAACTTTGCTTTCAACGTGACTTGACCATAAGCGACATAGAGAGTAATTTGACATTTTACAAAACTATCAAATCACTTGATACCAGCGGTTTGTACATGAATGTTACTTTAAAACAATCCAAAACCTAAAACATTCTAACCCGTAGAGGTAGTACCTGTTAGGGTCCCATCTCTGGGTTAAATATGAAAAATGAGGGATTTTTAAGTGTTTAAAAAAATTGAGTTTTAAAAATAATTGAGTACCCATCAAGAATGATAAAAGAAAATGTCTTCGGCATAAAATAACCCAACAGGGTTTGACATGCCGTAAAAACCAACCAGCAACTAACTAGAATTAAAAAAATATATTAATGTTGCTGTTGTTGTTGTCGTCGTAAATTTGTTAAAAATTTTGAGATATCAATTTAAAAAGTCAAATGAAATACTTAAAGGGAGGTAACTTTTTGTATTTTATTAGCAGTTACTGTTCTTGCTACTATTGTTCTTACGACTTACGCGATAGAATTTTCTTGTTATTGCAAATAAGCACTGTCTCTTTTTATTGTTCTTATTATATTGACCGTTGTTAGTCTTTTTATTTTTATTATTTGTACCTATTGGTAACTATTGTTTTTTTTTTTAATGGAGTTAAAGAGACTCAGAATTTCCTGAGTAAGCCACCACTATGTTTAACATTTTAGCAGATTTTACTAATATTTTGTTGTCCGAATGGTTTTAATCCTTTGAAAAACTTGTAATTTTTTCCGTCTATTTGCAAAACTTTTTGATATTGTTCCAAGCGCATCAATAATGTAGGGTATAATATCGTGTTTATTATTATTATTATTATTATTATTATTATTATTATTATTTTCGCTCCATTAGAATTTTTCACACCCGCCTTAGCCGGTGGTTCACAGGAGGATGAGTGACAGCAAGTCTCCTCAGGCCTCCAGGACTTTTCTGAGTATTCTAGCCGATCGTAACGATGTTGTAGTTTGGATGGTCTCAATTTTTCCTCTGATTTCCAGTTCACACAGACTATTTTTCAGACCCCTGGGGATCGTTCCAAGGGCACCAATCACAATCAGTACGACCTTTATATTCATGTTCCACAGTTTTCTCAGTTCTCTGGCAAGGTCCAAGTATTTCTATTTATTTTCGCTTTTTTCACTTTATTCTCTGATTCTTGCTATTTTACGAGTTTTTCATGCCTGTTTAACAGGTGGTTTTCACTGAACTTTGAATGACAGCAAGTATCCTCAGCCTTCCAGGGGATTCTTCTAAGTATTCTATCCGATCTCAGCAGTGCTGTGACTAGACGAATTCAAATCTTCATCTAGTCTCTAATACCCACCGATACTTTTCCATTTTTTTTTTTTTCGAGATTGTTCTAAGACTATAAATATATAACTATAAATATATCATTATTACCTTCATGTTCCATAGTTTTATCGGTTCTCTGGCAAGGTCCAGGTATTTCTCCAGTTTTTCGCTTTCCTTTACTATCACTTTATGATCCGCTGGAAAGTCCTCTAGTTAACAAATTATTTTCACCTTATGAATCAAAACTCGGTCTGAGTGATCCGTTTGTATCTCAAAATATCAGAGAAGTTAGTGAGTTTTATTTTCCAGGATAAATTATGTTTTGTGCATATCATTTGTCAGTGTGGTGAAATTTTAGTCACTTGCATAATTCCCAATGGATTACCATCCCCACCCAATCGTATCTATTCTTGTTCTCTTACTGTGACAGTTTGACTGTATCCTATTTCTTTCTGTCCCTGTCTCTGTCTCTCTCTCTCTCTCCACATTATCTATACTTAATATTCTCATGTGTCTTAACTATTTTAGCTTTTACACAATTAATTATTGCAGTATTATTATAGGCTGCTATCAATGACTATTCAGTTTCTCACTTTGTGTTATGCAATTCCCTTAGGCTGTCCCCTAAAGTATTCATAATGTTGTTTTTCTTCACATTTTTGTTTTCTTGATTTTATAATTTTTGTTTTTACCTGTGCTATTTTTGTTGTTTCAGTTTTAACTGTTGGTAATAAATCTCTCTTTGATCTTTCTTGCGTATTCATGTAGTCCGTAAATTATAACATCAGCACAATACACAATGCTGGTGAGGCATCTTCCTTTTTCTTTCATTTTAGTATATATATATATTTACCAACCCCTCCGCACGAGCAGGATGTGACACAATTTCTTAAGCGGGGTTCAACAGGTTTGAATTCAGAGTTTTCCTTCTCCTAGACTGGTTACCTAGCTATGGTTAAAGAACCCAGTCTGCCCTGCTATTTACCCATAGCTGGAGGGAGAGTAGGATTCATACCTTTCCCAAGGGTATTAGCGCTAAGTGAAATGCAATTACCAGGATTTTGAATACGGGGCGACGAGTCCATTTCCCATGACTTTAACCATTACACCACGCGTTTCATTTTAGTATATAGTCTGTCCACATCATCTCTAGTGTGTAAGGACGTGCATTGTCATTGATTTCCTCGTTCTGTAGTCTATATTTATCAGATCCTTTCTTGTCCATTTTAGGAAGGCTCCAGAGTATTTTACAAGTGAGGCTGCCTTAGTATCTATTCGATTGATTATATTTCTGCAGCAGAGTTTGGTTTAGAGATTATTTCTTGCGCTTCTAAATTATCCCTTTCTTTTTTTTTTTCTTTTTTTTTTTTTTCATTTTCATTAACTTAATGTATCTTCTTCTAATATCCCCCAGGTATTTGTAGTTTTCTTTTTCTCCAAGTGCCCTGATTCCTTCCTGATTGAGCAGTCCTAGACTCTTTTTCAGGCCTTGAGGACCGTTCCAAGGGCACCGACTACAACAAGGTATCTCAGTGTTTATAGGCATTATTATTGATAATTCAATAATGTGACGAAAAAGCTATCAATACTTGAAAATTGTATTAATTATACAAACTATTAATCATAAAAACCAAAAAAAAATTCGGACGTGATATTTTGTCATTTATTAATAATAATACTCTTTTAGATTTTTAAAAACTTTCTATTCTTGATATATATTGCAGATTTTGGCAATGATATTCTCTATTACTGGCATTGTTCTATTTGCCTACGCGGATGGATTTGGTAGTCCCAATATGTGGGGCGTTGTGTTGGCTGTGACTTCAGCCTCCGCTGCGGCCGTCTACAAGGTAAGTTATTTTTTTGTTAGCTTCTCATCGAGCCCAAATAGATATATAGTCATTTTATAGTGGGGAGCCACACACAAATTGAGACTGGTGCGTGGTGGTTCCATAGACATTTCCTCAGGCCTTACTTCTTTTAGCCAAGGGGGCAGGTGCTGCTTGGATGGTGGGACCCTGGAAACAAGCCAATTATATTTCTCACTCACCAGATAAGGGAAATTGCTCTACAAGGTAAGTATGCAATTAAATATTTTATGTATCGGTAGTGTGATAGTGGTGATGTCGATGATGATAGTTGTTATGGTGGTATGGCTAACTTTGTAATAATTAACGAAATTTTAATTATATTCTCGTGAAAAAGATGAATTTTATTTCATGTGAACCTGATATTAATATTTATCAATATTTTCCACCATAGAAATTTTCTCACAAGGGCACCAATATCGACTAAGTTTAAAAGAACTTCTTTTCAATGTATAAATACAAAATATATTCATTTCTATCAATTTAACACGCTATGTGTTCTTTTAATAATTTCATTATTTGGCATTTGTTGAGTTGCATTTAGAATCTAATGTTTCTTGTTCAAGATCTATTATTATTATTATTATCATTATTATTATTATTATTATTATTATTACTACTACTACTACTAGTAGTAGTAGTAGTAGTAGTAGTAGTAGAGTTTTTTCACATCAGCGTTAGCTGATGGTATTTCCCTGGAGTCTGAGTGACAAGTCTCCCCAGAGTCCAGGACTCTTCTGGGTATTCAGAAGATTGCATTCAGAAGATTGTATTCAGATTGCAGCAATGCAGTATTCTGGATGGTCTCAATTCTTCCTCTGATTTCCAGATTCTCCAGTCTTTTTTACAAGCTTTTGGGACTGTTTAGAGTGCACCAACTACAATTGGTATCACTTTGACCTTCATCATCATCATCATCATCATCATCATTATTATTTCACTCCTTGTGAGTTTTTCACACCAGTTAATGGTCTTTCACTGGAGTCTGAGTGACAACAAGTCTACTCAGATCTCCAGGAATCTTTCGAGTATTATAGTCGATTTCAACAATGCTGTCTGGATGGTCTCAATTCTTCTTCTGATTTCCAGTTCCTCTAGTCTGTTTTCTAAACTTTTGGAGACCGTTCCAAGTTCACCAACAACAATTGGTATCATTTTCACCCCCATATTCCACAGTTTTTATTTAATTCTCTAGCTAAATCCTGGTTGTGGAGAATGATCCTGTTTGGTCCGGGATAAACTTGAGAATGTTTTCAAAATCTAAATAGTAATCTGAATAAATGTCGGGATATTAATGGTACCTATAATACAATCCACAATACAATCAATAAAAATAAATATAATTGATAAATACGCACACACACACACACACACACACACACACACACACACATGTGCATAAATATTTTCTAAGTTAATCTTAGTTTTAGACAAAGTCATAAGTATGGAGCAACTGATGAGAATGAAATCCATTCCCATATAATAATGATCTGAAAGAATAGATTGCTAACCTCTACATGTTGAGGGACCCTAAATACAGATATTGCAAAAGTTTTGCATAAAAATAAAAGTAAAGTTGTCGGAGTGGCCTATTGTCGGTATCACCCGAACAGCGATGGAGTCTATCCCCTTTTAGCTAGCACTAGACCAGGGAGATTGATTTTTGCTGAGGTGGAGCGCCACATCTACCGTCAGTTCCCCACTTTACCACACAAATCAGATTGTCCAATATGTGTTATTCATGCGCGGTGTTGGCGGGGACTGGTATCGAACCAGGAACCTTGCGATTTCTAAGCGGGTGCTCTACCGACTGAGCTAATGACTGAGCTGAGTGAGCTATTTGGATAATGTAGGAAATCTTAGGGGTGTATTTAAAGATTCCTCAACTCTTCTTGCGAAGAGAAAAATCGTTTTAAACGAGATAGTCGCTGGTGAAGAAAAATGGATTAATTATGAAAATCCAAAAGAAGTAAATAATGGCTACATTCATTGCCGCCATTATTATTATTATTTTTTTTGTGTGTGTAAATGGAATCTAATTCTTTTCTGTGTTCGGTGGGATTCAAAGAATTTTTGTTACAAATTACTGGGAATAAAACAGACTGAGAGGACGCAATTCTACAGGAATTCTATAGGATTCTTGGAATGACGCATTTGGCATGAAATTCCCTTTTTTTCCCCCTGGGAGCCAACCAGTGATAGTGTCCCCATCCGAGCTGAAGTTGCAAATGCTCGACAACAAACGACTAGTGGGTGGGGATAGAAACTTCACCCACATGGTGCATTACCTTCGGACTTGTCACCTTCAGATCATTACTTGTTTTACTCCATGCAATATTTTGTGTTCGCTCAGCAATTACAAAAAAAAAGCGAAGATATCGACAAATTAATTGAAGAATTAATAAAATCCAAACTGGAATTGTTTGTTACGAAGGTAGATTATGTAGCAAATTAGTATAACGAGTTACAGTAAGAAAATGTGGGTTGATATTGTAGCAGAGGAGTCTTTCGGGTAACTGTGATAAAAGGTTAATGTTGAAATGAATTATAGATAAAACATGCAAACAGAAAACAAACAACAGGAGTTTGAGTTGAACAGAAGTTGTCTTTTTATGTATTAATACATTTTTGGTAATAACAATTATGTTTTCAAGTGTAATGATTTTTATGCGTACTGTGTACTTAAATGTTTTTGTATTCTTCTTCTTTTTTTTATTGCTTACTTGTGTGGCAGTCTTGAATTCCTCTGAGGATTAAATTTTATTATCATTCATGGAATTCGGAAATAATATTTTGGTTTAGCAGTTGAAGTTGCAGTAAAACCTATTAATTCTGTTCTCTTTGAATACCGAACTTCTATTCTCTAGGCAGGTGACATCTGATCCCATATCCACTAGGTTATGGCGGGAAAATGGGGAAATGTTATTTTGGAAATGATGACGCATTTGGGTCTTTTCTTGTTCTATGACAGAGTAGTTCTACTTTTAGATGTGGTGAAATACTTCGAAACCGTTACATGTTCTTTGATTTTCGTATATTCTTCTGAAATACAAGAATCTAACATACCCACTCAAAATTCTGAGATATTTGATCCTGAACGGAAGACTTCAACTGAAGACTTTGCTCTTTTCTTAAATAATTTTTTTTAAAAACACTTTAAAGTTTTTTTTAGATAAATCCACTAGGATTTAATCATTTTATCAATATTGATTGACTAACTGCCACTAACAAATTTCTTGTGGCAGGGGAGATTATGGTGGACATTCATTTTCTCCTTGCCTTTCATTGTAAAAATAATTTTAAAATAATTTTAAAAAATCATGCTTATAAGCCCTGTTTATACTAAACTATTCATATGTTGAATAAGCCTCGGGCACCTCACGTGGTGTAATGAGTAGCAAGCTAGATTCACAGACTATTGCTAGTGAGTTCGATTTTCACTGGGCGCCCCATGCTTCTAGCCTTGTGTCACATCTAAGCTAAGCTTAGTAAATAACTATGTTGAATAAAGCCACGAGCACCTCATGTAGTGCAATGGTTAGAAAACTAGGACCTCAGACCATTGTGAGTGAGTTCGATTCTCACTGGGTGCACTATACTTCTGGCCTTGTGTCACACCTAAGCTTAGCAAATAACTACGTCGAATAAAGCCTTTCTCTGCTTGGTGTTTTTTTTTCTTATTTAATTACATATATATTATTGTGTATGTTATTGTATAATATTATCTTATTATCTTTACAGATGCTGATTAAGAAATTCATTGGAGAAGCATCGTTTGGAAAAATATCGCTTTTTCTGTCTTTAATTGGTACGTTTAATAACTCTATGATATTATCATCATCACCTTCCACTCCCTTTAGTCCCCAAAGAGGATCAATATAAAGATCATGATGTTTCTTTAAAGGGGAACATCTCAAATACCTTCACACACACATACACACTCACACTGAGTTGGATAGGCATATAGACACACACTGAAGATATACGCATACATACGAATATACACACAACAGGCATGCACATACATACATTTACAGGCAGATGCACATGCATACGGATATGCAGACACGCACATGCAATATATATGAATACATACAATACAAGACATACACACGCACACACACATATACAATGTATAAGTAAAGTAAAGTTGACAGGGCGGCCTAAAGTCGGTATCAGCCTGTCAGCGAGGGAGTCTATCCCCTTTTCAATAGCGCTAGACCAAGGAGATTGTTTTAGCATCTGAGGTGGAGCGCCACACCTACCATCAGCTCCTTACTTTACCGCACAGATCCCTGTGCTACTCATACGCTGAGTTGGCGAGGACCGGTATCGAACTAGGAACCTTGTGGTTTCGAGCCGAACGCTCTACCGACTGAGCTAACCCGGCCCAATGTATATACACGTGCAAATTGAAGCAGTTCTGGCACAAAAGCGTCAAATTGCTTCCTGTTTTGTTTTTTTCAAGGTGGTCATCTATCTAAGGTTTGTCACTTCTTAGCTTTGGTCTTCTAGCGTGAACCAGTACTTTAAAGCGTGATTTGGCCGGCAGTCAATTATCAAATACCGAAATCATGCGCAATTGAAACTTGAAATGTCTTGACCAATAGATGGACGAAAAGATATAGACAAGGAACCAGATTCCCAATGATAAAGTGGTTGTTGATACGTTGTAACTCAACGCAGATGGAAAGTTGAAAGACCCGAAACCCCCTAATGACTAAAGAACATCATTGATGATGCATCCAACCGCAATTTGAGAGACGTATTTTTCAAAATAACTCAACGCAGATTGAAATAATATTTATTTGCGCATCATCCGATGGTTTAAAAAATATAGCTGAATCCACTAATTAAGACCGTGATTCAACATACTTCCTATCGTTTTTAGGTGAAAAATACTTTCAAATTTGATTAAAACCATCTACTTTTCCATCACAAGACGATGTAAAAGTATATGGATAGATATTATTTAAACTTGTGCAAGCTCGATAGATTTGATTTGATGAAAGGGATACTACTCACCAATAACGTAAACAGGTATTAGTTGGATATAACAAGTATAACATTCAACAGGTTTATCAACACGTGAGTCTGCACTTTAGTCTAGGACCAACGATTAGAGTGTGACATGTGAAAATTCTCATGGTTATTTTAAAACCGGATATATAAGATATAAATTATGCAGATAGGAATAGTTATTTTGAAGAGTATGAAAGTCTTATTTTAATTTATTTTTAAACATATAAAAGACATATAACTTCAATTCTTATTTAGTTAATATATATATATATATATATATATATATATATATATATATATATATCAAACCCCTCCGCACGAGCAGGATGTGACACAAGGTCGATTTCTTTAAGCGGGGTTTAATAGGTTTGAATTAAGAGTTTTCCTTCTCCTAGACTGGTTGCCTAACCAAGATTAAAGAGCACAGTCTGTCCTACTATTTGCCCATAAATGGAGGAAAATAGTCGGATCCATACCTTTCCCAAAGTTCTTAGCGCTATGTGAAATGCAAACAGTCTCGTCCAGGATTTGAACCCGTCTCGTCGTGTCCATTTCCTACCACGGTAACCATTACACCACCACGCGCTAGTTGTAAATATATATATATATATATATTTACCGACACCTCCGCACGAGTAAGATGCGACACAAAATCAATTTCTTAAGCCGAGTTTAACAGGTTTGAATTAAGAGTTTTTTCTTCTGTGCTGGTTTACTAACAAAGGTTAAAGAGTCCGGACTGCCCTACTATTTACCCATAGCTGGAGAGAGATTTCCGCCACGCGCCTCCATTAATTAGTTGCAATATATGTAATTAGAATTTAATGGGTACAGCCACTACACTCTGATCAGATATTTAGCAACATATCCACAGACCTGGAATATCCAACATTGTCACTTTAGTTTGGTTTGTTTTGTTTTACGGCATATCAACCTCAGTGGGTCAGTTAATGCCGATAAAGTTTTGAAATAAATCAATTCTTAATGGATAATACAATTTTTTTATAAATACATTTTTCCATTTAACCCATAGATGGGACCCTAACAGGTACTACCACTCCGGGTCAGAGTGGACCAGGGAGCAATGGTGATGAAGGTGTGCTCCACATTCCCCAAACCTCCAAAACTGGAACCTCACCATCAGATAGAGTTTAACGTCATTCCCAGGACATGTAGACCTGCAGCCACCGCCTTCTAGCACCCATATGAAAAGGGGTTGGGGCTTGACATAAGGTCAACAGGGTTGGGAAAATCATATAGGTGGTAGGGCTTGACGTAACCAGCCGATTGATCGGAGGGGGCCTCTCCGACCGCCCGTCTAGCCCAAGATAGGGCCAAAGTGGAGTATTGCATGTCATGAACTGCTCATCCACCTGGGCTCTATCCTTAAGCATCACGGGTCGCCACCCACGGCAAACAGGTGGCCCCATTGGGGGAGTCTTACCCCTCTGCAGAGGTGCACTGATTGTCACTTTAACGAATGGGTTCACATGTGTATGTTTAAATGACAAAAATGTCATAGTCCTCCACCCCACCCCTATTTCGTGCAATGTGTTGCTTTCTTTGTTTAATGGCAATTCAACCTTCTTGGGTTATTTAAGGTCAAAGCCATCATTGGAGAAGAAAATTAGTGGTACTATTTAACCCAAAGATTGGGAGAGAAGGAGGTTCATACATTTTCCTTGCGGATTCGTCCGAAAGTGAACGTAATAGCGCGACTGGAGGTTTGAACTCGTTTACTAAGATGTAGCAGTCCAGTCTGTTATTCTCGTGTCATTGCCGCCTCGAGTATGGCATCCCCAAGACAAAATGTTTCTTTTTTTCCCCTGTGACCTGCTCAAAACGAGAACACATGTAAAGAGTAACAGATTCTGATTCCAGCATGATCTGCTCAGGAGTAGAAGTGTGACACACAAACTACCTGGTTAGTATGCCTAGAAGTAGACATTTGATGATTTATAGGGAAAACCCCGGGCAGACATATATCCATATACTTTTACATCGTCTTGTGATGGAAAAGTAAATGATTTTAATCAAATTTGAAAGTATTTTTCACCTAAAAACGATAGGAAGTATGTTGAATCACGGTTTTAATTAGTGGGTTCAGCTATATTATTTACACCATCAGATGATGCGCAAATAAATAAGTAATAGAATTTAAATGACTTTATCGAATCCGAGAGATAGAAAGTATTTTTTTAATCACAGTTTAATTAGTTGTATCTTATGAATCGTGTTTTTGTGTGTGTGGGTGGGGAAACAAAGGCGTTTTTTTCCGATCTGTGTTCACTATATATTCAGCCGTTGTTTTCGGCTAGTCAGTTAAAAGTTTGGTCAGATGGGAGTCATCAGAAGGCAGTCGATTCAGTAGAGAATTTAAGAGGAATTTGGAGTGGAACAGAGAAGCGAAAACCTAGTATTTGGATTGAGTGCAGTCCGTCGTTCAATTGGTCAAGTTACTGATAGGAAATCTACTGACATTAGCACTCAGAAAAGATGAAACTCATCTAACGAATTAGAGTTTCATAAATCTCAAGAGAAAGCGTTAGCATTAAAATTCGACCCAAAAATGATAGAAATATCAAGTGTAGTATGAAAAGACCTGGCAAAAGATGTATAGTGGAGTTTGTTTGGTTATTTCCTATAAATCTAACATAAACAAATAGGAACCACGCTTGACTGATAAATTATTTATTTATTTTCCCATTAAACTAACCCTAAACCTTAACCCTAACCCTAACCATAACCCTAAACCCTAACCCTAACACCGTCTTCTTTTTTCCTAGTAGATCAATAAATAAATAAATAATTTATCAGTCAACAGTGGTTCCCCTTTGTTTATGTTAGAATTATAGGAAATAACCGTTTGTTTTTTCTGGTTAAAACATGGCAGAGTTTAGCACTCAAGGTCATCATTGGAGAAACTTGGAAAGGCGTTTGTCCAGCAATAGACTCAAAACGGATGATGATGATGATGATGATGATGATGATGATGATGATATGACAGTTTTATAGTATGGGTTATATTGTTAAATGATATAAATCTATAATAAGAATTTTATTTATCGTCGAAAGAAAATGAACTCGACAACACGAGTGCAACACAAGTTCAAATCCTGGACAGGTTGTTCGAATTTCATATTACATTTCACCCTTGGGAAAGGTATGCATCTAACTATCTCTCGACTATGGGTAGTAGGGCGTACTGGGTCCTTTAATCTTAATTAGATCACCAGTCTAGGAAAAACAAAACTCTGAATTCAAACCTGTTAAATACCGCTTATGAAATCACGCTCGCACGAGGTGGGGGTGTAAATACATTATAATGGATTTTCGGAGTCTGTTTGTAACCGAAACTACGCCACTGGTTATGTAACAATACCCTCAAGAATTGCTTAAGTTTATCATTGAGTATTCAATTTATAGTCAAAAGCATTAATATACAGAATAAATCTTATTTATTTATGATGTCTCTATAAAAATCTAAGTTAGATTTGCCTCAAAACAGCCCATCCTATTAATGCATTTAAAATCTCTACAATGTGTCTTACATATCACCGAAAAATAAATGTTTACATATATATTGTGGATTAATTTGCATACTGGTTTTAACAAAATCGGGTTTAATAAATAATTAGTTGGTGTTATTGATTTCTAATATTATTGTTTTATTCTCGAACGTATTAGAATTAATTCTATGGATAATTTATATCGAAACCAGTTAAAATATAATTAAAATAAGTGTACTCTTTTTATATACGTTCTTATTTAATTTCGTTAGTCTTTCTAATTTGATATATTTCATTACATTAACACTTAGATACTTACGCACGGAAGGTACAGTCTTGCTAGTATATAATAAGAATGTCATATCATAAATGATATTCGATGCAATGTTCAATTGCCATAAGATTTCATTATACACTTTTTTTTGTAGGTTTTGGAAATTTGCTTTGTGTCTGGCCATTTATTCTCCTGTTTTATTTGACGAAAAGTGAGACAGTTGATTGGTCAGTGCTTCCATGGACACCACTGTGTGCCTCAGCCGTCCTTGCAACAGGTAAACAATTTTATTATCGCTTTCTCTTTTATTTGTTTGTTTTAGGCTTATAGGTTTCAAAAACTGTCTCTGAATTGTCCAGTTGGATACATGGCGAGGCGGATATAAGCGTTGAGCTAATACAGTGGCATTCATCTGAAGTCTGCAGGTTCACTCCTGACTACAGGCGAAAATAATATAGGATACTTAACATAGCTTAACACTTGTATCTGGTCATGGTTAACGGAATGAGAATAATCTATCCCTATGGATTAAATAAAGCCCCGAGTTCGACAAGAAACACCTGAAGAAGACCGGTGGGACCATCGGCCGACACATTGTGTATATCACAATAAAGTTGAGGACAGATGTCTGAAAAATCTAAATAATACAAAATCTTTTACTTTTATTTATGTATTTATTTATTATTGTCTCTTTGCGAGTTTTTTTTTTAACACCAGTTTTAACTGGTGGTTTTCCCTTAACTCCAAGTGACAACAAGTCTCCTCAGCTTTTCGGGATTCTTCTAAACATTCTAGGTAATCCCTGCAGTGCGGTCTCAATTCTTCTCTGATTTCCAGTTCTCTCATTCTCTTTTCCAGATTTTTTTATGATTGTTCCAAACACTCCAACTATGATTGGTATTACTGTCACTTTCATGTTACATAACTGTTTTAGCTCTATGGCAACAGTCCAGATATTTATTTTCGCTTTCCTCTATTTTGACTCAATGACCTGCTGAAAGTTAAGTCTTTTTCTTCTTATTAATTAAATCTAGGTCTGGGTGATTGTAGTGGGAGGTAAAGGGAATTGCCTCGTGAGGCTACAGATTGAACTCACAACCTCCAGGTTGTGAGTGATGACTCTTGGTAAGCCTCCGGTTACCCCTGTTGATCAAAGTGGTTCAGCCGTTGAGGAGGCATAAAAGCCGAGGCGGTTTCTTTCGGGGGCGAATCACTGTTCTTGGCTGGGAGAACCGGGTGTGCGTAGTGGTCTTACCGACAACGCTTGTGTGAGAACAGAAAACCAGACGATTTTTTATTTTAATTACTCGGATCATTGATGCGTTTGTATATCAAAATCCCAGAGAATTTTATGTCTCATTTCCAGGATTGATTCTGATCTGTGCAGATACTATTTGTCAGTGTAGTCAAATTTTAACCACTTGCACAATTCTCAGTAGATCACTATCCCCACCCAATCGTGCCTGCTCTTATAATCTTTCAGTTAAGCAGGCAATAGTAGTGAGTTCAATTATCATTAAATGCTCCACATATGAGCTTATATCAAAGTAAGCTTAACAGTACATACCGATAACTCTGAGATCCAAATATTAACACTCTGTTCCTAAATTGTACGACCGATAACATCTTGTAACACCCTCTGGCTAAAAATGAGATCGTCCAAGATGAAATGTAAAAATGTAAATCCTGATTATCTGGTGTTATTGTAATTTTTACATATTGATTTATTTAGCAATAACTCTTAAGTAAACGTGTCAAACGTTGTAATAATCAAATTATCATACTGTGGTATATCCGCAGGTCCTGCTAGTAAGTATTATTCTGCTTCTGTAAAAGTTAAATGTGTTCAGAGATTTAAATTTTACATAAATACGAAACTCAACTTCGTCCCATACATTTATTTCAATGTCCCGGAAAAGTTTTCCGCATTTTATTTAAAATCAGCAATTACTTTTAATGATAAATATAATTTTTCATATAAAAAAAAGAAGAAAAAAAAACAAGATAAAAACGACAACAGCCAATCAAAACTAAGTGACGACATTTTAAAAGGCATTTTAAGATATTTGCCTATTTTTACGGTGGCGTTAAAAAAAAGAGGAAAAAAGCTTTCTGCATTTTATTTAAAAACGACAGTTAACTTTAATGACAAATATAATTTTTTACTGGTTCAAACGGTTTGAAAAAAAAACTCCAGTATACCCCCCCCCCCTCTCTCTCTCTCTCTCTCTCTCTCTCTCTCTCTCTCTCTGCCTTAGTTTTCATCTCAATCAATATATCTATCTGCCCATATATCTATCTTTCTCTCTCTCTCTCTCTCTCTCTCTCTCTCTCTCTCTCTCTCTCTCTCTCTCTCTCTCTCCATATCTATCTATCGACCCATGTTAATTACTTTATCTCTTCATTTTAGAGCAATAGTGAGGGGAAAATAAAACTACTCATCCATTCAGCAATTAAAATTTGCCATAAATACGAAACTCAACTTTATCCCATATTTCACCGAGTTAGATCTCTTTACATAGCTCGTTAAAGAGACTTCTTGTAAAAATAGAATTGATGATGCATCACTTTTCATCCGAGTATTTTCGGCGAAGAACCGGATACCTTACACATACAACAGCTCTACTTCTTGTTTTTCTATTGTCTTTCTTTCATTAATAAATTTCACTTCGTTGCGAAAAAGCTTACAGACACACAGATAGGTTACTTCCTATAACTCCAACCTAAAAAAGGGGAACCACTCTGATTAACTGATAAATTATTTATTTATTTATTGATCTTCTAGGAAAAAAGACGCGTTTAGGGTTAGTTTAATGGGAAAATAATGGGTAGATTAATTAACAGATAAAATTCATTCAGGGTGGTTCCCCTTTTTTAGGTTGGAGTTATAGGAAATAACTCACAGTTGTTTATTTTTGTTCTCAAAAAATTTTTTGACATCTCCACACGGTCGCAACATATTGCAACATCATACAAGGCTGACATCCGGTCAGCCTTGTTCTCAACAAACTTTTAAGAAAGAAAAAGAGAAAGAGAGAAATAAGAAATTACAGTTATTCGCCCATTCATAAAGGAGGAGAAGAAGAAAGAGAGGAAAAAAAAGGAGAGGAAAAGGAAATAAAAAGAGAAATTATAACCACACAAATAAAAAAAAACATAAGCACGTCATTTCTGAAATTACACTCTGATGATAAAGCTTTGCTTTGAAATCGATTAGACATATAAAACATCTTTTTGTCTTTATTTTTTACGCATTTGCCTTATTTTTTTGCCTTCGAATTTATTATTTTATATATATATATATATATATAATATATATATATATATATATATATATATATATGGAAAAATAATTTTGGTATTTAGAAGCAGTGAATGAAATAAAATGAAGATCAAACTAGATGTTGAATATTGTGTTCTAAATTCTATTTCGAGGAGCGTACGTCCCTCTTTGTCAAGAGTTTTTAATAGATACCGCATAGGCGAGAAACTGTCAGTAACCAGATGTTAACTCCATGTTCACGCTACTTTAACTCAAATATATATATATATATATATATATATATATATATATATATATATATATATATTTATACGTGTATAATATTACTTAATCCAAAGTTTATTTCTGACTTTTTATTCCAGGATGTGAAAATCAGATATATAAACTATGTATAAATGATTTTTTCTTGTCTTAATCTATTTTAATGGATTTATGATATATAGATGTTATCGTTTACAAATGTAACGTTTGTTTTGAAAGTCTGTGGAAGTCTTTCGCAGAGATCAATGCCAGCTCTCCTTTTTTTTCTTTCTTATTGAAACTTTTTTTTTATTTTCCTTCTTTTTTTTTTCAGTTCATCAATTCCTTTCTAATTACTCCGGCGCCATCACATTCTCCATTTTCCTAGAAATGGGACTTCTTGTTGGAATTCCGTTGTGTGCAGGTGAGTATTTTAACTGGACCACAAATTTACACTAACGGGTTAAAAATAAATGGGCAAACTAAAAAGAATTGGTTTGGTTAGTTTGGTTAGGTTTGGTTTAGTTGTTTTACGGCATATCAACCCTTTTCGGGTCATTTAATGCAGAAACAAGCCATTTTGATAAAAGTTTCGATGTTTAAAGTTATTAATATCTTCAAATTTCTATAAATAATTTTTATTACTTCATTTGCTTTTTTTTTATTCGGATTGGTTTGTTTAATGGTACAATAACCCAGGGGGTTATTTAATGCCAAAAAACTGTTAAAATGTGAGATAAAAGTTGGTACTGGCTACTGACTTAGTTCGAATATTGATATAGATTCAATTATTGTGCGCTACACAAGATTAGGACCGGGTTAGCTCAGTCGGTAGAGTGTTCGGCTAGAAACCACATGGTTCCTAGTTCGATTCCGGTCCTCGCCAACTCAGCGTATGAGTAGCACAGGGATCTGTGCGGTAAAGTAAGGAGCTGATGGTAGGTGTGGCGCTCCACCTCAGATGCCATGATCTAGCGCTAGTGAAAAGGGGATAGACTCCTTCGCTGATTGGCTGATACCGACTTTAGGCCGCCCCGACGACTTTACTTTACTTACACAAGATTATGAACAAATCAAACGCATAGCTGCAGTGGTAACAATGCTTACTAACATCCTTAGTACAACATGTTAGGTCTTTCTCAATGGTCAACTATGCATCTTTCACTCGGATTCCTGTGCTATGGACACAGTCTAAAAATTCACAGCATTAAAATAACTCGGTGTATAACGAAAACCGATTCTGAAAGACAAGTCTAAATGAGAGCAAAATGGCGGCTCATAAGGGGGAGATAACTTTTTTCAGTAGGTTTTATTGATTAGTAAACGAAAAAAAACACAAAAAACAAAACAATCGGTAGTAGTTATTTTTTTAATATATAAAAATCTCGGAAAATATGTTGCTCAAAATTGTTTGCAAAAGGTCGCAGATTCCAAACGATAGGAGAAACAGAAGAAAATCATCGATACCGATTGGGGAACTTACTACTCTCATAAATCCCCAAATGGAGCAGATGGGGCTCCTTAGCATTGGACGGCAATCCATCTAGACAAGGAAAGGTCTGTTATAAAATTTCCAATGCCTAGCGGCTATACCCCATTCCAAGGAATAGCTAGGTTTATTTTCCCAGTACCCCACTCGTACCGAGTCAGGCACGAAGGCCCTATTTATGTGGGACCACCCACAAGCCGAGACTCATGGGTGGCGGGTAGAAAAATTGCGTCGATTCCGTCGGCATTCCCCCTCAAGGGGGCGCCTCAGGCGCTGGGCAATAAACTCAGCCCTGCCCCTTTAAGTCAATGGGGCAGGTATTGCCTGGAGGGATGGCCCTCTGGGATCGACGCTAATAATTTACCATCTCACCGGTCCAGTGGCCGAAGCTCACTGGACCCCCGTCCCGAAAGACGGGTTGGAGGTGTAGGAATAGCTAGGGGAGTAAACCCCGAAATCAAATCAAGAGCTGGAGTCCCGAAGGTTGGGTGATGCTGAACTTTAACGCGATCCAGTAACTCCAGCGGCATTATCGTTGCCAGACTGCACATTAAAAAAAAAAATTTAGGGGTTGCCTTTCCTTAGAACCACAAAGGCAGTGTGGAGAAGAGGAATCTGCTGCTTGGGTGACAGCTCATCCTTCATATCAACCCTTCCAGGCTACGTGGTTCCACGTTTTTTTGAACATTACACCATTACTAGTAGACGGATGGATGCTAACATTATTATTCCATGAAAATCCTAAATGTTTACCGTCATTTTATTATTGATATTCATGTATATTTGACTATCGATTTTTCTCGGTTATTGATCTTTATTAATATCTATCAAAATTGTTCTTGTTCATCCATCAAATCAATAAATGAAGGAAACGACGTGTAATGATTTACGCGGTAGATTTAATAGTCATATTCTGACCGAATTTCTTGGGAAAAAATTGTCCTTATTATTCATTGTTATTGACTAGTCTTTCTTTCATCTTTATTGATTTTATTGAAACCCTTGGGTCGTTTTTTTTTTCTTTCTTTCTTTTTTCATCCTACGACCTTTAAGTAAGCTAACATGCATCGGAAATAAAGAATAAGCTTCCGACAAGAGTAGCGATAAAAAGCAACGAAAATAAGAAAAAAGGATTAAGAAAAAGAAATCTAGACATATATAAGGGGGTAGTTGGTGTGTATGTATGTCCGGATGAAACTACGAAAAAAAAATTAACACACACACACACACACACATATATATATTAAACATCACCGGTTCCTGCTTTTAAGAGTATTTACGGGGTTTGAAGGAGCTCTTATTTCTCCGTAGTTGTAGGCAAATTGTCGGACAAAGAAGGAACACAAACACGGAAATAAATGCAGACACTTGTATTAACAAAAATGACATAAATGTTTTTGCAAATTTTATTGGTATTTGCTACAGACTTATCTGTGAGTTAAGCAGTGTTCTTGGAGTAGTGGTGATAACAGGGGTATTCTGTTCGTTGGTAGGAAATGTTGATAAGACGCTTCGTCTCGGTAGTTTCTCGTCCTTCAGTCAAGTATGCTATTGTACCCGCCTTATAACGTTTGCTGATACAATGCCTTAGAAGTGAGCTGGTTGTAGAGTTGTGTGATAAGTGGACCCTGTTTGGGCTTGGTGATGAGAGCGTTTATTTTTACGTCTCTCCTTCAGTAACTGCTATGCGATAAGTTTAGTCTAGGGAACGCTATTTACGCGACTACCCTCAGTGAGTGCTCCGTGATAAGTCAAGAAATTTGCTTTTGGTGCCAACATACTGTTGGCGATTCGCCCTCTAGCGGCAGGGGAACATAATTCACTAGGGAATTTCCGATACTTTTTGTACAAAAATTATGAAGATTTGATTTATATTCTAAAGTATTTGAAAATTAAAATATACGTATATAGTATTTCAATAGTATTGAAATTCTACTTAAATATGTCCTGTATTTGTAAATCTCAAAAGTAAACATATCAATACACCAGGGTTTTTTGTCCCACCCCTTCTATCAAGGTGACGCCGGATAGCCGCTTCTAGTAAGGAATATAGAATAAGCTTCCGACAAGGGTTGCGATAAAATTAAGAAAAAAATAAGAAAAAATAAAGAATAAGCTTCAGTGTTGCGATAAAAAAAAAAATTTTTTTAACTTTTAAAAAAAGACAATTAAACTGTTGATATTTACAAGCGGTAAACATCGATGAACAATGTTATAAATCAGGGTTTACCAACCAGGGGTTGCATCATTCCAGTGGTTGCGAGAAGCGTCCGTTCAAATTTAGATCATTTTTTTTTTTTTGTAATTAATATTATTTATATTTTCATTTCTTTATTTAAGATTATTATCATTACCTTTCATCATGTCGAAAGTGTTTAGAGAGTGAAATATATATTATCTTTTGATAAAACTATGGATTCACATTCTATATTTTTGAACAAAAGTATAAATTGTAGGGGTGTAAGGTCAGAGCAAAACTCTTTCAAGGGTGCGGGAATAGAAAAAGGTTGGGAACCACTGTTATGAATTGAAGATTCTTTCTTGAAAGTCAAATTCGAATGTATCTTCGTTCTTAAGGAAACCTATTTCATATTAAAACGTCTCGTAAGCAAATTGCTGTAAGGGAATATATTTCCCCTACAAGAGAATTGGACTCGTCCAAAATAACACATAACGATACAAATTCGTATGAGAGAGAGAGAGAGAGAGAGAGAGAGAGAGAGAGAGAGAGAGAGAGAGAGAGAGAGAGAGAGACTTATTGTGAAGTGGCCGTATACAGACTAATCTTGCAGGTCATTTCTACGGGTACTGAGTTCGATCCCTCTCCCGTTCTGTTTCTACATCAAGTATACTTATTTTATGTCCTGTCTCAAGAATTAAATAGACTAGCAAAACTATGCGCAAGTATTTAAGTTTTAATGTAATAAAATATGATATTAAATTAGAAAGACTAACGAAACTAAATGAAAACGAATGTAAAAATATTACATTTATTTTAATGTTGATTTAATTGATTTCTATATAAAATTATTTATAGGATTGCTTTTAATACGTTGGAGAATAATATGATAGTATTAGAAATCAGTAAAAGCAAATAATTATTTATTAAACCCAGTTTTGTTAAAATCATTAGGCAAATTATTCCCACCATATACTATATAAATCTTTATTTCTTGGGGATATATAACACCTAGTTCAGGATTTTGAATGCATTACTAATATGAGCAGTTTTGCAGCAAATCTAACTCAACTAGACTTTAATAGAGACATCGATAATAGATAAGATGCTAATTAAGATTAGATAATGGATATTTTATAATCGTTGAATTGCTAAGGAAATCGTGACGTTAGTGGTGATGCAGTTTCGGTTACAGACTGTTACATAATCTCCATTATAAGATTTTAAATGGCTTTAATTTGTTTTTTGTTTTTCCAGTTGCGGATCTTGTATGGAGAAATGCCCAATTTCCAGGGATGAAGGTATCTGCCGCCGTGCTAATTGAGATTGGTCTGCTGCTCATTATTTTGCCGGAAGGATGGCACACGTATATGTTACGTTTGTGTCGCTGTGTAAAGCCAGAGGAACCGCCAGTCCCCTCGGGGAGGAGCAACGATATGCCAAGGCCTTCCAGATTCGAATGGAGAAATACGACTTACTGAATACAGAACTCAAGTATTATTAATACAAAAAAAACGTCTTCTAAAAAATGATGGAAAGAACTAAATTATATATATTATCTATTATTAATATCTAAAAGAAAAAAAAACTTTGATTTTTACAAAGAATTAACTGAGAATCAGACACAAGAACAAATATATCAGATAAGGGAGGAAACTCTTGTTTGATTTGAAATAACAGTGTTTACTTCCATTTATACAAGAAAACATTATATTTCATATAATTGAACAGACACACACACACGCGCACATGCACCTCCACACACGCATACACACACATACATGCATACATACATACTCAATGTCCATTTGAATAAGTGTGAACACTCATGCAATCAACGAAGGCATAAATTCAATGACATATACGCGTACAAACTAAAGCTCACAAATACATACACACTATATATATATATATATATATATATATATATATATATATATATATATATAAGGTGTCCACAAAGTTCGTGTGTACTTTAAAGTTATAGATTTGTTAAAGTACACACGGACTTTATAGACACGATGTATATAAACACTCCTTTTCTTAAAATATGAAAATCAGCAAATGTTGGGGAGAGAGACAACAGTGGCAGTTTTTTGTTGTTTATTTTAAAACTTATGAGAGGATCAAAATATCCGGCCTTGCTTTTTTTTTCTGTCTTTCAGAAATCTATTCGAGTTATCAAAACCAAAAATCAAGAAAAAGAATACCAAAAACAGTTATATATATATATATATATATATATATATATATGAGAAGTAAATACACAAGCGATGTGTTTTGATATGGCTTTTTTTAGCCGACAATTTTGTTTAGCCTTACATTTAAATAGGCATGCCCGCCTAATTGATTAATTATTAATTAATTAACTTTCAAAATTAGGTACGACTTCAATTAAGCACATATTCTCCCAAATATATATATATATATATATATATATATATATATATATATATATATATATATAAAATGTTGTTCTGGTTCCAACGGGAGAAAATTCAATATTTTATAAAAAAAGAAGGTCCGCAAAATGTATTATGTTCTAAGGAATTTTTTTTTTTTATGTAAGTTAAAAAGAATTTAAAAAATTTTTTCTGAGAACATAATACATTTTACGGACCTTCTTTTTATAATATATATATATATATATATATATATATATATATATATATATATATATATAGTGCTTGTTTAACAAGTTATATCCTTTGACACAAAACCTCGACTATCCCTAAACTCGTGATTGGAGTGCATTAAGTAATGCACAAGAAACATTTATCAAAGAGCATAACTACATCAGTGAGTTACATCCTTACTGGATGTCCTGTGATTGTGATCTTGTGTTGCACTAAGCGATGCTTAGTAAATAACTGTAGTGAGTTTGATCTTCACCGAGTGACTCACAATAATGGCTTTACTGGAAAAAGCACAGGTTCCCGCTAGATCACTAAAGTTGACTAGCGATGAGTCTGTTTATTACTTTGATGGGTGACCATTTAAACAAAAACACGTACTGTAAGCAACCTGATTTCAAAATGACCTTGATTTGGCTTTAAATTATCCGAAAAGAGTTGGTATGCCGTAAAAATAAAAACAAACAAATCAAACAATCGCAATAATGGAAACTGTTCCAAGCTAAACTAAGGTCTGTAAAACATAATCGTGAGAAATATACTTGCTTAGCTAGGTAGGAGTTTTCTTTGGTCTATAAGAGAATTGCGTATTTCTCGCTGGTACTAGCAGTCGGTTTTCGAGTTCAGGTAAAGAAGCGGAATTTAAAATGCTGATTTTCAAAGCAGACCCACATACACACACGCAATACAATTTTCCTGCTTAGTTAACTTTGTATTTGGCGTTGTGAAACACTAAGCGAGATTATCTCGGTACGCTGTTAGTACATAATGTATATATAGGCGTTTTATGACATATATAATCAATCTTTACAACGATATGACTCTTATATTTAGAAGTTTAGATCAAACAAATAACTTAAGTAGGTATTTTTTAAACCATTTGATTTTAATCGTCTATTTAGATCTTTATATTGAGCACTTTTTAATCGATTTTAGTGAAAAATTCCCGAAGTAAATAATATTGTATACTTATTTGCTTGGTGGATTTAATGGTAACTGCGATATGTATATATCCTTATAAGTGACTTTAAGAATTTTGTATTTAGTACATGAGGCCAAACCATTAATATATATATATATATATATATATATATATATATAATATATATGTGTGTGTGTGTGTGTGTGTGTGTGTGTGTGTGGTTTGGCCTGATGTACTAAATATTAGAAATGTAGCTTAGCCCCTCATTTCGATAAGTTTAATAATTTGTTCTAAACTATGAAGATTTTAGTCCTCTCTAAAATCAAGGAATGAAAATTATCTTTATCTTCAAAAATATACAATCAGAAACTTCAAACCTTACCAATACTTCCTTAAAACAATATTTAGATAATAAAAAAAACACTGATCACGTAAAATCACATTTGGAGAATCGACAGACCAATAGTGATAACTTGGTTGCATCTATCTGGTTGATAGATAAACCTAATGCATATATATATATATATATATATATATATATATATATATATATATATATATATATATATATATATGCGTGTGTGAGTGTGCGTGCGGTTAGCAGTCACTATATTCGGGTTTTCGGAAAGTAGTTACGCATTTCACCGCTATGAATGATGAAAAAAAACACCAAGCTAGAACCAAGGTTAAATGGTTCAAAACTGCGGGCACACTCTGTAAGCACAAGCCCAAGAAAAACTAAGACCGTTCGAAATGAGCGGTTATTGTACATCTTCTATAATCTCCAGATTTAGCGCCAACAGATTTTCATTTATTTACATCACTCTAGAATATTTGATAAATGACAGAACATTCAGTAACAAATAAGTTGTTAAAAAAATGTTTCCTGGAAAAACCTAAAGATTTTTTAAACGTGGAATAAAAAATGTGCCTTCCCGTTATTTGAAGTCGTTGAAAAGGAAGTTGATTAAATTTCTTATGATAATATTTAAATGAATCTAATTTACATTTGGTTTTATATCCTATCTGGTAAAATGTAATTACTTTCCGAATACCCCAACATATATATATATATATATATATATATATATATATATATATATATATATATATATAATATATATATATATAATATTTGTAATAGTAATAGCAGAAAAGAATTTAAGATAAGTTTGGTCAAAATGATTTCACCAGGACCCTACCTTGTATTTAACTAAGTCGATGTCATTCCTTAGTTAAACTGAGATAAACTTTTCTTTTCTTATTACTATTGCTCTGTTTTTTTTTTTATATATTGAGCACTTTTTGATAATTTACTACTAATGCCACTGCAATCTAAAAGTTAAAGCGACAATTAGATACTATATATATATATATATATATATATATATATATATATATATATATATATATATATATATATAATTTAAATTTAGTGATCATGTCAATGATGGCATATCATTGTAAGATTAAAGTTAAATCCAGTACGTTTTATTCCATTGTGTTGCAGAAAGAATGACAACAGGATTGGGTCATGCAAAATAGTAAAGTTATTTCATTGTAAGGATAAACAAGTTATTCCATTGTAAGGATAAACAAGTTATTTCATTGTAAGGATAAACAAGTTATTTGATTGTAAGGATAACAAGACTCACCGAATTTGATGGCAAATATCTAACTCCGAAAAATGACTGAAAAAACAACTCCTTGGTATTCAATATGCGAAATTGAGGCGCGGGAGTCGGAGGAAATAGAATCTTCGACCCGAGTTCAAATCCTGGACAAGGCTGTTTGCATTACAAATTGCGCTAATACACCCAGGAAAGGCATGCATCCAACTACTCTCCCGACAGCTATAGGAAATATAGTAGGACAGACTGGGATCTAACATTGGCTAGGTAACCAGTCTAGGAGAAGGAAAACTCTGAATTCAAACCTGTTAAACTTCGCTTAAGCAATTGATCTTGTGCCGCATCCTACTCGTGTGGAGGGATTGGTAAATATATATATGCGAAGTTAAATTAACTGCTAAATTAATGTTTCTCCAGTACGCCATGAGCCAGATGTGTATGTCACGGTGCATCCTGTCTGATATTATTTCTTGTTCCCAGTGTGAATCTTTGTTTCTTCACACGCTGGGTATCCAGTTGAGTGTTATCAGTGATGTAATGGTCGCACATAGGTGTTTGCTTGCACGAACATGTTCGTAGGTAGTCCACGTCGTCGGTGAAAAGGTAATTGGTAAATAACAACATATAAATCAACGGAGTGGCCTGTTGTCAGTATCAGCCGGACAGCGAGGGAATCTTTCCTCTTTTTCACTAGCGCTAGACCAGGGACATTGTTTTTGCGTCTGAGGTGGAGCTCCACATATACCATCGGCTCCCCACTTTACCAGACAGATCCAAGCTGTGCTACTCGTGCGCTGAGTTGACGCGGGCCGGTATTGATGCCCGGTACTTCATGGTTCCGATACGGACACTCTACCGACTGTACACACAATGAACAAGGAATAAAATCTAACGAGTTAAACAAACAAGATTAGAAATATGTTAGAGACGAAAGGGAAAGCTTTCGAAAAATGATCACATGTAGCAAAGATAAGTCTACATAGAATAGCTGGTGTTGCATCCTGCGTTCGAATGAATAAAATACGGCTACGGTGGCTACCTCGGCTCTAGGGACTGAGTTACGCGGAAAGCTATGTACCTACTCTTATATATCTTCTCTTATTCACTACTGACGTAGTTATAAACAATTTACACTCCACCATCCAATTTATAGACCTTTTTTAATCACTAACTTGGCCCTGAAATACGTTTCTTTATCTTTTACATTTATATCTAAATGTTTGTTGTTTGGTAAGCTCACACCTCTTCATTTATCGACCCGATAAATCTTAGTGTGTTCTAAGCAAATAGTGTTTGTACACGCCCGACGATAAGAGGGAATAAATAACGGGACTTAAATGGTCACTAAATCACAGAACTACTCTATTAGTGAAACAGGCAGAACATTTAATGAAAACGTCTTGGCAATACTTGAAAGGAATTAGTGATTAATTAAAAATCAGAGCTTTAAAGAAAGGCATACAGAATTTATTATGTGAGTCAGTTAAAAGAAACTAGGATATCTATTGGTCATGAAGTCTTTGTAATCTGGCCAAGAGCAAAGAATTTAAGGATCTTAAAGGCTGATTTGTAACAATCGGACTAAAAGTAACCGAGACACTAAAATGCATTTTCTGCTAGGAGAAGTGATGTTTAGCCATTGTTCATGATTTCAATCCCTACTGAATATATTATAAAAATTGATGGGTATTAATTCAACTAATATCCAATCTTTTTAATGTATTAGGGTATCAAATGGATAACCTAACACTGAATGTTTCGGTAAGGAAAAAACAAAGTAAGATTAACAAAGGATATCAATAATATTTACTTGCATACATGTACAGGACAAAACATGATACATGTCTCAAACCATAAAAGGCACAATTATGTTCCAAGGAACAAAAAGAAGTGTGATAAAAAAGGGACTTACAAGTCTCCATGCTGTTACGGGGTTGTAATGCAATTTTGGTCTATGAACAAAGCAGGGATAAATCTGTACTTTGTTCGCTCAAAGCGAGAACAGACAAGATGTATGTCTTGTTACTTCAAGGAAAGGTAGCTGAGAGAGAAAAGGGTTAAAGAATTGAATTGTCACGTAACCAACATACACGTGATATGAGAAGCCCTGCCTAAAATCCGGATGAGGTATTTTTTCTCCCTACAATATCATTATTACAAGAGATCAACCTAAGCTTAGTAAATATTCATCTGACATGTTAGGTGGTTGTTTCTCTTAACTACAAAACATTTTAAGTCATGTGTAACTGTTAGGGGTCAACAAGTACATTGGAACCAAGTCTAAAAAGACCTAATAAAAGAAAAGGGTCCGGTTTTTGTAGTAGTTGTCTCCCTTGAGCAATTATTGCTGATTAGTAATCTTCTTACAAAAAAGATATGCCAGGCAAAGAGAAAGATATCATTCTCGACATTTTGCCTCATGAACAATATTATTGAAACATGATAGCGTTAAGTCCTCTCTGTAAAATAGTTTCGTTTTATTTTATTTTATTTTATTCTAACGATTTATTAATCTTACTATTATTCCAAATGTTGGGTGATTTGTGACCGCAACATATCAACGAATTCCTTTTTTTTTCTTTTCTAGCAATAAAAACATGTCATTACTTCTGTCACAACAAAAATAATTTCAAATACCCTCATGTTTTCACACACACACACACACACAACACACACACACACACACACACACATACACACATACAAAATTATATGTAAATACAAGCATGCATATGATTTTAATAAGACGTAATGATTCTTCTGGAGAAAAAGAAAAGAAAAGAAAAAAAAAACATTAAGAAATAACAATGCACAAATGTGCACCAAACAGTAAATGAAGACGAACCAACAAGTACAAAAAAATGAATAACATATTAAAAACTGAATACAAAAAAAAATGTTTATACGTGTATAGATATAAAAAAAAATCGTTAAAATGAGAATGTGTCCGCATCATCGGAAATATGGTGAGAAACCAAAAATAGTCAGACATAAATTGACGTCGGTGTGTTTCAGGAACTCTTTTATGACATCGCTAGATGAAGAAGAAGAAGAAAAAACGAAACATTATTTATTAAAAAAAAAAAAAATAAAATTTATTTTATTTTATTTATTCATCTTATTTTATCTATTTATTCTATTTTTTATTTGTTTCTTTATTTTGTTTTGTTAACATGAAAGTGTTCGATTACTGCAAATCAATCGCCGAACTGGTCGGTCATATTTGAGAAGAAGCAGATATCGACAAGTTTTGAGATTTATACTATTCATCATGAATCAGTTGAGAACTTACGAAAAGTTATTAAATACACTAGCAAAAGTATGTGTCCCCTTGATGCAAGTATTTAAGTTTTAATGTAATAAAATATCAGATTAGATTAGAAAGAATAACGAAACTAAATAAGAACGAATATAAAAGTATTACACTTATTTTAATTTTATTTTAATTGATCTTTATATAAAATTATATATAGGATTGCTTTTAATACGTTTGAGAATAACATGATAGTATTAGAAATCAGTAACAGCAAATATTTATTTGTCAAACCCGGTATTGTTAAAACCATTATGCAATTTTCTCCCACCATATACTATGGAAATCATTATTTCTTAAAAATATATCACATATTTCATGATTTTAAATACATTAATAATATGGGTAGTTTTGCGGTAAATCTAACTCAGCTAGGCTTTAATAGAGAAATCATTAATAAATAAGATGCTAATTGATATTAAATAATGACTATTTCATAACCGTTGAGAATATAACTTAAATAACTAAGGAAGTCATGACCTCAGTGGTGATGTACTTTCCGTTACAGACAGTTATATAAACTCCATTATAATAAAATTTAAAAGATAATAAAATATGAACTAATTACAATAAATATAGATAAAACAAATAATCTTAAAGTAAAAGAGATGAAGATATGATAGTTCTCTCTGAAGAAAAAATATCATTGAAGAACACTAAACATTTAATTAATGAAAATAAAAAATAGAATGAATATATACTTAACAAACAGAATACATTTTATACGTAGAAACAATATTACAAAGGATATAAGTAAACTAGTCAAACAAAATAGTGAGGTAAATGAAAGTATTAAATATACACTGAAATAACAATGGACTAGGTATGTTACTGCACATATATCCAATGCATGTAGTTATAGATATATAAACATCTCGTTGGCTGAAATACCTCAAAATTTGTATTCGCTTATGTTTTATATTTAAAACTATTTATACTATCCGAAAGTATGCAATTTGATGGAATAATATCTATGCCTTTATTCTATCGGCTTTGTAAATATCATTGTCTACTAAATAGTAAACCAGAGAAGTGAAAAATTGTGGAATTTAATTGCCATGCTTAGTAATAGGTTTAAGGTTAATGCCATTTTTTTAAATTTATATTTTTATCTCCTAAAGCACAAGTAAGTACGTGACAAAGAATAGCAGGCCAGTTCAGTGTTTTAACTTGCACAATGGAAAACTATCATGTCTTATCTTTCTTTTCTTTTCTTTTTATTTTTTTTTTCTTTAATTTTTTTTCTTTCCTTTTTTCTTTTTGTTTTTTTTTTGTTTGTTCTTTCCTTTTTTTTCTTCCTTCTATTTTGGATTCCATAAAACAGTTCCTGGTGCACGATAACACTTGTTTATATATGATTTTTTTTTTCGGCTCGTATTTCTGATGCAGAGGCAACGTCTCATTTTACCAAACCCCATCTCTCTCTCTCTCTCTCTCTCTCTCTCTCTCTCTCTCTCTCTCTCTCTCTCTCTCTCTCTCTCTCTCTCTCTCTCTCTCTCTCTCTCTCGTTTGTTTCTTTTAATGTTTCTTGCGTCATTTTAAAAAAATATTTCTCTTCGTATATTATTTGTGAAACAGCTATCTTTTAAAAATACATGCCCACAAAAAGCATACTATTTTTTATTGCTATTGTCTTTTCTCTCTCTCTCTCTCTCTCTCTCTCTCTCTCTCTCTCTCTCTCTCTCTATATATATATATATATATATATATATATATATATATATATATATATATATATATATTTGTTCATCATTTTGCAGGATCGTTTAATTTTTTATTTTGTTGGCATTTTCTTTCAAATTTTTTTTATTCTCGTAATTTTTTTTCAAACATTTCTTTATCTCTCTGTTTTTTCCTCTTTTCTTTCTTTCTTTGTCTTGTTTGTAATTTTCATTCTATAAATTGTAGAATATAAGAGCTCTTCTTCAAAATGAGCTTCACCAAACCTAAAACGCGAAATATTTTCAATTATTTTCATCAATAATGTTATTACTTCTTTTTAATTCTTCAGCCAAAACTATGAGACGAGCTAGATGCCCATTTTTTCCTTTATATATATATATATATATATATATATATATATATATATATATATATATATATATATATATATGAATACTGCTGGAGATAAAAAAAAAACCTACTGGGTTACCTCCACCTTGTAATTTAACTGTCCATAGAGACAATCAAGTTTTCTCTTTTCTCTTTCAACGAATTCTTGCCAACAGATTTTTTTCTGAAATTATAAAACGTTTAATAACAAACTGGTTATTTTTTTAAAACTCAGATTGCGTGACTAGAAAATTAAATGTAATTTTGAAGTTTATGATTAACAAACAAAAATAAAAACGGGCGTCAAAATACAAAAAAAAAAAGAGATGAAAAAAATTCAACGGAATTTATCCCCCCCCCCTTAAAAAAAAAAAAAAAAAAAAAAAAAAAACACGTAATTCATCTCTTATTTATTTTTCTGCTAAAATTTTTGGCACCCCAAAAAATTGTTATTGATATAAGCGACAACACGTTGTTGTCCGATGAAAAAAAAAGTTAATACGCAAAAAAAAAATTAAAAATAAAAAAAAATCCTGCACTGAATAGCTCGCACTGTACCGGTTCTCTTAATAAAAAAGGGGTAATTTTGATCTTTTGTCGTCCCAGGTTCTTGCCCTAATTTACACTATGCTTTAGCGCGTCGGCGTCAGCCCAACTTGGATATTTTCCTTGTCGTGTTTTTGTCGCTTTTTGTCACCAACTTAATGTAGATGTTTTACACGCGCCCACCCAGATTTTTATCGGCAAATCAATGTAGATATTTTACACCTCCCACTTAAAAAAAATTTTTTTTCGATTGAATCTGTACAAATTTTAAATCTCAGAGCGTACGGTATGAACATTGTTATGAAATTTGATTTCGAATTTTCTAAAAATTCAATTGCAATCTGTACAAATTCAATAAATAGAAAAAAACATTTTTTTAAAGAGAAGGTTGTAAAATATCTACATTTATTTGCCCATAAAAATCGATGGATGGGGCGCGTAAAATATCTACATTAATTTACTGACAAAAAAGCGACCGGAAATTCGACTGACACCAGTCCGCTAAAACATAACGTAAATTAAGGGCAGGAGGCCGGGACGACAAAAGATCAAAATTACCAAAAATGACTTCCTACACAAACCTTACTCTTTTTCTGCAGGAAATGTTAATACATGAGAATGATTGAATGTCTGAGATATATTGATGCAAATAAAGATTTACGTTGAAGATGTCTTTATTAATAAAGAAATAAATACACAAATAAATAAAGAAATAAAATAAGAATAATTTTTCCCATGTACCATATTACGAAAATAATATTTAAACTTTTGACAGCGTTTATGGTTTTTGCGGCAGGAACATAAATATTAAACCATCATTGACGAATTCTTTTTTTTAAGCATAAATTGCTTTAGAATGAATCTAATCATATTTTCATATATACTCGGCAAAAAACAAACATTAAGAAAGGTATACAATATGTCCATAAAGTCCGTGTGCGCTTTAACGAATTTTAGATTTTAAAGTGAACGCGGACTTTGTGGACACCTGTATTTGGGCACATAACAACGTCTGACATAAAACATATTCATGAACACCATTGCATCTTCCGCTTTTAACAGATTTAGTCAAGACATACTTTATTATCTCCCCTTTTCTTTCTGCCTCTCTTTGTATTTCTCAATATCTACCTTTCTCCTCTTCATAAACACTTTGTTTAAAAAAAAGAAGAACAAAGGACTGTTGAGTGTATATGGGACCCAAAATTGGGACTGTCATGTGTTGTCAATAATTATTTTCCTGCAGGCTGTTCTTTTCAGTATTACGAGCAACATTTTTTTTTTTTTTCTTGACGAGACATTGTAAACTTCTTTCTATAAATAGCAGTATGCTGCTGACAATTAATCTGCCGCAAGTCTTGTTCTAGAAGAATTGCAAGGTTAAATTGTGAATAAATGCTTTTAAGTATAATTTAAGTATAACTTTTAAAGACGTTTCTTGCAAAAGCTAGGTTTTGTTTGTTCTTTTTTTTTATAGCAACAGAATTTACTTTTGCATTTATTCTTTATAAACAAATAACACACAAACACACAGACAGACAGACACATACTCACATATACATACATACATACATACATACATATATATATATATATATATATATATGCACGATTAAAAACCGAATGGTCGAAAACCTGACCAACTCGAAATACTTGATAGCGTAGCTAACAAATTTGCATATATATATATATATATATATATATATATATATATATATATATGTGTGTGTGTGTGTGTGTGTGTGTGTGTGTGTGTGTGTGTGTGTGTATGTGGTATTTATTTCATACTACGTAAGACTTTTACAACGTAAGATTTTATACTACGTAAGAAAACCAGACCGACTCGACTTTCTTAATAGCATAGCTGACAAATTTTCATTCACACACACACACACACACACACACACACACACACACACACATATATATATATATATATATATATATATATATATTATCATATGTAGTATTTATTTTATACTACGTAAGACTTAGGGAATTGATCTTTTAAGATTAACTCTCTGCTACACCAGAAGGTCCCATCAAGCTACGGAACGGTCACAAGATTCTCCATTTCCGGTGCAAATGAAATATGGGTCCATAATTAATATGAGTTAATAGAAAGACTATTAACTTATTTTTAAAGAAAAAAAAGATCGTCCACAATATGATACATGGAAAAAATTCTAAAAAATTAACACTCACGCATCATCAACTGTTGCTATCAAGTAAAAAAATTTGAAAAATGGAAGGAATGTTTGAGATCTTATTATTTCGTTAAATGTCTTTTGAAGAAAATGTTATTTAGTCGGAATTTTTAAAAGAAACTGAAAAAGTAATCTTTTTAATGAATGAAACGTTACAAAAGAAAATGAAGTGTCAATCGTTTATCTATTTCATTACATATTGTTTTAGTATTTCTTATTGGAATCATTTTATTTGTATATATAATTAAACAAATGATTATTAATCTTTATACATACATAGATACATAGATATATATCATTGTAATAAACTAACTTCTCATCTCATTGTCTTGGTGTCATTGTTAACAATGTTTTCTCTTACACTTTTTTATGAGTTGCTTTTGGTTGTATGCTGATGAAGAAAAGCGATGATCTGTATAAAATCTTTATCAACCAAAGATTACAGGCTTTTTTTCCCGATGGACCATGAATAGCCTTTTATGCAATTTGCTTTGTAAAAGACAATTTTGTACAAGTAAAATATATAAACCCATGTGAAATATATACTGGTAACTGTTTGTCTTTTGGGTTTTTTTCCGGACATGTCGACTATAAATCTATGTTACATACTTGATAGGTAGCCTATTAATTATTTACAGTAAGTGTAGTTTAATTCAAACTCAATTCAAACTAACGGTTGTAGAAAAATGACAGAAAAATGATGAACAGATTTTGACCTACGTTTGACCTCTCTTCCGGTTCACCGGTGCGAACATGACCTTAGGAAAGTCAGATTTTAGTTGGGCGCTAAACTGGGCGGTCACAACGGCAATCTCTCCGTTGAAGCTAAATTCTCACACGCGTGTTTTTGATCTGGATCTTATAAAACAATAAATAGAAACTCCCCCGTGTCAGGGGACACTGTGTCGAAACAAACAGTTGAAGAGAAGATGGCTTACCTCCGGGAACGAAGCGCGTTCGCACATACCTGGCGGGCAGAAGGAGTTTTTTTAAAATCAGAAAGAAGAACATGACCTGTCCACAGCCGTAGTTTAAGAGATATGATCACGGAGCCAAACTAGATTTTTAGCGTATGCAAAGTTCCCCGAGATCCGCCATACATTAAAAGAAAGCACGAGCGACAAACAACCTGATGTTTTTGGAACTTGGTAATATGCCCCTGTAGTGAAAGTCGGTTGTATTATTGTTGCGAATTGCTGTGGTAGACTTTTATTGTTGGACTAGAATGCAATATACTTTCAATTTGAAATTGATTCACTGTGTCTATTTCACAACACAAACGTATCTCACAGCTATTAGGGTTGGAGGAATTAGGCATTAGTACTGTGTCTAACAAAGCTTACAAAAGTTATCTGATTGCACAGTGCATAAGAATGTAGTACGGCACGTTTTTCCAGCGAATAATAATGCAATATAAAGTGGCATTCACTTCGTTGAACAAATCAACTCCAGAGCAGTTGGTGTCAACAGCAGAAGTGATCTGACGAAACTCGGTGGGCCTCAGATACCCACGAGTGGAAATGGTCCATAATCACGATACCCCTGGTATTTAAGGCCTTTTTATTCACAAATAAATTTTATTCACACACACAGACACACACACACACACACACACACACACACACACACACACATATATATATATATATATATATATATATATATATATATACCAATCCCTCCGCACGAGCAGAATGTGACACAAGGTCAATTTCTTAAGCAGAATTTAACAGGTTTGAATTCGGAGTTTTTCTTCTCCTATACTGGTTACCTAGCTACGGTTAAAGAGCAAAGTCTGTCCTTAACCATAGCTGGAGAGAGAGAGTAGTTGGATGCATACCTTTCCCAGGGGTATAAGCGCTATGTGAAACGCAAACGGCATCATCCAGGATTTTAAATCTGATTAACGAGTCCTACGACTCTATTACATTATGCGTCTCCGGTAGCTGGCCATATAGCCGACCTATTATCATAACATATGTCCACAGTGTCCAAAACACAAGACTCTTACCGGAGTCTCATTGTGGATCTAATGGAAAGGCCGTGGCGTCTAGTAACTTGAATAGACAAATTAGCAGAAGGCGTATCAAGTATTTCTGTCGGATAATACACCACCGCGGTCACATCAACTCCCGTACACAATCCAGGAAAAGCGGACAAAAGCTCATATGTCGGAAACACAAGAGATTCGGAGATAAAGCGAATTCTTGTATTTCAAGATGATTCTATAACAAGGAAAAGCCTAAACCGACAGGGGAACGCATAAGGTTTCTGAAAAGCCCTTTTTAGTGGACAGTGGGGTACAAATGTCCCTCCTTCTCAAAAGGGTTGGGGATAAAAGTTCTAGTCCCTATAGATTTACTCTATGGGCCGTAAACGATTCATTAATACTCAACTATGACGAGAAGTGTACGGAGCTCGACTTAGCTTTACATACAGCATACACCCACATTTTTATTGTTGCTGATGTGAATATTTCTCTATTAGGTGTTGATATTGTTAATGTATTAATACTAATATATCAATATTAATGTGAATACATTGATATGTATGGTGTGCATGTAGTGACTATAAAGTACTGAATGCAGTTAGGAAACCTGACAGGTACCCAGTACTACATATACAGGATATAATAGCAGTTGCTCAAACCAACAAATATTTACTAAGCTAGATCTTATCCGGGTATACCAACAAAAATCTATGGAACCGGAACACATTCCCAAAACGGAAATTGTTACACCATTTTTAAATTTGCACGTGGCACATTTGGTTTGCGAAATGCTACCCAGACATTCCAAAGGTTCGTTGACCAGGTTATTCGCGATTTACCGTTCGTCTGAGTTTATATAGACGATGTAGTCATTGCTAGCCAGAACAGATAGAACCACATTAGCCATTTTTAGTCAGTGTTACGAATCATTCTAGGCGTTCAGGTCTCCTATTAATAAATCCAATGGTAGAAAAGAGTGGAGTCTCAGAAATAGAAAGTCAGTTGTATTCCTTGAAATCCCTGATAGAACAAGAGTGTAGCTCCTTGTAGCAGAGAATCCAGTGTAGTGTTCCTTCAATCAGAAAATCATGTTAAGAACTGATTCTAGGACAGTTGCAAAAGATCTGAAATGCGCAAATGCTTTTCTGGGCTCATTCTTGATTGGTCCATTTTACCGGAAATGCCTACTGCTGCTATCTGCGAAAGTCCAAAAATGTGAGTGTGAATTTGGCGTACCTTAGATAGTGCAACAGGAAGGCCTTCAAATGTGATTAATCCGTTAAAGAGCGTGTTAGGATAACCAGAAGTTACATTTTAGGACACCAGATTTCGGCAAATAGAATTTCCTCGTCGTCCGATAAGGTTGAATCCATTCACGATTTTCAAGACCCAACAACAAGACAGTTGTGCGAATTTCAAAGGTAGTACATTTTTACCGTAGGTTCTTATTCTATTGTGTACAAATACTTTTACCATAGACTAACACGCTAACCAATGTAGAAGACAGCAGCATAACATTGTCAGAACTTGCTATAATAGCATTAAACAAATTAACGACCATGTTAGCAGATACCATCAGGTTACCGCATATCCAACTCAACCGTGAACTGTGCCTGAATCGGAGCCGTCATACAACAAGAATGTGATTCGGAAAAGGGGCCAATTTCTTTCTTTTCCAGAAATATTTCGGAGGCAGGCAAATGTTATATCACATTTGACAGAGAATTGATAGATACATTTGCTGCAATACGTCATTTTCATCAACGTTTGGAAGGTCAGCGATTCCATATATTGACGGATCATAAGCCTTTGTTGGACGCCCTGAAGACCTTTCCAGAAAAATATTCGAGCCTGAAAATTCCACAATTCACATCAGACATAAAAGGAGTAAGCAGCAATCAATCATCTTATTGAAAGGGATTAATTCCTTATTGGAACCTTCCATCGATATCCACAGCTTTTTCGGGGAGCAATAAAAGAACGAACACCTCCAACATCTTCTCCGGGAGAAGAATATTTCGCTATGGGGCCGGTTTAGTTCAGCCGGTAGAGCACCGACCTTGGAATGGCAAGGTTTTTGTTTCGATACCGGACCCCGCCAACTCAGCGTATAACTAGCACAGATTGAGTAATGGATTCTGGTTAAAGCAGATGTGAGAGCATGGTCAAAGATGTGCCTGAAGTGCCAGAAAGCCAAGATTGGTCACCATACTCATGCTTCTCTAGGTGAATTTCCAGTGCCAGATGAGAGATTCACACACATCAACATCGACATTACCGGACCACTCGTTCACGTGAAGGTCAATCGTATCTGTTGATATGATTCGATAGATTCCCTTTGTTGTATGATGTATTGCTGATGCCAGATGTCGGCACACACTACAGCCAAAACATTTCTAGTCGGCTGGGCTACAAGGTTCGGTGTCCCAGAAAGAATGACAACTGACAGAGGCCGACTGTTCGAATCTGAAATACTTCACAAATTGCCACAACTTCTTGGCACCAGAAACATTTACATTAAAGCATACCATCTCCGGTCCACCACAGAAAGTTAATAACTACGTGTTAAGATATGGAATTGTTTATACACACATGCGCAGACACACGAATATATATAATTTATTGATTATATCTCATCTCAGACACTAAGATTCGGATTAAACACAAACACAGACACAGACATACACACACACACACACACACACACACACACACATATATATATATATATATATATATATATATATATAGTGGGATGAAATAAGGAAATAAATCCGACGGTATGTAGAAATATATATAAGAAAAAACAAAGTATTCAAAAGGATAAATTTGTTTGTAATTGGTGAAATCGACGTTAAAAAGTTTTGGTTTGTTATAAAACTTTCATCAGAACTTCTCTGGAGAATAATACTTCACTAAGGAGCTGGTTTAGCTCAGCCGGCAAAGCACACGCCTAGGAATGGCAAGGTTACTGAATCGATGCCGTTCCCCGCCAACACAGCTCATGGGTAGCACAGATTGGATAATCTGATCTGTGCGTTTAAGTATTCCAAAAAATAAATTCATTTGTAGATGGTGAAATCGACGTTAAAAATGTTGGTTTGTTATCAAACTTTCATCAGGACATTAGGATGTATATGGTGTTGTCTAAACTGAGTTAAAATTCTTTTCAACATAAAAACGAAAGATTAGAAAGATTTTAGAAAAAATGTTCTTTTTTCCCTTTAGTAACATTCTTTTTTTTTAAGTTACGGGATTTGTATTGGAAAAGAATATTTTAAATGTAACGTATTTTCCTAAAATAATATAACATAAATAGGTGTAGTTTTTAAAAAAGTAGAAAAGATAATACAGCTTGATTTACGAATATAGATGCATATAGCGTGAAAGTGTGTAAGATATTAAATTTGAAAGATTGACAAGAGTAGAAGAAATGTGTGTTTTGTACATGGAGAAAACTATAATATACTATAATATACCTTTTGTCAGTATTTTTCAGATGAGGCTTGATGTGAATCATTTTGATTTTTCAGACTATTGTCCTCATTTTAATGTGATGTGCATAAACACAACGTTTCAGCTGCTGTATCCTCCGGGCTTCTTCATGTGTTCCCGGTGTATACGAGTTGTCAAACTATTAAAAATTATTTCCCAGGCTGGATCATTACTGTACGCGGATACACCGGGAACACCTGGGGAAGATCGGAGAATACAGCGGTCGAAACGTTTTGTTTATACATACCACAATAAAAATGAGGATAACAGTCATAAAAATCAAAATTATGATATACCTTGTTTTTTAATAGTTTTCTACCTCACGCTCTATGCACCTATATACATAAATCAAGTTATAAAAATATAGATTATAATAATAAACATATGTGTAACAAATGTAAGTTCTAAACCTAAATATTATCAAACATATATTCTAATAAACATAGTCACATGTGGATTAGTTTGTTTTTCTTGTTTTTCTTTTTAAATTACAACCGTGAAGAATTCCACAAATCGATTGATATTTATTCATTGAATTATACCATTCAGTAAAAATCAAAAAGTAAATTTTGTACTTTTCCTTAGTATAAACATGTAAACATATTAAAGTCCATGCCCGATTTTAATGCTCCATTACTTGTCTTTTCTGAGTCGATACGTACATCCAAAAACAGATGTGACTCCTTTATATGTATATATATATATATATATATATATATATATATATGTGTGTGTGTGTGTGTGTGTGTGTGTGTGTGTGGAGAATAGAATAACACGAAGTATTCCAAAGAGATGAATTTGTTCTTGATGGTGAAGTCGACGTTATAACGTTTCGTTTTTAGTAAACTATTCTTCCGTGTTTCAAAAGTCATATACCCCTACTCAAACAGCATTATTTCCATTTCAAGTCCTGATGAAGGTTTGCTAAAACCGAAACGCTATAACGTCGACTTCCCCATCAAGAATAAGTTCATCTTTTAGGAATATTTTGAGTTTTTCTATTTTCTATTATATATATATATATATATATATATATATATATATATAGAGAGAGAGAGAGAGAGAGAGAGAGAGAGAGAGAGAGACTTACAATAATGTGGCACACAAACAGATTATGAGTTGAATTTTTAAATGAATTACCAAATGCAGGTTTTCCTAGAAAGATGATGATGTATTTATGATGGAGATAGGACAGAATATAGAGAAAGTAAGCAGATAAGTTAAACATGTACCACTCCCAATTAAACCAACTCAATGCAGATGCCAAAAAAACAAACCGCCCAGAATTAGGAAGAATATAACATTCCATCGGAAAACGCTAGAACCGGATATTTACTTGGTGACTAAGCCAAAAAATTGCTATAATTTGTCTAGTTTGGAAGTTTTACTGCATGTGGTCTTTAACGAATATTAAATCCTCGAATTATCATCTATTCTGGCTTTATCAGAATTTTTTCAATGAAAAGAAAAATGTCACTTCACTGGAAGACTGAAAAACGCAAATATAGTAGTTTGCTTGAAAAATAAAAAAAAATAAAAAAAATAAAAAGTCCTAAGACAATGTAACAATACAATTACTGAAGATTGTGGAACAAAGCTATATATATATATATATATATATATATATATATATATATATATATATATTATATATATATATATGGTGTTCAAATGTATTATTTAAATAGTCCTTTTGTTTTCGATTCCATACACTGAACGTTTATGGTTACCATATATATATATATATATATATATATATATATATATATATATATATATATATATAGTATAACATATACAAAGTCAACGGGACTTGTGAGTTTCTCGCCTATGCGACCATTAGAATAAGTGCATGAGAGAGAAACAGACAGTAACCATGCACCGTTGTCTCTGTAACTATACTAACCAAACTTAGATATATATATATATATATATATATATATATATATATATATATATATGGTTATAACCTATATTGAGCACTTTTATTTATGAATATATGCTAACTAAATTATTAATGTATATATATATATATATATATATATATATATATATATATATACATGTGTGTGTGTGTGTGTGTGTATGTGTGCGTATGTGTGTGTATGTGTTTGCCTTATATATATATATATATATATATATATATATATATATATATATATATATATATATATATATATAGCCAATAAATTTTTTAAAACTTTTTAAGAAAATACATTTTTAAGACAATTTTTTTTACAGGACTCTTTCGTGAAATGAAATAAATATATGTAAAAATATTAATTAATTCAAAAATGATTAATGCGTCTTTGAAATTCTGTTTGGAAATGATTCGAATATATATATATATATATATATATATATATATATATATATATATATATATATATATATATATATAAGGAAGTTTGGTATGTGCGTGTCACCATATAACTCCGAAACGGAAGATAACTAAGATTCGAAATCTTGCATATACTTTATATCCTTCTAACTAAGAAACACACCGAATTTGGTTATTGATTTTTACTGATTAAGGAATGTAATTAATTAATTAGACCGAAATCAACCAATTTGTGGAACTGTCCGTATAGCAGCTGCTGCTGATAAAAATATTGTTCGCTGCCTGCTTTCTATTATAAGCGATACCAGCAGTTTAGTTTAATTTTAGTGAACAAAACCGTTCAGCTCGGAATCTCTCGCCTATTTATGGTACAATCTTTAAAATATTTATTTGGTTCGAAAGAAAAGAAATAATATTTCTAGATATGTAATTTGTATGTGTTTTATCCATTAAATTATTTTTTACAGCAAGTTAAAAAATATATTTTGTTTCGGACAGCCGATTACGAGGTATGATCTTTTTCATACTAAATTTTAACAAAAAATCAAATATTTATCACATATTTCTGGTACTATCTTAAAAACATTCATTTGGTTAGAAAGAAAAGAAAATAATCTTTCTAAATATGTAATTTGTATGTTTTCACACATTGAATATTTTTTACAGCTTTTACAGCGAATTAAATAACAAATCAAACGAAAACATTTAACGATAACTCAACTTTTTTTATTAATACTTTCATTTTAGAATAATCAGTATAACTAAAAAAAATTTAAGAAACTATTCATGAAATAAACATTATTAAATACATACACGAAATATTCCAACTATAAATAAGTTATTAGCTTCTTTGATACTTTTCGGGGTTAAAGAAGGAAATGAATTAAACTGATAAATTCTCCAACAAGGAATTATGAACTGAATTTAAATTTGTTGTATATACATAGGGGTTTTAGAAAATAAATAAATAAAACACTATTAACCCCCCCCCAAAAAAAAAAAAAAAAATTGTAATATGGACAATTGTAAATATTTAATTCTTAGCATTTATTGTTACATTAAACGAATACATTTTCTATCATGGTAAATCAAGATTGCTTTACATTCGAATGAATCAATATGTTACAAGAAATCTTTCTACAAATAAAGACACATGGATTTTACAACATGTTAACCTTTGAGTGATTTAATGCTGAAGTCCTGTTTGTTTTATTCATTATTATTGGATATTGGTGTTTTATTTTACTCATTATTATTGTTTTTTAACCCATTATTTATTCATTTACCCATAAATGGGACTCTAACAGGTACTACCACTCCGGGTCAAAGTGGACCTGGGAGTAATGGTAATACAGGGGTAATCAACACTTCCAAAATGTCCAGAATGGGAACCTCACCAGAGGCAGTTTAATGTCATACCCTCAGCAACCGCCTTTTAGCTCATCTATGTTAAAAGGGATGGTAGTTTGCCAGAGTAATACGGCCGGTATAATCATATAGGTTCTAGGGTTTGACGGTACCAGTCGATTGATCGGGATGGGGGCCTTTCCGATCAACCGTCTAGCCCAAGTAAGGATCAAAGTGGAGTGTAGCATGTCATGGATTGCTCAGCCACCAGGATTCCGTCCATAAGAATCACGGGTCGCCACCCAAGGCTTACAGGTAGCTCAATTGGAAGGAGGTCTTACTCATCAACAGAGGTGCAGTTGGCGTATTATACAGTCCCAGCCAACAGATCTAAATAAATAAGGAAGTTTAATACATAGACCCTTTAAATTGTTACTTTTTTAGGGGTAAAAAAGAAAATAAACTAAACGAATTTATTTTATCCCTTTAACGCGACAAGCAATTGAATTTAAGTTTTTGCCATATATACAAAAAGGTTTTGAAACAAATATTTCAAAACACTTAAGTTTAGGAATACATTTAAAAAATGATATTTTAGATGTAAATAAAAATAAAAATATTTCCTAAAATAAACAAACATTGTACTATACGAAACATCAGCGATTTTTTTAAAAAAATTGATTAATCATATTCTCTCTCTTACTCCCGTTTTCTCTTTCTCACTGGTTTTCCTAATTTTTTATTATAGTCCGGTCATGGACTGGGTACTTTTGCTAGTATATATATATAATATATATATATATATAATATATATATATATATATATATATATATATATATAGCGTTTGTGACGCGGTCTTATATTCTATTAATGTTAAATGAATAAAAAAAGATATAATGTTGACCTGATACTAAGTAATTTTTAAGGAATATAACTTTATATCTAATGTCTGTTGTTTGTTATCATCGGCCCGTACGGTTTGAACCTGTGAGAAATTCCTTTTATTATTTTTTTAAGAACCTTGGCTTCATTTTTTATGAGTCGTTTACGTGACGTAAGACCCTCTTAAAGAGAATGTCGTATTTTCCTGATTCTGATTATTTTCGCCAAACAAGAAGCGCTATATCAAAAAACAAATCAATAATCATAAATTGCTGCTGACGGCAACACGTATACAAAGGTTCTTAAAAAAATAATAAAAGGAATTTCTCACAGGTTCAAACCGTACGGACATTAGATATAAAGTTATATTTCTTAAAAATTACTCTTAGTATCAGGTCAATATTACATCTTTTTTTATTCATTTAACATTAATAGAATATAAGACCGCATCACAAACGCTATACATATATATATATATATATATATATATATATATATATATATATATATATATATACTAACAAAAGTACCCAGTCCATGACCGGACGTATACATCTTGTTCTTTATAATAATCAGAGATTGACAGAAAGTGATCGAACAGTAAATTTATGGACAAACTAAATAAACGTGGGGATTAAAATAAAATCAAAATAAAATTGAATAAAAAAAATGAAATACAATCTCCCATGAGCCCTCAGACAAGAAGAATCCTCTGGGCATGAGCAGAGAAAAAAGCCCTTTTCTGGCGCCAAAAAAAAAAACTCGGCCATTTTCCATACGCAGACCTTACTGGGAACACACGTTATTGACTGGCTCAGGAAAACAGCTATGGACCTTGAAATAAAGTCTGAAACCTAAAAGAGTCTTTTGTCTTTGTCTCTTCTTTTCTCTTTCATAATTCATTTTCAGCCTGACAACCCACAAGAAAGAAAACCACATATACTGGAGCTTCAGATAAGAAACCAGCAAACACGCACCAAATAATTAAAAGCCTAAATCCACATAAAACCGCCACAAGCCCCATATGTGATAAGTCTTGATGTTTTATACGTATGCATGTGCATGCCTCTATGTATTGTATATCAAGATTGACTCAAGCAAAAATGTTGCAGCATTGAAAATAAAATTACTTGATCCTCAACATACGTTGAATGAAAATGGAGAAACTGATCCTATTATTTGATTACTGGCATGACCTCATAATTTAATTATTACAACGTTTGATATGTTTATTTATTGCTAAATAGTTCAATAAGTAAAAAGTATAATAATCTTGATTTAACTCTCTCTCTCTCTCTCTCTCTCTCTCTCTCTCTCTCTCTCTCTTTCTTTCTCGCACACACACACATACGCACACACACTCTCTCTCTCTTTTCTTTTTTTCCTTCTTTTCATCTTTTCATTGTGTTCAATTGAAACAGATTAGCGTCATCGCTTCCACGCGCTCACCTCTATCTTTCCCCAACTCTATTTCTTTCTACCTATCTTTCTTTCTTTTCTGTGTAGCATGTCCCCTTTCTTCCCTTTCTTTCTTTATAATAAAAAGGGAATGATCCATTATTCAGCTGAGGTATCGACACTCATAGGAAATAAGAATTCGGCGGATAAGCATCACTAGATAATCAAGATTTATATTTTTGCATTCCATCTTGGACTATTTAGACGGTCTCATTTTTAACCAGGGGGAGTTGCAAGATGATAACGGTCGTACAATTAAGGTACACGAGTATTAATACATAGATTACTGTGGATTTTACAAGTACAAAATGTAAAGACATTAACGCTTCACATTTAGAATGTAGGTTTTACCTTTCTTTAGTAAACCCAAAGGTGACGTACTACAGCAGTGAACATTCAAGCTTATTGCTCTTGTTTATTTAATATGGCATCATCGTAACAGACTTGCCACTTGTAGCTAAGAAATATATTGAAAACACTATTTTTATCTTGTTTCATCTGGCGACGAGAATTACCCGAATTTCCACTATGTCTCACTGCCAACTAGGCTTATGTTTACCAAGCATTCTCAGGCTGGATCGAAACTTGAGAAATATGGTACGAAGATGCGTCGATGTGCAAATTCAAGGAAAGTGCTTCTGGAGATGAACAGAAATAGCACAAAACCCAAGTTGTTATAACGTGTACATTCTAAGAGTAACGATTCATAGTAATAGACGTATTACCAAGACTAAGCCGAGCTTGTAGCGATTTTCTCGGAAGGTAATGCTACGGAGGCAGGTATCCTCAGTAACAAGAAAGTAGAAGGTAAATCAATCCGAAACTGAACAACGGCAACTGATAGAGATAGCAAGGAAATAAGAGATAACAGGTTGCCTCGTGTTGAAGTAGGCAGAATTAGTCTTGCAACAAACTGCCGATGTTGCGACCTTGGTTCGGTATTCGGTACCACAGTCTACTAGTCTATGATCTCTGTAGTTCTATGAGCACAATCGACGTGTTGCAGGTAGAATGGTATAAAGCCAGAGTAATCTGCGTCAAAACAAGCCCCTTATATCATAGAGCAAGGTGTGACATGAGACATATACAACCGACATGTAACCTTTAATGCAAATAAACATGTAATAAATAAAGTAAAGTCGTCGGGTGGCCTAATGTCGGTATCAGCCATGCAGCGAGGGAGTCTATCCCCTTTTCACTAGCGTTAGACCAAGGAGATTATTTTAGCGTCTGAGGTGGAGCCTACCATCAGCTCCTTACTCTACCGCACAGATCCATGTGCTACTCATACGCTGAGTTGGCGAGGGCGGGTATCGAACTAGGAACCTTGTGATGTCTAGCCGAACGCTCTACCGACTGGACCAAACACAAAATAGATGCTTCTCATTCACTCTGTCCGAAGTCGCTGGATGGTAAGTATCCATCCTTTTTTTTCTGACAAGCTAAAACGACTTTGATGTTATGATTCGAAACCTCATCAACAGACGCAAACTTACACAAAAATCCGGTCTTACTCGACGATCTTAGTGATGAAATGGTGACACCTTCTTGAACAGAAGTGTGTCAACAAGCAGATAAGCATGTCTTTGAATTTAACAACATCTAATGTACTGTGAAGTACAACATCTATAAAACATTAATACGAGACCAAATTATTATCGGTACTTCTATTAAAAGTATTGGAAAAGTTACTTATTCAAGCCTGAAAAATTGAGGCCATAGAAGAAGCTGTTAAGAGACTTGAGAAAGTCAATAAAAGACACTGCATCAATAGCTGGCCTTGATAAATTATACATACACGAATCTGACTCAGACACTCATGATAAAGAAACACATTAACATTAACTGAAAACAAAGAGGTAGATAAAGTAAAGTAAAGTTGTTACATAATAATTGGATCCCTAATACATTTTAAGGTAGTGTAGAAATCATTATGGCGATCAGTACAGTTGATGGCCTTGAGAGTGAGTGACAATGCTTGACCTCACTCTGACCTTGCCTTGCGGGATAAACCGTGAGAACTGGAACCCCGATAGAAGGCTCTTCCGGTTTAAGGATACTAAGTAATTAACTTAGTCAATTAGAACTTAGAAGCCGAGCTAGCAAGATGTAAGGATCCGCGTGCATTGTCTGGTCTGGGGATCTACGAATAAAGTAACATCATCGTAAATCGAAGACTTGTGTTTATTACTAAAAACTAACAATGACACAGGGCTTCTGATAACAAGAAATCCCTAGCAACAGAAACCAGACCCGGAATCCTCAATTGAAGACCAGACGAGACCTTAGAAGATATACCAGACCAAGATAGATGATAGACGATCAGAACAAAGCCGGCCGGAAGAATAGACGACAGAGTGAGAAGTAAGAGAAGTATATAACATATACCTATTTAGTGCCGGTAAAGAAGGCGCTATGCAACAAAGTGACCAATTGTCGGTATCAGCAAGGAAGTCTATACCCCGTTGGCGCTGGACCAGGGAGGTTGTTTTTGATTAGGTGGAGCGCAACACCTACCGCCAGCTCGCCACTTTACCGCACAGATCAGATTACCTAATACGTGCTATTTCTGCGCTGAGTTGCGATTCCGGGGCGGGTGCTCTACTTACTGAGCTGAACCGACCCGTTTCTCCCTACAAAATCATCATAACAGAGAAATCCGACATTTAAAGATACAAAATGACACATCATCAGTCATGGAAATCCAACATTTGAGCATGTCCTAAAATGTCAAATTCATAACAAATTCTAAAATACCTGCAGCAAAAAAAAAAATGACATTTTTTCCTCCGTGTGCCTGATCAATATCAAAGACATTACTATGCTATTATTTGTCCGACCACAATGAAAAGCATTTACGCCATGCAGAAATAAAATTTAAAAATTGACATCTCGCTGGGAGGATGTCGAATCCAAGCTCTCATAAATGATGGTGTGCAAGTCAATATAATTTTGAAAAAGCAATGTACTCGCTAAGATCAAACGTCTCAACCCACATCAAACTAAAACTAAAATGCATCAAAACAATCATTCCAAAAAGGAGAATACAGAATGAATAACTATTAGAGAGACAAAGCACAGATCGCAACATGGATTGTCTTCGATGTTGACAATCTTCCAAGAAAAAAACAATGAGCCTTATATCACGGCAACTGCCCTGAATCACTGGGTTTCCTCAAGTTCAACACATCCAGCCCAGAGATAAAAGAAAATGATATCTACTCATTTGAAGGGGGGGGTAACAAATCAGGATGATGACGTTACCGAACTCTGAAAATCGGTTGGTTGGTTGTTGGTTGGTTTGTTGGTTGGTTTGTTGGTTGGTTGGATTTTACGGCATGTCAACCCTTGTTGGGCTATTTTATCCCAAAGACATTTTGTTTTATTCATTCTTGTTGGGTATTCAATATTTTCCAATTCTTTTTAAAACTCATGTTTTTTTCTATTTAACCCATAGATAAGACGTTAACAGGCACCACCACTCCGAATCAGGGTGGACCTGGGAGTAGTGGTGATGAAGGGGTGCTTCACACTCCCCAGAGATCCAGAATTGGAACTTCACTAGATGTAGTTTTTAACGTCATATCCAGGACACCTGAAAATCTGTAACGCCTATCATTGCAAATTATCATCACAAAACATTCGTATTTCAATACTTAGAAACGATGAAATTTGAACCCATCCAACTTCCTATAAAAGCCTCACGCCTCATCTGTGATACAGCCATCGATACCTATTCCCTACCAACAGGTTTAATAGAATTATTCATAAAATGGAAACAAAACACACAAATAATCCGGCTATCTAACATCGTACTAAAAATCGACGAATCCATGCAATTCACTGATGTCATATCACTCATTAGATTAGATTCCATATTGTTTACCTTAGTGACCTCTAATTTATTTGGGTATATGTCCAAAATTGTCTCTGGTACATAACTTCCAGTGTTTTCATCAGAAATATGAACGAGAATGGAGCTGTTGTTTATCCTTCCTAAATAATCCAATAATTTAAAAACTCACAGTAAGAATCTTCGTTTTATCAATCTCTGAACATAGAACCGAGGTAATTATTCTATTATTTCTTTTGCATAATTATATCCTTCCTAGATAATCCAATAATTTAAACACTCACAGTAAGAATCTTCGTTTTATCAATCTCTGAACATAGAACCGAGGTAATTATTCTATTATTTCTTTTGTATAATTATATCAGACGATAATTTTATCTCTGATCTCACAGTATCTACAGCAAATCTCCGTGAATTAACAAAACAAAAATGTTTTTGAATAGATAAAGGCTGTTACATAATTCATTGATAGTCAATGAATTACGTACATAATGTAGTAAGAATATTTTTTGAATAACAGTTCGTTAGAGTTAAAATTGGAGGGAGTTAAGTGGAGAATTTCCATAGCCGTTAGGGTTATGATTGATTGGTGATAACCCCGACTTGACCCGCTCCGGATGCGCGCGATTACAGGCGTGAGAAGTTTAGTTTAGATGCGACGAGTCACTTGTCAAGAGCAGACGCTGTTGTCGGCTCTCGAGATATCGTTCTCGATCCGCGCGAAATGTTTATGGGCTGGGTTGTTTTGAATAAAAGACTTAAGAAAAACAACAAGTCTTGTTAAGTTATTAAAACAAGAAATGACCAGCCCGAAGAAATGAGCACGAATAAGAAAGAAGAAACTGCCCCACTGGATCAGCCCGAGAGGTCAGCGCTAAAAAATATGGCGGCCGAGTAAACAAGTAAGAGCTCCTCATCCTATCACCTCTACTCTGTCTGTCTGACTGTCTGTCTGTCTATCTATCTATCTATCTATCTCTTATTATATACCCGAGATTAGTTAGTTAGTTGGATATGCAACAAGGCCTGTAAAAAATTCCTTGGCATTAAAAAAGCATTCACAGTTGATGTTCTTCTAAGACACTACGACACCAACAAAAAAGCATCTTCATCTTTATTGATGCTAACCTTACTAATCTTAGTACAATCCTTACATATAGCCCATTAATAGGGCAAACCAAAGTCATCATTCCTGCATTACAAACCACTGCTGAGACAACTTACAGATTCACCTTGAGGTAACTGTCATTGAATGATTTCCGTCAATTCTGTCAATTCCGTCATATCCTCAGTGGTCAACTGCAGGTTACTATTGTCACTGACCAACAACCACTTGATTCAGTCTGGAAATTCAAAAGGAAACCTTCTGTATGATTTGAGAGAATTTTCCTACATCATCAAAACATTAATCACCATGCTGTATGGGAAAGTAAGTAAAAGTAAAGTTGGCGTAATGGGCTATTGTCGGTAACAGCCAAACAGCGAGGGAGTCTATTTCTTTTTCTCAAGCGCTAGACCAGGGAGATATTTTTTGCTGAGAAGGAGCGCTATACCTACCGTCAGCTCCCCACTTTACCGGACATATCAGATTTCCCAAGCTATGTTACTCATACGCTGAGTTGGCGGGGACAGGTATCGAAGCTCAGAACCTTGCGATTCCAAGGTGGGTGCTCTGCCGAGCTAAATCGGTCCCTTAGAGACAAAGATAATCCTTCTGATTTCATCAGCTGACATGCTATGCAACTTTGAAAACTAGCTTAATATATTGCAGAAGCTACAAAACACAAAAAAAAACTGCTTTTTCTCCACCGCAACCAATTCCTTTTTTTTTTTCAACTGCCTTTACAAAAGAGCGCCTACGATGTACAGCTCAATGCTAATAAGCTGACACGATTACGTCATTTTACAGCCCTTGGCCAACCTCTAAATAATGACCCTACTCTTTGTATTTGCAACAAACTATTCCTGAACTATCGATTAACAGCAATAATGTCATCTATAAAGACGTCCAAATGCTCCTCCCTGATAGTCTACATGACGAGACTCTCCTTATCTCATGATGGATCATATCCAGAACAGGATGACGTCAAACGTCATACAGATTCCCATTTGAACAGGTGTCATACATGGTTAGAAATGTACAATGGAGCCACTATGAACAGATTCTGGATCTGCGAGAACAAGCAGACCCAAACATTCACCACACATCCCAACTCAAAATACAGCCAAAAGTAAATACCATTTCCTGGGACAGGACCGCAGCAGAGGCTCTAGAAGGTGCTTCAGAATTTACTTTTCTGAACCCAACCGCTTCGATATCAAAACTTGCTTCACCAACTGCAAAACAATTAACAACTAAATCTTCCCCAACTATAACTGACTACAACAGCAATGCTACAGATTTATGTGCAGTCAAAAATACACCCGACAGTTAAGTCTGCGATAATGCTAAACACCCTGAACCAAGCACATCTGGTAGAACCATATTTGAAGGAAGTAGAGAGGCACAATTAATAAGGAAATATACAAGTAATCTTCAAGATATATTGTAAATATGCCACAAACAAAATCAGGAACATTTTAAACAAGAGAAGGAGGGTGGGATGTATAAAGTATTAGAATCTCCGTGTTACTCATGATATTTCGTTTCCTTCCGGAAATGAATATTATTTCTCACCCTTTTGTACTGTTTAAAAGTTTGAAAGTTTGTAATGATTGTAACAGTTTTAACCACTAACTACTGGTAACTACATTAAGCCCAAAACATTATAGTAGGGTTTGTTTACATCCGTCTAGCCTCACTTTGAACAGGCCCTAAAAGGTTGCTGTAATTCACGTGAATAAATACATCTACATAAAACATATATCTGTGTGAGTACACTTATTTCAATGATAACTAGATGGCGTTGTCAAAACAGTATATAAGAAGAGAGTGCACAAGTCCCAGGTTCTTTTACTAGCGGCATGTCTAGTAAATGGCAACTTATAATTAACGAAGACAGTGCCAAACTTTAGAACTTCTGCCACAGTAAGTTCTTACAACAACAAAATACTGTCTAAAATTAGAAATTCTTATTAGAAACAACAACACATACACACATGCGCACTTGTATGCATGCGTGCATATGTGTATATTTGTATATGTTGAAAAACAACCTCAAAGAAACAGAGAAACAAAGGAAGTTTTCATAAGTAAATACACCATTTTTTAACCATTGTTATTTACTAAGCATTGGTTAGTCTGACACACCGGCTGTAACTGCCGCTGATCTGCGTGGAAACAATACGCTAACACCTTCATACTGTTATCATCAAGTTCATTTAATAAACACCGTAAAAACTGTACAAATGAAGAAATAGATAACATTCAATAAAAGATAACAACAAATACATTTCAAAAGAAATAGAAACACAAAAAAGAAATGGACACGCAGTATCTTATACAAATTTTTACCGTGTCACCAGCAGTAGTAATCTAAATAGGCTTTATGTATGCGCTCTGATCCCCATAGTCTCTTTACCATTTCCGCTTAGGGTTTCATAGACCGCAGTAAATTAAGGGCTCAACTGCATATGATAAAATGAGATTCATAAAAATCAACTGTTTATTCTAAGACTACATATTGTGGTGGTAGTTAAACTGATTAATAAAAAATAACTATATAAAAAATGAGGTCAATTTAGTGACCGTTACACAGGCCGCAGGTTATTTACACTTATGTAAGTTGGCCAATTATGTAAGTTCAAAGGAGGTTCACTACTGCCTAACTTTGGTCATCAGTAGCGTGTCAATGGCTAAATATTAATTTACACAATAAATAAGTTCTAATTGTTGCCTGGGACAAAAGATCGAAAAGGTAATAACAACTGTACAATAATCATATGTACACAGAAAAACCTGAATTCTTCTCATAGCCAATCAACATTTATATCAGATCTGAGTGGGAATTCTTTTCAAATCAAACAGGATTAAACAAAAGAGTTGAAAGAGTTCATTGAATTGTTTTGTTTTCGACGGGAACAAAAGCTAATAACAAACTAAAAATTTTCAGACTAAATTTGACTCAAGATTAAACATTGGTTTAGCATTATTGTGTCATAGATTGTTTTTGATATTCACTTTAATCAGTCCTTGATAAAACTCACAGATAGTAGTCATTGAAGGGTCAGAGTTATCTGCCCCAATCCCATTTTTGTGATAAATAAAAAGGACGCTACGTGTGTCTTAAAAAGTCACCATCAAATGTTGCCTTGTTGATTGAGTTTAAATTATCCCGTGTGAAATATACGAAGATGACTACCTGCGCTTACCGGAGATAAAAAGTTATGTCTCATTTTACGTGGAATTAAGTTCGTAAATTCACAAAAATTGTAACGGTACTATTGCTATGGTTGATTGTAGGGAAGGTATTTAGTCGAGACTCCACTCACTAAAGACCAATATCCGCGATATACTAACACTGAAGACAACAGAAAGAAAGATAAACGTATTTGAGCAGACAAGAAAATTTAACCTTTTATATGCATAATATATACTATAATGGTAATAAGAAGAAAGGATACACAAACGTGTCCCAACAGCTAAGAATATTGTTTACTTGATGAAAGGAAGTAAGATAGACACGTGGCTTTACTGTTTCCTGGAAGAGTCCAAGACACTTCTCTCCTGTTCAAAGAAAAGAGGCAAACGATGTCGAGAATGGAGTTCTGACACTGTGCTCGAGTCACTGTGAAACTATTGACAGTAATTTGAGGTCTTAGATTAAATCAAATTAAGTATATGACCCAAACATATTTTCTAATTCTTACATTGAAATTACAAACGCATGCATTTTCAACAAAACAACAGAATCTTTTTCAAGCTATGACACTCATAATTCTTAACATTTCAATTATCTTATGTAAGAAAATACAGCCAAAAGCAAATACCATCCCTGGAACAGGACCATGGAGGCCTTATAGCGTGTGTCTCATAATTTACTTTTCTGAACCCAACCGTTTCGACACCAAATCTCTTACCCCATAAAGCTTGCTTCACCACCTGTAAAACAATTAACAACTTACTCTTCCTCACCTGTAATCGACTACATCAGCGACGCTATATATTTATATGCAGTCCCAAATACGCCCGATAGTTAAGTCTGATAATGTTGTGCATCCTGAACCAAGCACATCTGGCATGAACCATACTTGAAGGAAGGTGATACTTACAGTTTGTTCTGCCACTACTGCACACATCCATATTTTCTAATACAAACACACACCCACCCACACCCACATAAACACATCTTCATACCGCATAATACATACATTCACATATTCATTTTGACCCATCTCTGTGACCGACTTATTATTTTAAAACCGTTTCTGTGACTGACTTATTTCTTCTTCTATTAACTGCGAACCTGTGTAAATTCGGTTAGGCACGTGATATACACACGCGTCTAATCAAGCCTATGTGACAAAGATCACGTACCCACATCTTTACCCTTTCCCGCACTTTTGGAACAATTGGAAGTTCCTTCAACAATCGCCAAACCGAAAGGGTGCATCCCCGATCTCTGCAGAACACAACACTTTGTTACCTCCTCTTCGTACGGTCTGTTGTGAACTTTGAACTTTTCCCCTTTTTATCACTTTGTAAACTTGTTCAGTTGTGTTCATCAATATATATATATATATATATATATATATATATATATATATATATATATATCGTTCTTGTTCATTCCACAGTCTTCAGTTTTTCCTTTATCGTTGCCTCATTTGATCGTGTATTGTTTTCTTAGACCGTCTTGGTTAAAGCTATCTGTTAAGCTACGCAGTCGAGTAAAGCATAATACAGTTAATAAGCAAAAATACAAGCTACAGAATAAACTATCACTTATCTTTCTAGCCAGACATTCTTTCTATTTGATTTTTTCTTAAAAGCAAAATGTATTTTAATTTAAATTGATGTTAATCTTAAATTATGTTAATTTCAATTGATATTAAAAGGAACTTCATGCATGGGTTGTGTAAGATGGAATTACAAGAACCTAATGATATATTGTAATACTGCTGGAAACCAATGCAGTTTCATGATTAAATAAATCCCTATTGAGTGGTGTTTGCTTATGAATGAACAGATATTCTTCTTTTCTATGGATTCTGCTTCTCACAGAGAAAACAAAGTTAGCTAGGGGTGCAGAGTGTCGCAAGGAATGTGTTAGGGTTGAGGTCTGACCCAAACTGTAACCAGACGAGAACAAAAGCCTTTTAAACATCTAAGACAGTTGTTTTCGTTTATTCTTTTACTGACACCTTCTCCTTACCGCCCTGTCGGCTAGGACGTTAGAATGCACCGTCTGCACCTCTGCAGAGGGGTAAGACTCCCCCAATGGGGCCACCTGTTGGCCGTGGGTGGCGACCCGTGATGCTTAAGGATAGTGCCCAGGTGGATGAGCAGTTCATGACATGCAATACTCCACTTTGGCCCTATCTTGGGCTAGACGGGCGGTCGGAGAGGCCCCCTCCGATCAATCGGCTGGTCACGTCAAGCCCTAGCACCTATATGATTTTCCCAACCCTGTTGCTCTTATGGCAAGCCCCAAACCTTTTTTATCATATGGATGCTAGAAGGCGGTGGCTGCTGGTCTACATGTCCTGGGAATGACGTTAAACTCTATCTGATGGTGAGGTTCCAGTTTTGGAGGTTTGTGGAATGTGGAGCACCCCTTCATCACCATTGCTCCCTGGTCCACTCTGACCCGGAGTGGTAGTACCTGTTAGGGTCCCATCTATGGGTTAAATAGAAAAATGTATTTATAAAAAAATTGTATTTTCCATTAAGAATTGATTTATTTCAAAACTTTATCGGCATTAAATGACCCACTGAGGTTGATATGCCGTAAAACAAAACAAAACAAACCCTCTCCTTAATGGAACTAGATGGGATGTAAGGGTGCGTGTTTAGTGTAACGCTTATCGTTGGATAAAATGGAATCGGCTACCTGAATCAATCTGTTCTTTCCCCTAGTATGTGTAAATAGTAGGACAGACTGGTTCTTTAGCCTTGATTAAGCAACCAGTCTAGGAGAAGGAAAACTATGGATTTAAACGAGCTTTACTCCGATATTGACCCTGTATCACATCCTGCTAATGGCCAAGGGTTTGGTTAAATACATACATGGGAGGTGGGTTCACAAGATTTTCCAAAAATCGTGGAACCCATACTTATTCTTTACGGGCATTTCCTGTCATCCTAATTTTGATAAGACATTAAATGAAACAAAAATGCCTTTAGAGAGAATTTATTCATATAGAAATAAATGGAATATTAAAATATATATATTTTAAAATTCTTATTTTAATTGTTATGAATTTGTAACTGTTATGAAAAAAAGTTTTTTTTAAACAGATTAATGCGAAGAATGTTGCTGTTTCTTTGACTCCAGTATCCACTGAAATTTTGGTATAATATTGTATCAATAAATTTGCATATTTAGTAAAGTACCCAATCTGTTGCCATTTTAGAAAAGTCAGATTTACTTAACTATTGTGTTGCAAACGTTAAAAGAATTCGAATATACTGTTTTGATATATCTGGATATTCGTCAACATATATATCGCACCAGAAAATTTTACAGTAACTCATTCAAACTTCAAAGCCTTTAACTAAGTTTATCTGAAGCAATTTCAATTAAAATTTCATAATCTACGACTAGAAATATTTTTGTCTTTTCTTTAATTTTGAATGTAGTGTGGATACATTAATTATCTTTGTTCTTCAAATTTAGAAAATACTCGTGATAAACGGACCGGATTATTCTTATGTTTATTCTGTACGAAGAAGAATCTACATTTTTCATTCTGCTATCCTACCAAGTAATATAATAATAAGTATAATTAGTTTATATTACGGAACCAAAAGAATTTGTTTTGCGGAATTTAGAGTTCCCTGGGACTGTTTGAGAAATTCTGCTAAAAAATCACCTACAACAAAGCATCTATTCAGAAAGAAAACTATAGGAAGGAGATAATGGCTCTCTCAAAGTTCCAATCTTGGGCTAGACGGGCGGTCGGAGAGGCCCCCTCCGATCAATCGGCTGGTCACGTCAAGCCCTAGCACCTATATGATTATCCCAACCCTATTGCCCTTATGGCAAGCCCCAACACCTTTTTATCATATGGATGCTAGAAGGCGGTGGCTGCGGGTCTACATGTCCTGGGAATGACGTTAAACTCTATCTGATGGTGAGGTTCCAGTTCTGGAGGTTTGGGGAATGTGGAGCACCCTATTCATCACCATTGCTCCCTGGTCCACTCTGACCCGGAGTGGTAGTACCTGTTAGGGTCCCATCTATGGGTTAAATAGAAAAATGTATTTATAAAAAAAGTGTATTATCCTTTAAGAATTGATTTATTTCAAAACTTTATCGGCATTAAATGACCCACTGAGGTTGATATGCTGTAAAACAAAACAAACCAAACCATCAAAGTTCCAAAAGCATGGACTCCGCGCCGTTTTGGGTTTGGAGAGATTTTTTAAAGGTTGATTTGAAAATTTGCACAAAATATTCTCTGCGCAAAGTTTGGTTAGTAATGAAAATTTGTTAAACAGTTGATATGTTGGAAGTCTACCAGAAATCTATTCCGAGTAGTTGAAAAGATTTATATTCCTGCATATGTTGCTGATCTTTTTTTTTTTTATTTTTTTTTTTTCTGAAATTATTTTCAGGAGAAGATTGAATGCTTCTTCTGTTGCTGCCAAAAAATGCTTCTTTCCACAAATGTCTTATGGAAAAGAAGTTGTTAAAAATTTCTCTCTCTCTCTCTCTCTCTCTCTCTCTCTCTCTCTCTCTCTCTCTCTCTCTCTCTCTCTTCAATCTTGCCTCCACTTCAGAATTAATTTCTCCCAACTGTCAGGTAATTGTGCTTTCTGTCCACCGTCGACCAGATCCAAAATTCCGTACAAGATTGTCAACTTACATTCTCTAAGGGGGTGGGGGGTGGGGGTCATGACTTTAGTTCCTCATTCTATTTTGCTTTTGTAACCTAGAACAGAATAAGTATCGGCTACATTAAATGAAAGGCAGTTTTTAATCGCCGTTTGAACAATAATTTGTGTAATGACAAACGATAACACCGATAGACTATGGAAAGCTTTATTCTACTTAGAATAATGGGTACACTTATTGAGAATTTATATAGTCTAGTATTCAATAGAGATTTCTCCAAAGGGGGGGAGTACTCATAAAATAGGGGAGGTAACTCTCAATTACTTATTACAATTTGTCTGGGGAACCCCAGTTGCTGTATTAGAAGTTATTCTAAAGGTAAACAAGAATCTATTCGTAAATTAACATGATAGCTTAAAATCAAAGTATTTGACAATCCGACTGACTGTATATCAGGAAATTAGTGGTATGAGCCATGATACACGTTTGATCAAATTATCATCCTTAAATTATTTGGTTGCTTGGTGGCATATACTGTCCTAATATTTCCTGGGGTGACATTAGGTGAGGAAGAGTAAATCTTTGTAGACAGTGGAGTATTCTTTTGTGAAGGTTGGAAAGCAAATGTGTTATCTCTTTTCTTTCCTTATCTTTCTTACTAATGGATATATAATATAAATATCATTCCCCACTTTCTCGCATGATACACAAAAAGACACAAGTCTATTGATATATCGATGGCCGCCAATTTAGCAATACATCTGTTTATCACCAACCTTCACTGTTGATTCTTTGTCGTTTCTAAGAAGCGCATTACCTACATCCGGTTTCTCTGATCGATTCTTTTTTCACCTTGCATGACACGAAACATATATTTCTAACAGATTGCACAACAGATGGTCAATACTAATTTGCAAACTTTCACTTAAAATGAATAAATAAATAAAATATAATAATAAGGTTTTTTAACAAGCACTTAATAAAACGGATTAAAGAAACATAGTATTTTAATACACACACACACACACACACACACAATAATCATTATTATTTTCAATTTATTTATTTTTATTATTATTATGATTTATTATTTTTTACCCTATCTTATTATTTTTATTATTATTACTATTATTATTTTACTTTACCTTAATATTATTATTATTATCATTATTTACTTTTCTTATTTTTAATATTATTATTATTATTATTTACCTTATCTCATTTTTAATATTATTATTATTATTATTATTAATATTTTAATATTATTATTATTTTAATTAATTTATCCTATTATTATTACTATTATTATTATTTTTATTATTATTATCTTTACTTTATCTTAATATTATCATTATTATTATTATTAGTATTATTATTTTTAATTTATTTTATTATTATTATGATTGTTTTTAATTTATATATTTTTTCAATTTATTTTATTTTATTATTATTATTATTTTTAATTTATATATTTTTTCAATATTTTATTATTATTATTATTATTATTATTATTATTATTATTATTATTATTATTATTATTATTATTATTTTTATTGATTTTATTTTTATTATATTATTACTATTAATTTATTATTATTATTTATATCATAACTAGTATTTTCTTTTATACATCATTATACTCTAATGTTTAAATTTTAAAAAAAATTTTTTATTTACTTGTCTATTTATATTTTAATATACTACTCTGTTTTTTCTGTCTTGTCACTTTTTTGTCTGTCTGGACACCCATGAAGCCAACCTTGAAATGTATCTCTTTTTTTCTCATTCATTTCCTGTTTCTATAGTTACAATCCTATACTGTTAAAGATATTTTTTATATTTTTTATTTTTTGTTTTGTTTGAATTTATATATTTTTTTAATATTCAGCTTTTTTTTTTTTTGTGATGTGCTTGTCCATAAGTGAATTGAGACCCATCTGATGAGACGAAAATTTGGGGAGCCGGTTTAAATCAACTTGGATTTATATGGGCCCCAATTTTGGTCGAAATAAATTTATTATGGAATTACGGTGTTGAGTTCTTCCTTCCTTTATTGATAAATATTGCTCTGTATATAATCTAAAATGTTATTATACATTGAGCTCTCTTCAGTGATTTAAAGATTCGCTGTATTTATACATACTGGATCATCAATATTAATGCAGTGGATCTTAAAAATCACATATAGAATCATCCCTTACTACCAAATTTTGGATAAATCTCATATATATAATATATAATATATATATATATTATATATATATATAGAGAGAGAGAGAGAGAGAGAGAGGGGGGAGATTTGTAGGGATTAAACAAGTACTTGACAAAATGAAAGACGGATTAAGAAAGATTAAAAATTAAACAAGAAAAACATAATTAAATGAATAAATAAAGCGAAAAGGATTTTCCAGATGTTGTTGATAAAAACAAACAAAAAAATTATTTAAATCTCTCTCTCTCTCTCTCTCTCTCTCTCTCTCTCTCTCTCTCTCTCTATCTATCTATCTATCTATCTCTCTCTCATCATGTTTGATTGAAACAGTTAGCGTTATCGCTTCTGCACAAGCAAGATGCGACACAAGGTGAATTTCTTAAGCGGAATTTAACAGGTTTGAATGCAGAGTTTTCCTTTTCCTATACTGGTTGCCTAGCCAGTCTGCTTTACTATTTACCCATAGATGGAGGGAGAGTAGTTGGATTCATACCTTTCCCAAGGGTATTAGCGCTGGGTGAAATGCAAACAGCCTCGTCCAAGATTTGAACTCTGGTCGACGTGTCCATTTCCTACGACTCTAACCATTACACCACGCGCCTCCACAAATAAAATGAAGATATATGCTCGCTCATACCATAAAAAGTGAGAAAAATTATGTCCTAATAGTTTTCTCACACTCCTGTAAAGTTTAGTTGCAGTTGTTGTCATTAGAATTAATTGGATAGAAAACGATATTTCAGTTTAATACATTTATTGACCTTTGTATAGAATAGAGTCAGTGAGTCATCTAGTGTGTTAAATATCGCGCCAGGTCTTGAAGTGAAGTGTCCCAATGTATTACTACGCTAATGGCTTTACGCACATCAATGTGCTTAGGGAAGTAGTTCCCGCGATACAATTACACATACCATTATGGATTTCCCTCCTGTTGCTCTTACAGAATAATAGATTTAAATTAAAAGTATGTCAATTAACTAAATGCTGTAAGCATTTCTATTCATAATGTCATAAGTTGCTCGATTGTATACGTCTTATGGGCAGCCAAAAAGTCGGTCTCTTGACGCTGAAAATAAGTTACGGGTAACTTGTGTTGAGGATGAACAATACAGGAGGCACTGACCTCAGAGGTCACAAGAGGTCGTCACTATTCAATTTATGGTAAAAGTAACTTTTCTTTTTGCTTTTTATGAGAATACTTTGTTGTTCCAATTTTTGGTACTAGAATTTACTACCAGTCAGAAATCTTGTTTACTTTTGCCTCGAGCAACACCGAGTACACCACTTAGTAAATAAAAAAAAATGAATAACTTGGATAACTTATTCCAGACAAATCCAATAACTTTTATGTTAGCTTTTAACTCAGTGCTAACAAAATCCAAGGTGTTCATTATATATATATATATATATATATATATATATATATATATATATATATATATATATATATAGGTACCAACAATTGTGACGTCATAGACGTATTTTACAAAATCAAATCACTACCACTGATTGAAAAAAAAAATTACCAAAAATTCAGCGAATTAACCGAATTTAATGAAATTTTCAGTGTTGATTTGTCAATGAATGAATTTTATAATGCATCAGTTATTTTATTTTTTTCAGGTCAATTAACTTTGATCCACACCACCCACTCACCTTATTTTGGAGACGGGGATTACATATAATTGAACATAATTTCTGTATAAATAAAAAGACAAAAGACCGAAGGTGTGAATAGAAAAAAATTCAAAGAAAAGATTTTGGAAGAAAATAATAAGGCATTCATGATACATGCATTTAGTTGTTGGTGGCTCGTTCAGTAAAAACGTCTTTACTGGATGAGCCACGGTAGATATAGTATAAAACTAAAGGGGAGAGAGCGAGAGCGAGAGTGCGAGAGGGGATACTTATACTACTACTACTGCTACTAGTTCTATTAGTTGATAATTAGCGAGCGAGAAGACTATAATCCAAGTTACCACGATGTCTGCTGCTATACCTGTAAAAACTTGGTATCTCGCTGAACACGATGTGAAAGAAAAACGCCTACCACATCGACTGGAAAATTCCGGTCCTGTTGATTTTGAGAAAGTCTGCGATGAAACAGGACTACAAATATTTCACGTTAGTTGATTATATCATTCAATTGTTGGTTGGTTTCTTTTTAAAAAAATATTCGAGATGATCAATGAAAGACAATGATCAGGTAGAGTAAGTACAGTGAGACTTTTTTTTTCAAAAATCTACACATCGTTTTTTAAAACGTTTATTTTGGATATAAAGTTTTGAAGTTTTGATGGTTTAAAGTTAAAGTTAAGGTAAAATTATTTTTAAACAAAAAGAACAAAAAAACAAAGAAAAACAATAAAAGAAAGAAATACTTTTGGTTACGTCATAAAGTTCTTCGCCGTTTTCCATTTTTAACGTTTCACTCTGAATGGCGCCACGTATTTAAGACAAGTCGACACAAAAACAAACTTTTCAAAATGATAACAAAGTTACAGCAAGTTATCTTAGAAATTTAATTCAGAGTAAAATAGTTTATTTAATCATTGCATTACTTTGTTTTGTTTAGCTTTGTTTTGTTTAGCTTTTGTTTTGTTTTGAATATTACTTTTTGTTTTAATCCATTTGTTTACAAAGCGAGTAGATAACTTACCGAATAAGGCCATTGATTGGGTAAGATACAGTAGTATTCGTTCTCACAAAAAAGTTACTCAACAAATCTAACCACCATATACACAAACTTACAGAACATCCAAATAATTGGTATCACTTTCTTCTTTATTCTTACTTAATGTAAATTTTTTTCAGCACATCTGAGCAACGTGGGTCCCGTTGGGACAAAATGAAAAACTTTTTTTTTTGTCTATCGTACAGTGCAGAAGATTAGCGATAAACAATTTCGCGCACCTGTCGATATGGGAGACTACGTGAAATACTTAAAAAGTCAACAAAAATAAACTAATTATCCGATTCTAATAAAATTTTCGGTCATAAAAGCTTTTCTATTACTTTATCAAAATAAATATTTACTCTACATTAAAAAGGCTAAGTATTTTTTTCATTAGTTTTTGTTCCGCGCATTGATCCCCCATATTATGAACAATAAATTTCATCGTAATTTTTTGGTGTCTGAAAATGAATTTTACATTTTTGAAAAGAAAATTCAATGACGGAACAAAAAAAAAAATCGAAGTTTCAATAAAGTCGGTAGGATATCTTACATTTTGAAACTTAAATCTCGTAAATAAGAAAAATATCCTTTTTTGGGGGTTTGTTATCCTTAGCTCATTGTTTTTAAAGAATGCGATATGATTCTAATTTATCTAACTTTTTATTTTAGAGATCATTTAAAATTTATAAATGTAAAATAAATTTTGAATTGTTTTTTTTTGGGGGGGGTATATATATATATATATATATATATATATATATATATATACCTTAAACGAAAACAGTAAAAAGATAATTTTCCATTTCTTAATATTAACGTTTAAATTTTTCTTTTAAGTTGCGCACATTTTCCCCCGCTTTTTATTTTTTCCTTGCGGGTGATTTACTTCCTTCCACCCAGTTAAAAATATATATATTTTCCTTTGTTTTAATTACAAATAACATTTGTCAAATTACAACATTGAAATCGTGCTCACATCACGTACATGCTTGTCGGGGTACTTAGAATAATTAGGGGCACCAATTTTCCGCGATCACGGAATCACGGACGGAATAACGGAATCGTTGTGTTTATCTATCTATCTATCTATCTCGTTGTGTTTACCTATCTATCTATCTATCTCGTTGTGTTACCTATCTATCTATCTATCTCGTTGTGTTTACCTATCTATCTATCTATATCGTTGTGTTTACCTATCTATCTATCTATATCGTTGTGTTTACCTATCTATCTATCTATATCGTTTTGTGTTTACCTATCTATCTATCTATATCGTTTTGTGTTTACCTATCTATCTATCTATATCGTTTTGTTTATCTATCTATCTATTTACTGTCGAAAATATCTATCTATCTCAGTCTGTTCAAAACTATCTAAACAAGAAATATGACAAATTTCTATAAATAAACAAGAATTACGACAAATTACGATAATAAGAATTACGACAAAAAAAGAAAAATTAGAATTACGACAAAAAAGGTTTAATGTTTTTTTCTTTCGAATGGAAAAAATAAATAAACAAGAATTAAGACAAAAAAGAGCCCCCCCCCCAAATAGGCGCCGATACGATAGTTGGGGTTGTTATTTGAGTTGGTTGTTTTCTTTCAAGTAACACCGCTCTAGCGGTACTAGTTGGGATTGGTATTTGATAGTTCACCGAGCAGCAAATTCGGAGGCAGGGGACCGGGACGAACTTCCTCATAAAGTACCTTATTTTTCAGAAAAGTAGGTCGTAGAATTTTCTAAGAAAATGTTTGACAAGTATTATATATTTCTAAGAAATTGAAATGTTAGAGAAGTCTGTTGGTCGGCCGGCCGGTCGGCCATCAAGGTGGGAATAGGAAGGTAGACATGTAGAAATTGGAAGGGGGAGATATGAAGATCAAAAAGTTTAACATTCATTTCCTTGGGGTTCCGTTTGATTTTTCAAAATTTACAAGTAAAAGATTTTTAACAACTTGTAACCTTGTTTTAGGAATATGATGAAAGAGTAGTAAATGCTACTATCACGTGACCATACAATTTAGAAATAAAGAAAAAAAACTTTCCCAAACGCCATTTCATAAAACTACTGGCTCGTCTACTTGGAAGTTTACCGTTACACAGGAATTCTCCCGGATTCATAATTCACCATTGTAAAACAAATTTAAATTGAACAAAAACCCTCTAATATCATTAACTATTAATGATTATTTTTTCATATATCTATTTTTCAAAACAGTTGTGTGAATAAGCAACAAATTGCCACGATGGCTGAACCAAATCAATGTAGTGAATCACCTTCAACTTCAAAAGTTGGACCTGTTCCTCTAAAAAAAAAAAAAAAAAAAAAATGACCCCAGTATCTAAAATTTGTGCTAAAGCCAGAGTAGAGCAATTTCCTGATGACTTTTATGCGGAAGAAAATATATTATTTTGCAAATTCTGTCTTCATAGTGTTGACATTTTTAGGGTTGACACAATCAAAGACCATTTAAAATCCAAATCTCATTTGGCAAAAAAGTCTTCAACAAAGTCTTCTCAACTGAAACAGAAGACAATTACAACTTTGTTTAAAAGTAAAGAAGTACGAGATGATTTTATTCTTGATTTTTTTTAAATGTGTACTTTGTCTGATATTCCCCTACACAAAATTGACAAAATTTCTATTAAAACACTGTAAGGAAGGTGGTGCTATTCCAAGTGTCAATTGTGTTAGGCAACTTCATCTGCCAAAACTGTTTGCTCTTCATTTTGCTGCCCTGAAAACCAAGCTTGCTAATCAATCTGTTTGCATCATAACAGATGAAACCACTGACTGTCGTGACCATAGCATTTTGAATGTGATTGCAAGCATTCGTGGAGAGTCATTTCTCATTGATGTTGTAACCTTGGGAGAATGCAATTATCAAACCTTAAGTCAGGCATGCATCCGAGCTGTGACTCACATGGATATTGCATTTGATGATATTGTTGCATTTGTAACTGATTCTGCAGCTTATTGTAAAAAAGCTCATAGGGAAGTGTTATCAAATGTCTTTTCTAACAGTTACCATGTGTTGTGCTTAGCCCATATCATCAATCTTGTTGAAGTATTTTCACACTGGTCAGCATTTGATAATGTTACCCAGCTCATTACATTCATCAAGTCAGCCTTTTTTAAAAAGGCTAGTCGAAAAAAGCGATACCTTAAATGGCTTGAAGGTTCCTTGCCTAAGGAACATGTGAAGTTACCCCCTGTGCCAGTGGCAACCAGGTGGAATTCATGGTTTAATGCAGCCATATATCACTCATCCTTTGTGCAATTTTATGAAGCGTTCTTTAAACAAGAAAAGAGCCATGGCCTTGCAGTAGATAGGATTCTGGAATTAGTAGATGATGGTTGACTACATCATGTCTCTTACCATTATTTGCGCTTGAATCTGCATTTTATAAAAGAGAACTGCATCCGTTTGATAACAGTTTTGGCAAGCTTAGAAGAAACCAAGTCTCCACTTGCATGTGTTGTTTATAACATGATGGAGGATGTAAAACAGTATTTGCATACTGGTACATCAAAATCAACATTTGGTGTAGAAACCGACCGTCTTCTGTCTGAACTAGAAAATACAGAGAGGGAGAGAATTATCTCAAATTTCCAAGATTTGTTCAGCACATCTTTTTCAAAACTGAATAAATACCTGAATGCTCACCCTGTATATAACTTTTACAAGGCATCTCGTCTGTTTGATCCTAGACAGCTACCTTGTATAAGCCATGACATTGACAGTTTTTCAGCTATTAAGGACTTGCAAGATCCTTCTACTAATCTTCTTGAAGAATTCCAAATTTATGTGAATTACAAAGATGACTTACCAAATCCTTTTAACATCCCAGCATTTTGGAATGCAAATAAGAGTAGATTTCCCCTTCTGGAACGGATTGCCAATAAGGTCATATGGATGCCTGTTACCAGCGTAGATGTTGAACATTCATTTTCTCAATATAAACATTTACTAAATAAACAACGTGAAAGTCTTACTCCTGAAAACACCAAGCAACTTACAATGTTGTATTACAATGGAGATTTAGAAAACAGATTTGAAGATTGCTAATTTTTTTATTTGGGAAATATTCAATTTTAAATTTGAGCAGTATTTCAACTTGAGATAAGTTGTTTTATTCAAATTTTGAATTAATATATCAAATTTGTTTTTATATTTTGTCACAAAGATTCAATTATTATATTTTAATTCCTGTTTTGTAAAATTTTAGTCAAAATGTTTGACTTTCTCGGTTATTTATTGTTGAGATTCAAGTTATTTGCTGTTGATTCTTTAAATGTGATTTTTTCTGTTAATTTTGATATTGCAAATCAATGATTATAAATCAAACTGGATCCCTTTACTTAAAAACACAAAAACAATCTGAATGTGTTCTTCCTTAAAGAAGGAAACTCTTTAAAAGTTCTACCTCAAAGATAATTATGCACTGCAACATTTCATTGTTTAGTCATGTTACATATTTATTTTTACATATAATTTATTTTTGGACTTTGATTACACAATTTCAAAAAAATTTATAGACATTTGCTATTTCTTTATATGTAATAAAACTTTGAATTATGTTTTTGTTTTCAGTTTTAATAATTTAGCATATTTTATTTCAATTTTTTCACAAAATACTATAAAAATGGAAATTACCAAAAGTGGAAACGGAAAAAAACGGAATTGACTAAAAGTGGAAACGGAATTATGAAAAATTTGAAACGGAAAATCGGGGGCCCTAAATAATAGACCACTGGAAAAACAATTGCGGTAATATTGAAAAGAATCATATAGAAATTATTTTTCCAGCGAGCTATTCTAGTAAGTACTCACGGAATTTGCCCAGAATTCCCCCCGAGGAAATATCTGCAGTAATGTACAAGATATCATACAATACTCACTATCCAGGTAAGGGTGAATTTAGTTTTTCCCCTCCTCCAACCACTAAGAAGATGTCGACTTACGGCTGATTGCCGATGTATACTTTTTTGTAACTAAAATGTAACTCCTCAGTAAAAATAAAGGAAATGACTGAAGCTATTTCTTACCTGGATGGTGAATTTAAGTATTACATTTCTATATAATTTTTTGTCTATATTACCGCAGACATTCCTGAAAAAATGTGGAATTTATTTTATTGTAATTTAATTCACGTGTTGATAAGAATAAAAAAGGGAAAATTCATTAAAAAATTTGTTTTGTATTTGAATAAAACTAAAACTTAGTGTATGAAAGTGATGCTAATTACTTTTATTGTTCTCTTTCATGATTTTTTTTTGTTCAAATGTTGTAGGATTCGAAAAGGCGGTAAAAGAATGTTATTCACAGGTTCTGTCGACACTTGAAATTGTGACAGCTTGTGTGCATAGCAAGGATTTTATTTGGTTTTACTCGAGCAATAACAAAAACAAAATAAAATCCTTGCTATGCACACACACACACACAGTCTGTCTGTCTGTCCGTCTCTGTCTCTCTGTCTGTCTCTCTGTCTCCAGCGTAGTGAATACTACACTGGACTTCGAAGTAAGCTAGTTCGAACTCCAGTCCTATTACGTTCGCTTTAGGGCTAATACATTTGGGAAAGGTATGAACCCCTTTATCCCTCCTCCTATAGGTTAAATAGTACCACTAATGTTCTTCTACAAGAATGAGTTTGGCAGTAAATAACCCATGAAAGTTTTTATGCCATAAAAAACCCAAATCTCCCCCCTCTCCTCTCTTTTTCTCTCTCTTCAACTTTATGCTTTCTTGCTTTTTTATATTCTTACCCACCCACAATTAAATTGTTTCCACCCTCGCCGTCTACTTAATCGCCCACCCTCATCTCTCTGGTTCTTTCTACAACTACTTTACTTCACACTACATGCCTCCTACATTTCATGGATCACTGTCACATGATATAGTCATGCAAGGGACCCTCTCCTCTGCAATCCACATTGGTTCTTTTAGCCCCAGTCCCCCGTTCCGCGTGGCTCGTGTCATCATCCGACAACCTCGTGTCTCACATCCATTATGTATCGGAGCATTCTGTTAATTGACATGTTCGATGACTGCACCCCAATCACCACTCCTCTTCTCTATTGGATCATGCAGTGTGCATCAAGCATCTTCACCCTAACCTCTTCACCTATTCGGACGGATACAGGCCCCTCCTCTTCTTGTGTCACCGACACAACTCTTGGGTGTTTCCATTCATAAATGAAGTCAGACCTTCGTAACGCTACCATCCCAGTCTGTCCAGATTTAGGCAACATATTATAACAAAATGCCACTTTAGAATACACAGACTGCACCTCTACAGAGGGGTAAGACCCCCAACGGGGCCACCTTTTGGCTGTGGGTGGCGACCCATGATGCTTAAGGATGGAACCCTGGTTGAGCAGTCCATGACATGCAGCACTCCACCTTGGTCCTTACTTAGGCTAAACGGGCGGTCGGAGAGGCCTCCTCCGATCAATCGGCTGATGTCAAGCCCTAGCACCTATATGATTTTCCCGACCCTGTTGCCCCCCCCCTTTTTGCAAGTACCAATACTTTTTTATAATATGTGCTAGAAGGCCGTGACTGAAGGTCTTCCTGTCCTGGGTAGGACGTTAAACTCTATCTGATTGTGAAGTTCTTGTTCTGGAGCCTTGGGGAATGTGGAGTACCCCTTCATCATTATTCTCAGGTCAACTCTGACCCGGAGTGGTAGTACCTGTTAGGATCCCATCTATGGGTTAAATAAAAAAAAAAGTTTTGTTTTTTTTGTTTTTGTTTTTTAATTGAGTACCCATCAAGAAGGAATCAAACAAAACATCCTTGGCATAAAATAACTCAACAAGGGTTAAAATGCCGTAAAATCCAACCAACCAACTTAAATGCCTCTTCAATGTACAATATTTTCCTCTTTTGTTTATATCTTTTATTGTTTAGCATTGTTCACTCCATGATACCATTTCCATTGGGCCTATAAAATAACACCTGATATTCCATTTATTCAACATTTCTCGGTGAGCATCCATGTTGCCATAACCTCCTTTAGTGGTCCTCTCTCTCCAGAAATACCTCATTAAACACCCCCTGCAATTACAACAACAAACTATGCTGAATCTCCTTCGAAATTGCTACTTATCCAACCTGCAGTCAACTATTGATAAATACGTTCCTCTTTGATAGTGCGTCATTTCATTGGACAACCTTTTTTGGTTCTTTTTCACCCAGACCTCACCTATTTTATGCTGACTTGATACAGAGTCAATTGACTGAAACCTGCTACAGCTCCTGACCACCCTTTAAACAGCCTCCCCAAGGATATCTGTGGCAACCTTAAAGACCAAAATCAAAATTCTACCCACTCCTATAGGATGCATCTAGTGCAACTCCTTTAGCTCAACGAACCCTAAACATCTCTTTTTGCACCCTCCACAACTCCTAACTAATTCTTCCTTACACATGTCAAAACACCACTTTATTCATTTCTGAAGGTGCAAAAATCATGCACAATTTCAGATCAAATTCAGCCACCAGCACTCCCAATACTTCCAACTGCTGGTTAATGATTATCTATACACTGCTCTTAGTTCATACTCTTTTACTAATAGTAATCACAGTTCATGCAACTATTTAGGGTAGTTGAACCAGTTCTAATCTCTATATCTTTCAACACCCATCTCAAAGCCAAATCCGGAGTGGTAGTACCTGTTAGGGCCCCATCTATGAGTAAAATAGATTAAAATGAGTTTTTTTTTTTAAATTGAGTACCCATCAAGAATAAATAAAAATACGTCTTCGGTATAAAATAACCCATGCTGTAAAATCCAACCAACCAATCAAAGCCAAATTAATGTCCTTCAATACAGTATTTAACTCCACTATATTAATGTGCTTGTAGTCATCATACCGCTTCAACCAGGCCAATTCTTCAGCTACAACACCATATATTTCAATGTTAACACTTGTGATAATGTTGCTTGTATCACACCATACCCCAGATTTCTTTGGGTACATGCCATCTCCCTTGAATTGGGTACTCCTCCCTTTTACAACTCTTTTACAATTTGCTGCATCATGACAATCATCTCATTGACCATCTTATCTTTCCAGCTCACTCCATCAGCTCTCATCCTTTTTGCTTAACTGCATGCCATCCACAACTGTCCAGCAATAGAATAATGACCAGCTTTACACAAATTGAAAACAAATGCTACCTACTTATAGTTTCTCACTTCTAGAACCCCATTTCCCTTTCTGAACACCAGTTTGTCAGCTCTATCCCTCTTCAGTTAGGGCTCCAATGTCGTTTCCCCTTCCTACAATTCCAGATAATTTTGCTCTCAATCTGAATTTATCTAGGTAATCAAGACTGGTAGACCAGTTCACATAGTTATATCCCATCCACAGAAAGCGATATTAATGCATGCATAAGGATTGAATGGATTGCTATTGACAGATTATCAATCATATGGAAATCTGATCTCAATAAGTTAAAGTGACGGTTCTTCCGAGCTGTGATTGTATCAGTACTACTGTAAGGCTTTATCATCATCATCATGTCGCACAAGCAGCACGGATATCCATGACAATCTCTTGCCAACCTTCCCTATCACTCATTGCCCCTGGGAGGTCCTCTGCGCAGCATCCAGAATCCTTGCATAGTTGCTTAATGTACTAGATGGGAGTTGCACAAGAACACTGCATGCGGTCTTAAACTAATTGTGGAAACAATACCCCACAAGAAAGCAGCTATAGGACCACTTGCCCACTATCAGACAAACCATCCGAGTAAGATAAACGGGACATGCTGGTCATTGCTGGAGAAGCAAGGATGAACTCATAAGTGACCTTCTCCTGTGGAAACCTGCACTATTAATGTTAATCAACACTCTTAATGATTAAGTCAATTATGATTACTTTTACTCTCAGTCACACCTCACATATAAAAAATCTCCATGGTACTAGACCCACTGCTGCTGCCATGCCAGCTACCATGTTCCCCGAAAATAAGACCTACCTGCAAAATAAAACCTAGCATGATTTTTTAGGATGATCTTAATATAAACCCTCCCTTTGAAATAAGCCCTAGTTGAGAGCAGCAGACAGGCAAAAGAAATAAGCATTCTTCACAATCACGTCATGCAATGCAAACACTCAACATTCCATAGAAATAAGCCAAAGTGTTATATTTCAGAATGCAAATTAATATAAGCCCTGTCTTATTTTCAGGGAAACATGTTACTTATCAGCTTTTTGATATACCAAAGTAGCCTTGCAACCTGTATCAACAAGGGGTTTTTTTTTTCTCCTACTGCCCCCTAAAAAAACTTCTGTCAGTAGTGAGCCACTACTGAATTGAAAGGGTAATTATCAGTGCTGTAGCTAGTTCCGCTTTGTCAATTTCCAATTCACCACACCTGTAACAAATTGGTGACCCCTAGCAATTTCTAAGCATGAAAAGCTCCCAATATCTTAAATATTTCCTCCTCACAGTCCTTCCCTACCAAAGACTGGGGTGTCCTGGATATGACATTAAACTGTATATAGTGGGGAGTGTGGAGTACCCCTTCTTTGCCATTACTCCCAGGTCCACTCTGACCCAGAGAGGGAGTACCTGTCAGAGTCCTTTCTATAGGCCAAATAGAAAAAAATGAGTTTAAAAGATTGTGTCTAAAAAAATGAGTTTGAATAAAAAAATGTTCCATACCCATCAAGAATGAATAAAACAAAACATCTTTGGCATAAAATAACTAAAAAAAAGGTTGACATGCCATAAAATCCACCCAACTAACAACTGGAAATTGCATTATAGCAGTCATTATCCCAAGCTCCTTCATTTCATTAACAGTTTCATTGACACGAATACATTAACTATTGTTATCAGATCACTTATGTCCATATTATCTATGCTAGGCAACTGCTGAAGGACAACTGATATGTGTTTGGTGATATTGATTGACCAATCAGTGAAGATTTTACATTTTCTGCATGATTATTTTTGTCGTCATCATGGGATGGGAAAAGTGAGTTAGAAAAAACAGATGCCAAAAGTTCATTTTAACTACAATATAAAAATGTTTTCTTCTTTTTGAAAAGGCAATAAAAGAACAAGGAATAGATATGTAGATTGTGTCCTCAATAGAAATATGTAAGTTCAAGTAAGGAACATAAATAAGAAAAAAATTACTCATTTTATAATACTTTATTTCAATCTTATAATGAGTAATGACCTGTTTTACTTCTTAGAGTGATATATCCGGGTTAAGGAATATATTATGAAGTTGTAGTAAGGTATATTATCACAGTAGTAGCTGGTGCGTTGAGTAGGAGTAATAGCAGTACGTCTTCTGAGCAGTTGTCTTGCTAGTAGGCTAGTAGACGCTTGTACCACCGCAGTGTCGAATATTTATAGAGGACACTATCCAATCAGATTATAGCGAGGGGGTACCTAGGTATTTACATATTCATTACATCATAGAGTATCAATGAATAAATTATCATTATCAAATAAACTATATATGATTTGAAGAATAAAACTATTAATAAAAAGTCAATATATCATTTTCCTGAGGTAGTTTTGTGGTATAAGTGAGTGTTGTTTTTTACACTCTCACAGTATGGTTAGGGTTAGGGCACAGACTTTTAAAAATCTGTGTATCATATTTGAAATGTATAACCTCAGTTTCAATATCTCCTTTGAAGTTGTAATGTTGGTTTTAAATGAAAGTTATTATGATTAAGTCACTCAATTGTTTACAAAAGTACTACATATTTACCAACCCCTCCACACAAGCAGGATGTGACTCAAGGTCAATTACTTAAGCAGAGATTAACGAGTTTGAATTAAGTTTTTTTTCTCCTAAACTGGTCACCTAACCAAGTTTAAAGAGTCTGCCCTACTATTTCCCTATTGCTGGAGGGAGAGTAGGTGGATGCATACCTTTCCTAATACAAACAGCCTCATCAAGGATTTGAACTCGCCTTGGTGAGTCCATTTCTTACAACTCTAACCATTACACCACACACCTCCTCCTTGCTTTACAAAAGTTGTAACTTACCAAACAAGAATGATAAATTATCAGACAGAGTAAATCATGACAGGTCTCAACAAAGCATCATGTTACAAAACCTCCACACTTAAAGTGCAAAATATGATAACCCCCTCCCACCAGTAATTGATCACACTGATAATATTATTCACTTTTATCTTCCTTATTCTTTTTTACTTATAGTGTTTACCTGGCCTTCTGTTCTAATTACTTATTTTAAAATCTTAACTGTGGTTTTGTTTTTTTCTTTAAAGGCTGTTAACACTTAACATCCTGTTGAGAATTTTTTAAGTCTAGGGCCCCATTCTTATAAGGATTCATCAATAAATGGCTAAAAATGACATTTTCATTTAAAGTTACCTGTTATTTCGCTTAAAACAAAGACTTCTAAATATGTTTAATATTACATTTAAACAAAGGCTATCATTTAGGCAGATTAGGAAAACAAATGTGACTTTCAGTCGGGTGGAATGAGGTGGTATAGGATGTTAAGAGTTAAACTGATTTTCCCTCAAATTTTCACTTCAAAATAAAAAATGCCAATGCTTTTTTTAACATGCATTAACTTAGCTTCATTTTTTGTAATCCTATAAATTAAAAGAAATATATTTTTTATTTGAAACTTTTAAGCTACTTTCTCTGGCAAATTATTTTGATGTTTATTACTTGAAAATAAAAATATATAGAAGTTAGAATATTTTAGTATTAAGGTTATCACTTTTTTGTGTCTATCTTGTTTTAACACAATTTATTGTAATTCTGTTGATAGGAGAATAAAGGGAAAAAATCATAAACAATTTTGTTTTTATTTGAATTAAACTAAAACCTTGTGTATGAAAGTGATGCTAATTACTTTTTCTTTAATGTTTGATTTTTGTTAAAATTCAAGTAGGGAAATGATCTATGCCATTAATAATGTGTGGTGAAGGGAAGATAAAAGTTAGAAAAGATATGCTAAAAGTTCATTTAACTACAGGCAAAAATTAATCTTAATCTTGGATTATCTGCCCTTGCATGCAGGATGAATATTCTGAACAATTGCTTGGAGGCAACATAAATAGTTACCATAGCAACAAGGACAATGTTACTATAAAGCATAAAATATTTTGTTTCACTGTGTGCAGGAGCAATGTGATTTTTTTTTTTTTTTTTCAAATTGATCCCTTTAGAACATTGTGAAGACAGGTAGTATAAACAGGCGATTAAAATACTTGATTGCAATATAGATTTCAGGAGCAATAGACCAGGCACTATTTAAATATGAAACTATTTTGCCCTTTTATCATTGAACATGAATTGAAGTCCTGAAAGGAACATGTTACTAAAATGAGCATTGACTTGAACTGCTAGGATTAACTCTAATTCAATGTATGGCTTTTAGGATATCCAGTATTTAATAGGATAGTCTATTCAGACTATACACTCATTTGGGTTCAGATAAATTTGAGTAGCTCTAAATCTATGTTGGCAGGATACTGGAAGTTTAAAACATCCTCATTGGAGGAAAAGGATTACCAGGATCAGTTAATGGGTCAGTCTGAACCTAGGAGCAATGGCGATGAAGGGGTAATCCATACTTTCAAGAGTTCCAAAATTGGAACTTCGCCATTAGATTCAGCTTAATGTCATACCCAGGACAACACTTATTTGAATGAATTTCTATACATCAAGGAGACTGAAGTAGCTAGATGCAAGGGATGATACAAGAAAATATCCATGAATTGGTAAAAAGCATTGGAACAGACAAGTCACCAAGGATCCATTGTCTCCTCTATGAATTGTATTTGAGGCTCTTACCTATGTTTGTCACTTTGTTGAAACTCATCTCCAAGAAATGCTTATCAAACTGACATCAATATATTAATACACTTGAACCTATCACTCATGTACATCACACAAGGAAAGGTGAGAAGTATATTCATATATCCATAAAAGAAAGAAGAAACTGCATAAAAGTTAACAGCCTTTCATTGGTTGGTTGGTTGGTTGGATTTTACAGCAATCCAACACTTGTTGGGTTATATTATACCAAAGACATTTTATCTTATTCATTCTTGTTGGGTATTCAATTTTTTTTAAAACTCAATTTTTTAAACACATTTTTAATATTCAGTTTTTTCTATTTAACCTATAGATGGGACCCTAACAGGTACTACCACTTTGGGTCAGGATGGACCTGGGAGTAATGGCAATAAAGGGGTACTTCACATTCCCCAGAGTTCCTGAATTGGAAGTTCATCACTAGATGCAGTTTGTCATACACAGGACACTAAAACCCGCCTTCTAGCACATATATGATAAAAAGGGTTGGGGGTTGCTATAAGGGCTATAGGGTTGGGACAATAATATAGGTGCTAGGGCTTGACGTGACCAGCCGACTGATCAAATGGGGCCTTTCCAACCCATCTAGCCTATGTAAGGGCCAAAGTGGAGTGTTACATGTCATAAACTGCTCAGCCAGCAGGATTCAATCCTTAGGTTGCCACCCACAGCCAACAGAGGTACTGTTGGTATATTCTACAGCCCCAACCGACAGAGTGGGTCTGTCATTGTATTATGTATTATGTAACAGTATGGATTATTCACTTTAACGACTCGCATAATTGGAAATTTTACATTTGTGGAGTTATAGATATTCCCACCATGATATCTATTTTGCTCCACTGTTTTTTTTATAACAACAAAACACAAGAAGGATTTAATAATAAAAAAAAAGAGTAAAAGTGTTGCTAATCATTATTGACCATCTGTTGTGCAGTTGCTTAGTATCTGTGTTATGCCTGGTAAAAAAAATGAATTGATCAGCACATAAACTGAATCTTGATAATGCACAGTTCAGAGTTGATGATCAAGATTGGTGATGAACAATCGGTTGCTACATAAATGGTTATGATTTATTGGTTTTATTGGATGTCAACCTTTGTAGGGTTATTTTATGCCAAGCTCAGTTTTTTGAATATAATAATCATTTGTTTGCAAAGAGTTTCAAGTATTTCAAGTATTATTTACATGTAGTTTCAGTATTTCTGTCTAATACTAATAATTTTCAAACAGACCTATTGGACCCATAGATGGGACTCGTTAGAGTCCAACCACTCCAGGTCTGAGTAGACTCGGGAGCAATGAAAGAGTGACTCCTCATTCTTTCTTTTTTTCTTTCTTTGTTATTACATTTGTTTCTGTGTAGCATATCCATTTTCTTCCCTTTCTTTCTTTCTAATAAAAACGGAATGATCCATCATTTAGCTGAGGTGATGCTACTCATAAGAAATAAGAATTCGGTGGATAAGCAACACCAGATAATCAGGATTCATATTTTTGCATTTTTATCTTGGGAGATTTGGACAGTCTCATTTTTAACCAGAGGGTATTGCAAGATGATAATGGTCGTGCAATTAAGGAAAACGAGTATCATAATACTGCATATTCTTATTGCTTTTTTTACCACAAAAATTTGAGTCACTGTACATTTTTCAACTGTTAGAGTAAACTACATGAAACTGAAAGGATTAGCTGTTGATGAAACCAAAACTTGCATCCAGCACCTCAGTAGTTCATCTCTTATGAATATTGCTTTAACTCTTAATGTCCTATACCACCTCATTCCACCTAGCCAGAAGTCCCATTCATTTTACTAATCTACCCCAAATGATAGCCTTGTTTAAATGTAATATTAAGCATATTTAGGAGTCTTTGATTTAAGTGAAATAACAGGTAACTTTAGATGCAAAGGCCATTTTTAGCCATTTTTTGATAAATCCTTATAGGAATGCGGCTCTGGATTTAGAAAATTCTCAAAAGGATGTTAAGAGTTAAACCAAGAAAGTTTCAATGATTTAGAAGAGTATAATCTGTAATCAGTCTGTACTTCTTCCCTATACCTTAGAAACCTGAGTATGACACTAAACTGCATCTGATGGCAAGGCTCCAGTTCTGGAGATCTGGGAAGTGTAAAGTACCCCTTTATTGCCATTATACTTGGCCATTTCTAACCCAAAATAGCATACTTTTTAGGGTCCCATACCTTAGGGTAGCATACCTTTTAGGGTCCCATCTATGGATCAATTAGATCTGTTTATAAATTATTCCTATTCAATGGGACTGTGTAAAAAAAAAAAAAAACTCTTATGAAACAACTATGCAAAAATTTAAATATGAATGTACAATGAATGTAATTACCTAACTTCTATGCATAAGATAACCCTAGATGGGTTGACATGCCTTTAAAATCAATCAATAAATTCTACACCTTTATTTACTACCTAGAAATAGTCATTTGGATTTTTCTTTTTAAAAGCATTTTTACTATTGCTATTTCATTACCAGCTTTACTCCTTATTATTGCTTTTATCCCAATTCAGGTTGTTATAATTATCAAATACGAGAATAAATACTTAAGTCAATGTCTATAAAAGACGGACTTGTAAGTTTTTAGATATGTGTTCGAGTCTTGTCAGAAGTTATTTTTTTTATTTCCAATTCAATGCTGTTTACTATTGAAGATGAAGAAATACTTGTACAGTGGAACCTTGGTTCTCGACTCTGTACTCGAACAATTCAGAGTTTGAACAAAAAATTTAAGTAAAAAAGGTCGGTTGTCGAACAAATTTTCGGACTTCAAACACACGGGTTGAGCTGACAAAAACAGAAGTTGCATGAATGACTGCTGAGGCAAACCAAAGATGGTCAAATGGCTGGTTGAATCTACCCAAGCAGCATCAGTTAGCATCAGTCGCTATCTTGAACGAGTGTCTGATATTGTTTTTGTGCAAATTCTTTGCTTTTTTTTGTGTTTATTCTCTATTTTACAGCTAATTTAACCCTTATTCATGGATCCTAAGAAAGGCAGCAGTGATACTACCGGTAAGGGAAAGATGTTATTTATGATGTTTATTGATTTTAACGGCATATCAATCCGTCTGGGGTTATGTCATGCTTAACGGTTAGGAAGTGATACATATCGTGTATTTATATTTATACTTTTTAAGGGAAAGAGGAAAGATATTGAATTCTGACGGTCAAGAATGAATAAATCCACTTTACACTATTTCTTAAAGGAAATATTGTTTCAGTTTTCGAACAAATCTGTTCTTGAACATAATTTTGGAACAAATTATGTTCAAGAACCGAGGTTCCATTGTACTGGGATTATCATTATTCAGTAAGATTATTTTCTCTTTAGCCTAAAGAAATTTTCTGTTCTTTTTCCATTGCAGTTTGACTCGGACAATTATGACAGAGAAAGTAACTTTGAAAGTTTGAAAAATGAATGCGGTTTCATTCGATCTGACGTTGTCAACATCAACCCAGCAACTTTTGCTGATTATCATAAACAGGTAGGTTTACACATGCCCATTGATATTGGACAATAAGGAAAACACATTTCAGGTTTGAACCTAGAAAAAAATACCTAGCCATATATACAACCCACCAAAGGCGCATGGTGTAGTAGTTATTGCTGTACAAAATGGACTAGTCAACCCAAGTTCAAATCCTGGAGGAAGCTGTTTGTATTTCACATTGCGCTAATACCCTTCAGAAAGGTATGCATCCAACTACTCTCCCTTCATCTATAGGTATATACTAGAGCAAACTTGGCTAGGCAACCAGTCTAAGAGAAGAAAAACTCTTAATTCAAATCTCTTAAACTCCACTTAAGAAATTGACCTTGTGTCATATCTTGCACAGGCAGAGGGTTGGTAAATATATATATATATATATATATATATAAGAGATTTATCCAAAACTTGGTAGTAAGGGATGATTCTATATGTGATTTCAAGATCCACTGTACTAATATTGATGATCCAGTATGTATGTATACAGTGAATCATTAAATCACTAAAGAGAGCTCAATGTAAAATAACCTTTTAGATTATATACAGAGCAATATTTATCAATAAAGGAAGAACTCAATACAGTAATCCCATAATAAATTTATTTCGACGAAAATTGGGGCCCATATTTCAATTCCGGCTGTAGGGTTGGTAAATATATATATATATATATATATATATATATTTCAATTCCAGCTGTAGGTAGCTTACAAAATGTCTAGGCACACTGAAGAGACTTGATAAGTTGAAACACATGTCTGTGGATGACCCTATATATATATATATATATATATAATGTTTGATGCTATATAACTATAGATTATGCATCAAAAATAGTTACTTAACATTTTGACTACATATTAGTTTACATATGTACCACTATGTATATTACTATATAATATATTTTATATTCAAACATTATATAACAGCTCTATTTTATATTGAGCACTCTACCAATAATACTGCCTTTGGTACACCATTCCAGTAAAAGCTAAAACAGTGACCATCTCACACTATATATATATATATATATATATATATATATATATATATATATATATATATATATACAACCCATACCAAACTTATTATTACTGTAATCATTTGTTTTTGACAGATTTTTCTTATTTCCAAAATGGCTTATCACAACTCTCAAACTGTTATTCTAAAATTGTTAGTATGCAGCACATATCAAAAATAGAAAATAAAACTCCTTCAAGATTACAAGTTTCATTACTCTCAATAATGATTATTTTGAAGTGAATACTTTCTCTCTTGAATTAGAATAATTAAGACATAAAGGCCATGGTTCACTCACTTGATGGGGACACTAATTATTATTATTATTATTATTATTATTATTATTATTATTATTATTATTATTATTTATGCCACTTAATGAAGAGATCACACCATAATGATTAAAACACCTGAACTCTATTTTATCAAACTTTAAATAGGAATGAATGCCTTCGGCTACCTGCTCCAGGCTATGCACCAGCGATTTGGGTGTATTTGAAGCTCTAGATCATCTGAGTAGTCTACATCAGTAATAGACTCTGTGGGATATTGTCTACTTCTTGCCTTTTTTTTACTGTGAAACCATCTGAAAATGATTTCCCAGTAAGCAAGGCAAGAAGTAGACAATATCTAGAGCTTCAAATACACCTGCCCAAGCCAAATCACTGCTTTAGCCTGGAGCGGGAAGCCTGAGGCATTGATTGCTATCTTAACTCATAACACATAAACAGCAAATGATATAACACTGACTTAAAAGTGCTTAAATATAATAATAAATAAATAGAATGAATAACATCCAGGGATTTTTACTCTTCTTAATAAAGCCTTGGAAAATGGTTGAAAGTTCTTCTTCATAAAAGTTTGGACAATATTTTGTATTCATTGGATTCAAACTTGTATTAATAAAGCATCAAAATCAATATTTTCACTTAGCTGCATGGTTTTTAGATGATGGTTGTGGAGATTTAAAATGATGACTTCTGACTGGAATACTAAGTTTCTGACAGTCAGTCTTGTACTATCATACTGTTGCATTATTAACTTATAAACTTGTTAAATCAGTGCTTCTTAATGTGCCATTACTCCAGGTTCACTCTGACCCAGATAAATAGTACCAGTTAGGGTTCAAATAGATCTGTTTAAAGATTATTTGAATTTAATAGAACCATATGCAAAAAAAATTTCTTAAGAAATAACTATAAAAAAATGTTAATATTGTGGAATTTTTGTGGATATAAGGCATGAGGCAAATGGTCACTTCTACTTATAGACTCGTCGACTACCATGTGACCAGCCTTCTTATCCAGTCACTGGCAGTGCTGCTGCTGCTGTTGGTGTATTTATACTACCCGATTCTAATCTTAGCTCACTGCTACTTGGATATCTTGGACGTCGGACCTAAAGGACACTATACCACAAGGACTTATTGACTTACTTACTTATTTACTTTAAGTTCTTTACAACTGGCCAAGGATGGCGGCCAGATATTCAACAAATATGAACAAACAATAAATGTGATTCCCAAAACTCTAGGCATAAAATAACCCTAGATAAGTTGACATGCCATTAAAATCAGTCAACCAGTACTTCTAATCAATAAGCCATGAACAGTACCCACTGATAATTAAAAATTAAAATAGCTAGAGTGGTAGGGTTGGTATAGCCATACAGCGAGGGAGTTTATTCCTTTTCCTGGGAGCTGACGGTAGGTGTAGCGCCCCAGCTCAGCATAAAAGAATCTCACTGGTGAAATGTTTTATGCTGAGGTGGAGCGCCACACCTACCGTCAGCTCCCAGCTTTACTGCAACAGATAAGATTATGCAATCTGGCTACTCATATGCGCTGAGTAACATGCTAACTTTATCTTACTAGCCATTACAGCACATAAGGAGTCAAAACTTTTGTGCATTTTTGTTGATTGTTCCTCTGGAGTTTTTTTTTCTATATGTTTCAGGGCGACATCTGGTACACAGAACACTTTCATCCCGATGAAGAAATTCGTTTTATTCTAGATGGTGGTGGTTACTGGACTTTCGTGACATAGACGACCGCTGGGTGAGGCTGAACATTTGTAAAAATGACTTGATCATTATTCCCCAGGAATGTATCATCGCTTCACCACCGATGCTCAGGTAAGTATCATACTAGCTGGGTTTGCCTGAAATCAATCAATCAAAATTATCATGCGGTGCAAAATCAATATGTCAGCTTTCAATTAATATCATGAAATTAATATCACACTATAATGAATTATAAATATTTTGATATTGTGGGAATTATTTTAGGTGTGTGCAAAATTTCCAAGCACCCACACTTAAAAAACTTGACACTGAATACACAATTAAAAAACAACTTTTTTGTATTATGTAGATTTTTCAAACTGTTGTCCTCATCTTTAGTGTTATATACACATGTTACGCCAATGTGCTGTCCAGCCTTCTTCAGGTTTTTCTCAGGAACCTTCTCATTGAACTCGGGAACCTTCCAGTTGAATATATTTATCGCATACCCCACTGGGACTGGACTGGGCACAAAGCCTCGTTTTAACGTGGGCCCACCCACAAGCAAAGCTCTTGGGTGGAAAGAAACAAAAATTGCATCGATCCCTTCGGCATTCCCCCCAAGGGGGGCGCCTCAGGAATTGACGCTATTATTTAAACTCTCGACGAGTCCAGCGGCCGAAGCTTGCTGGACCCGGCGTTAACTGGAAAACCGAATGTGCAATGAGTTCATAAAAAAAAAAAAACGTTCCAGGTTAAACACGTCGTACAACAGATATAAGAGTTGAGATAATACAGTTTTAAGTGACAATCATGTGTAGGTTGCAGGTTCAATCCTGACTACAGGTGAAAATAACATAGAAACTTAACATAGTTTAACACTTGTACCCATTCATGGTTAACAGAATGAGAACAACCTTCCTCAATGGATTAGTAAAGGGTTTGATTCAGAGTCTTGTGAAGGCTCCTGATTACGACATGATGGTTCCTGAATTCAACAAGATGGCTCCTGAGTTCAACGAAAAGGTTCCTGAGGTTTGACAAGAAAAACCTGAAAGAAGCCAAAGAGCACATTGGCTGAAACATGTGTATATAACAATGAATATGAGGACAACATCTAAATAATACAAATTATCAAACCTCATCTCAAACATTCAAACAACTTTTTTCTAAATTTTAGATACAAGAAACTTTTACACATTTCTTATACATTATTTTTGTTTATTATTATTTCCAAACTAGTTGATTATGCAAGTTGTAATATCATGGATAGAATTTATTAATACCTTAAAAACTTTCAGCCATTCTATTTCCCCAATACAACCTTGTGCATTGTTGCAAGTACTGAGGCTTCCGGGGAGGCTTGCCTCTCTTAAAGTGATTCAATACTACCTGAGACAGCACCCTGCAGCAGCTTGGCAGTCCAGTTGTCTTGGACTTTCCCCTGTCACATATAGTAACAGCAAATACACAAAGTATATATAGAAACTTTAAGTAGATACCAAAAATGCCTATAGTAGCAAATCAATAGATATAGTGTATATCTTATTATAATGGAGATTGTGGGTTTGTCTGTCTGTAACCGAAACCATATTACTATACAAGTCACAATTCCATTTGTTAGTTACATCAAATTCTCCATGATTTTATTTTTATTCAAACCTGAATTATTAATAAAATTGTTTTACATCATTAAGACTATTGACTATATCTACATACTAATAACATGCAATAGTATTTATATATACAACAAAATAGCGGTTTACAGAGTGAATGGGAAGGCTAATTTACATATTGATCTTAAAAATTTGATTTTAATAAATATATGCTTAGTATTTATGATTCTAATTGTTTGGTTTTATCTTATTGAATATGAGCAAAATCTCAGGGATGAATCTTAAAAGAAATAACTGTAATTTTATTCTTTACTTCCTATTTTAACTAAATCGTTAAATAGGAAAATTTACCAATGAAAGACGGGAGTAATGGAAAAATGATGGAAGAGTTAGTTTCAAAGTTGTTCTATTTTTCGATTATACCCCCTCTGTTTCAAATATTTTATCTGCATTCTTATTCAGTTTCATTAGCCTTTCTAATTTAATATTATTTCTATTATATTAAAACTTAAATACTTGAGGTGCATATATTTGCTAGTAAAATAATTTTTTAAAGTTGATAAATTGCGACCTAGCTATTTTGCTAGAAACTTACACAGTATCAACTTCAGGGGCTGCTTAGAATGGAATACAAAGTGTAGATGATGAAAAATAAAATTTCTACACAAGAAAATCTTTCTGTTTATTCATAATGAAACGTAAATATTTCAGATCACCACTTTTTGGCACTCTTGTTTTTAGTGATGCTGGGTGTCCACACACCCACCTTACCAGACAAGTTGAGGTATGCCTGATGAGGGTGCTAGTTTAGTCACCTAAGGGTGGATTAGCTCAAGGGAGCCAACAGCCATCTACACAATAGTATTAGGATTGAGTACTTACTACCCACATAAATCCCTAATACAACCTTGTGCATTGTTGTAAGTACTGAGGCTTCCGGGGAGGCTTGCCTCTCTTAAAATGATTCAATACTACCTGAGACAGCACCCTGCAGCAGCTTGGCAGTCCAGTTGTCTTGGACTTTCCACTGCCACTGGATCAACTGCCAGATTGCTGAGACAGTGGATTGAGTTCTGTGCAACCTCTCACTTAGAATATCTCACACACAAGTTTCATTCCATGTTGAGTGAGGTCATCATCATCATCTGTGATGGTCTTTTTATAAGCATTTCCGATCAACATCCAGTTAATATCTAGATGTTAGGCAACAAGTTTATTGATCCACTCTCATCTTTATGCTGGGTTTTTCATTTTCTTTCTTTTTTTTTTTTTGTCTGTTTTTTTGTTTTTTTATTCAGTAATTTTATTTTACGCCAATTTAAAAAGGAGTTTGACATTTTTCTATTCTTTTCTTAGTACCTTAACTTATTTTTCATTTGTCAAATCATATTGTGCATTCATTTCCCTTTTTTTTTTTTTTTTTTACTTTATTTCACCTTTTCTTTCTTTTCCTTCTTCTTTATTATTTATTTACTAGAAGCAGTTACCCAGTGTTGCTGGGTAGAGGTGCGTGGCAAAAATATTGTGTATTGATTGTTTACTTTTGAGATTACAATGCTGGACAATTTTTAAGGAGAATTTCAATTCATTTCTATGTAATTCTAATTTTTAAATATCTTTGAATACAAAATCAAATCCTCATAATTTTTGCACTAAAAGCAAGAACCAATAATATTTGATGAGTATGTATATTTACTTTGTCATTAATCGTTTTATTTTTCTTAGTCTCATCCGAAATACATACATCATACATACATACATACATACACACCAACTACCTTTATATATGTATAGATTTTTCAATTCACAATTGTTTGTACATTTCTAGTCCTTTTCTTTTTCTTAGAGACTTGCTTTTCATTTTTCAATTCATTCTTGCGAATACATTCTTTTCCTTTTTTTTTTCTCCTTTTTTTCTTTCTTTTTTTTTTCATTTAAACTTGTAAGCAACCCGAGTCCTTATTTATCCAGAATGATTTGATTGGCATTAAGTGACCCCAAAAGGGTTGATATGCATAAAACAAACAACCAACCAATTAAACTTGTTCATGCATTAATTGTGTTGTTTTTTTTTCTTTTTTACAATTTTTAGGAAACTGTGAATGATGCGTCTATTCTCCAACACAAATGAGTGGGTGGCTCATTACCGTCCATCCGATGATCATCCAGTCCGGATTCATACTTAAAATCGATCAAGAAATTATAATAATAATGATAAATGCAACACTTAAATCTTTAGCATTTACACAGCTTGAATTGTCCTGTGACAAAAGAAAGATAAGGATTGCCACTTATGCCTTTCTCTCTCTCTTCCCCTCTCTCTCTCTTCCCTCTCTCTCTTCCCCTCTCTCCTTTCTCTCTCTCTCTCTTTCTCTCTCTTTTCTCTCTCTTTCTCTCTTCCTTTTCTATCTCTTCCTCTCTTTTCTCCTCTCTCTCTCTTCCCCCTCTCTCTCTCATAAACTGCTTTAGCATTTTGTGTACCTGATTTAATTTAAACCTATTTAAAAATACTTCCCTGTAAATTTTAAAGTTAATAAGATTTTTTTAAATATGTCTTTCTAAAATGCATTGTCAATTTCCAAAATTCTATTTTAATGTTTTATTTGAATATTTTAATTCTAATCCTGTTGAATTTTTTAGATTTTTTTAATACGTATCTATAATTCGCAATCAGGCAAAAACATGATTCTACAGTTTCATCAAATTATTTTCTAATCTATCCAGTAAGAAATCTATTTATGTTGTTTTTTTCTACATATATCTTAGTTGTATAATTCGTATAAGTGACAGTCTAAAGATTTCAAATGAAAATCATAATTCTCTGAATTTTGAGATAGGCTTGATAATTTGGATTATTTGGATTATTGACTATTGTCCTCATCTTCATTGTTATAATACACAAAGTTTCAACCAATGTGCCCTCTGGCTTCCAAATCCAACAGGAGCACCTAAAGGGTGATAAATCAGCTAAAACATTGTCTGAAAAAAACAAATAATGAAATGATAAGTCCAGCATAAACACTGAAACTTTTTGGGTCTGATACAAACTTTGAATATTTCTCATGTCCCTGGTAAACACTAAATTTCTAATCATGATGTTGCTTTCAAAAAAAAATAAAACAATGCTTTAACCACTCCGCAGGTGCCGCATCATCCATCTACTCAATATTCCTATCTTCTTCTTGAAATTAGTCATTTGAACTCTAGTTTAACTATTCTTTCATGCTCAATAACCCAGTACATTTAGTTTTTATAACCCTAACATAAAATATGTGAAGGATATGCTATAACCTTACAATTTGAAAAATATATACTATCTAATATCTATATCTATATATTTTCATGTTTTTTAAGTTGGCGTTATTACAAAGCATCTAAAATAAATGAATGAACTCGATGTTATGGAGTATTGGATTCACTTCTTTTTTATTATTTTTTTATGATAAATTTTCAGGTTCGTTAGATACCTTTATCAATGACTGTTGTTCTGTTCAACGGATCTTTTGTCTCTGTTGTTATTGACAGCGCAGCGTCTGTATAAAATATAATAACGGAGTATTCAATGTCAGTGTTCAGTCCCCTCACGTGAGTTTGTAATTTTAGAAATCCATTTAGTTCTGCTTGTTTTCGAGATGTGTTTGTGGAAATGCGTGTTCTATTAGAATCATTTGAGGTGTGTAAGGTTGTGTGGTAGGGTGTTAAGTGAAGTGCTATGCAGGGATTTGAGTTTTATTGTGGATTTGTGGTTATTTAATCTTAGTCTAAAAGATGTAGATGTTTCTCCCACATCTATATATTATATATATATATATATATATATATATATATATATATATATATATGAGTTAACCAAGCGTGAACTGGAGTCAAAACTGGTTACTGAGAGTTTCTCACTGTTTAATCTTTCTTTCTTCTGAAGATCACTGTGTCTATCAATTATATTGAGCACTGTCTGCTTAATCATATAGCAAGCATACTATCTATATAATATATAACAAATATATTAATGTGAAGGTGCTATAAGATGCAAGCCTCCCAGAGGATGGTTCTAAAATGTCTCAGTTCTGTAGGCATTCCCCTTTTTGAATGCCTCAGGTGCAAGTAATAAACCCACTTTTACTCCTAGACAAGGGGGCAGGTACAGTTTGGGTAGAAGAATCTTCTGGAACAAATCTGTTTTTATATAAAATAAATCCTGACCAGGTGGCTCTAAAAGAAATATAATATATGCCAACCACCAGAAATAGATTTGCTTTTAAAGGTTTTTTTTTAGTGTGTGAATAATCTGTAGACAAACAAATCATTAAACAATTATGGTATTTCAACATGTCTCTAAAAACCCAGCGGACACGGACAGTAGCCATTACAAAGATGGTAAACGATCAATTGGGTTTTGTCTCCTAGCAACAACTAACATGGAATCTTTTTTTTTTTTTTTTCTTGCTGGCCACAACGTTCTATCCTCCTATGATTACCATTGCTGCTATTATATTTGTTACTTCACACTTATCAGCTTCTTTCTCTATTCTTTATTTTAACTTAACACTTCTCTTTTAGCTTATCTTTCTTTTTCTTCCGTTTTTTGTCTACTTGATAGTTTTATATTCATTTCTGTTCTTTTGACAGTTTTCAATGGGACAATCAGTGAATATATTTTATAAATTTACAATGCTTGTTTTGTGTTTTATTTTTTAAAGATATCTTAAAATTTCAAGGCTACATGTATCTGATACTCATTGTTCAATTTTAGGCATATTGAAAGGTTTTGATTTTTTAAAATTTTATTTATTTACCTTGAATATCAAGATCTTACATTTTGCTTTGTCACTTAAAAATCAATTACTGTAGCTCCAGATAATCGTTTTATACTATGTGGGTATCTATTTTTATAAATACATAAGTGTATTAACTATTTGAAGAAAAAGAAAAAACTGTTTATGGACCTTTCAGGAATATCCATATTTTTGTGTTTGTGTTTTTCCTTTTTTTTTCTCAAAACTTTCCATTTTCCTGCTAACCATTATCATTTTTGTACTTTCTTTTTGTTATATATATATATATATATATAATATAGTGCATAGTTAAGAATTAATAAATGAAATGAATGAAATAAATGAAAACAATTTTCCAAAGGACCTCTCTCAAGGGAGAAAAGATTTTTTTAATGGAAAATCCTTTTTCATTTTACTGGACTCTTTTGAAGAATTAAATTGATATAGTGATATATATATAATATTGGAGAAGATAATAAGAAAATTTAAAACTTCAAATCAAACTGAAGAGAATTAAAATAGATGTCTTACATTGTGTAATATATATATATATATATATATATATATATATAGCAATTATTTTGATATTTAGGATGGATTGTACTGCTGAAAAAATTATCATTCAAAATATATTTTTTGCTTAGATTTGAACACTGAAAGTGGTTTTAAAAGACAACTTTGCAGCAGCTCAGGAATAACTCCTTTCAAAAATAAAAACACTAATGAAAATTGTTTATGAATGTAATGTATGAGAGTTTGTAAAACATTGTTCGTTGAATTGGGGTGGTGGTAAGTGGTAATGGTAGTGTTTGTTGTTGATGTGCTTAGCCCACAATAATTCTGTTGACTACATAATGAATTATATATAAAATTATGTCAACTTAACCTTGTAAGTTTTTGAGATATTATAAAAAGAAAATAAGTGTGATCTTATTTTCAGTTGTGTTTAAAATGTTGTTGCTATTGAGTAAAGTTTTTTG
>CM042142.1:65474426-65519795 GCA_023376005.1 Doryteuthis pealeii | reverse complement strand
ATCGATTTCCATATGATTGATAATCCTGACAATTAGCCCAATCCATTTCAATCCTTATGCATGCATTATATCGCTTTCTGTGGATGTATATAACTATTGTGAACTGCTCTACCAGTCTATATTACCTAGATAAATTCAGAATTGAGAGCAAAATATCGGAATTGTAGGAAAGGGGAAACTGACATCTTGGAGCCCTAACTGCAAGAGGCGATAGAGCTGACAAACTGGTGTTCAGAGAAATGGGAAATGGCGGTTCTAGAAGTGGACAACTATAAGTAGGTTAGCCATTTGTTTTCAATTTGTGTTTAAAGCTGGTCATTATTCTATTGCTGTACAGTTGTGGATGGATATGCAGTTTAAAGCAAAAAGGACGAGAGTGACGGACCGTGACGTGGAAAGCATGAGAGGCTCAATGAAGATGATTGTCATTTGATCTCGCAGCAATTCAGAGAAAGAGTTGTAAAAGGCGAGGAGCTAACCCATTCAAGGGCAGATGGGCATGTACCCACAAAGAAATCTGGTGGTTGATGGACTACAAGTCATAACATTATCACAAGGTGTTAACATTGAATATATGGTATTTGGTAGCTGAAGAGAATTGGTCTGGGTTGACACCCGCGGTAGTGACTACAAGCACATTATATAGTGGAGTTAAATACCATGTATTGAAGGACATTAATCTTGGCTTTGATTGGTTGCGTTGGATTTTTTACAGCCATGGGTTTATTTTATACCGAAATTAACGTATTTTATTTATCTTGATGGGTACTCAATTTTTAAAAAAAATAACGTCATTTTTTCATCTATTTTACTCATAGATGGGACCCTAACAGGTACTACCACCTCCCGGATTTGGGCTTTGAGGTGGGTGTTAAAAGATATAACAGACTTAGAACTGGCCTTTCACTACCAATACATAGCTTGTATGAAACTGTGATTATTATAAGTAAAAAGAGTCATGAACTAAGAGCCAAGTGTATAGATAATTTCCACTTAACAGCAGTTGACAAAGTATTGGGAGTGCTGCGTTGCCCTGAATTTTGATCTGAAATTCGTGCGAATTGATTTTTTGCACCTTTCAGAAATGAATAAAGTTGGTGTTTTGACATGTGTTAAGGAAGAATTAGTTAGGAGTTGTTGGAGGGTGCAAAAAGGAAAATGTTTAGAGGGTCGTTGATTAAATGGAGATTGGCACTTAGAGTGCGTATCCCTATAGGAGTGGGTAGAATTTTGATTCTGGTCTTTAAGGTTGCCACAGATATCCTTGGGGAGGCTGTTTAAAGGGTGGTCAGGAGTGTAGCAGGTTTCAGTCAATTGACTCTGTATCAAGTCAGCATAAATTAGGTGAGGTCTAGGTGAAAAAAAGAACCAAAAAGGTTGTCCAATGAAATGACGCACTATCAAAGAGGACGTATTTATCAATAGTTGACTGCAGGTTGGATAAGTAGCAAATTTCGAAGGAGATCAGCAAGATTGTTGTTGTATTGCAGGGGGTGTTTAATGAGGTATTTCTGGAGAGAGAGGACCACTAAAGGAGGTTATGGCAACATGGATGCTCACCGAGAAAATGTTAAATAAATGGAATATCAGGTGTTATTTTATAGGCCCAATGGAAATGGTATCATGGAGTGAACAATGCTAAACAATAAAAGATATAAAAAACAAAGAGGAAAATTGTACATTGAAGAGGCATTTTAAGTTGGTTGGTTGGATTTTTTGCAATTTTAACACTTGTTGAGTTTATTTATGCCAAGGATGTTTTGTTTGATTCCTTTTTGATGGGTACTTCAATTTTAAAAAAAAACTCAATTTAAAAACTCATTTTTTCTATTTAACCCATAGATGGGATCCTAAGGTACTACCACTCCGGGTCAGAGTTGACCTGAGAATAATGGTGATGAAGGGGTACTCCACATTTCCCAAGGCTCCAGAACTATAACTTCACAATCAGATAGAGTTTAACGTCCTACCCAGGACAGGAAGACCTTCAGCCACCGCCTTCTAGCACATATATTATAAAAAAGTATTGAACTTGGGGGGGGGAACATAGGGTAACGGGGAAATCATTAGGTGCTAGGGCTTGAGCATTAGCCGATTGATCGGAGGGCGCCTCCCGACCCGCCCGTTTTAGACCTAAGTAAGGACCAAGGTGGGAGTGCTGGCATTGTCATGGACTGACTCAACCAGGGTTCATTCCTTAAGCATCATGGGGTCGCCAACCCACAGCCAAAAGGTTGGACCCACGTGGGGGTCGTTACGCCCTTCCTGCTGAGAGTGCTAGGTCTGTGTATTCTACAAGTGCATTTGGTCCTACCCAGGACAGAAAGACTCAGCCACGCCTTCTAAGCCAACATTATATTTATTAAAAAAGTATTGGAACTTGGGCGGGGGGGGAACAGGGGTCGGGAAAATCATATAGTGCTAGGACTTGACTTTAGACCGATTGCAATCGAGGAGGCTCCTCGACGCCCGTTTAGCCTAAGTAAGGGACCAAGGATGGGTGCTGGCATGTCATGGGCTGCTCATACCAGGGTTCCATCCTTTAAGCATCAGGGTCGCCACCCACAGCAAAGGTGGCCCCGATTGGGGGTCTTATACCCTCTGTAGAGTTGCAGCTGTGTATTCTAAAGTGGCATTTGTTATAATATGTTGCCTAAATCTGAGACAGACCTGGGATGGTAGCGTTACGAAGGTCTGACCCTTCATTTATCGAATGGAAACACCAAGAGTTGTGTCGGTTGACACAAGAAGAGGAGGGGGCCTGTATCCGTCCGAATAGGGTGAAGAGGTTAGGTGAAGATGCTTGATGCCACACTGGCATGCATCCAAATTAGAGAAGAAGGAGTGGTGATTGGGGTGCAGTTCATCGAACCATGCTCAATTAACAGAATGCTTCGAATACATAATGTGTGAGACAACGAGGTTGCGGATGATGACACGAGCACGCGGAACTGGGCGACTGGGGCTTAAAAGAACAATGTGGATTGCAAGAGGAGAGGGTTCCCTTGCATGACTATATCATGTGACAGTGATCCATGAAATGTAGGAGGCATGTAGTGGCTGAAGTTAAATAGTATGGAAAGAACCAGAGAGATTGAGGGTGGGCGCATTAACGTAGATCGGCGGGAGGGTGGGAAACAATTTAATTGTGGGTTCGGGTAAGAATATAAAAAAAGCAAGGAAGCATTAAAGTTGAAGAGAGAGAAAGAAGGAGAGGGGTGAAGATTTTGGTTTTTTTATGGCATTTATAAACTTTTCATGGGTTATTTTACTGCCAAACTCATTCTTGTAGAAGAACATTTAGTTTGTACTATTTAACCTATATTGGAGGGATAAAGGGGTTCATACCTTTCCAAATGTACTAGCCTAAAAGCGAACGTAAATTAGGACTGGAGTTCGAACTCGCTTACTTCGAAGGTCCAGTGTAGTATTCACTCACGCTGGAGACAGAGAGACAGACAAGAGAGACAGAGACGGACAGATCAGACAGACGTGTTGTGTGTGTGCATAGCAAGATTTTTATTTTTTGTTTTTGTTATTGCTCGAGTAAAACCAAATAAATCCCTTGCTATCACACAAAGCTGTCACAATTTCAAGTGTCGACAGAACCTTGGTGAATAACATTCTTTACCACCTTTTCGAATCCTACAACATTTGAACAAAAAAAATAAATACTGAAAATGAGAACAATAAAAGTTAATTAGCATCACTTCATACACTTAAGTTTTAGTTATTTCAAAATTACAAAACAAATTTTTTTTTAATGAATTTTCCGCTTTTTTATTCTTATCAACACGTGAATTATATATATATACAATAAAATAAATTCCACATTTTTTTCCGGGATAGTCTGCGGTAATATAGACAAAAAATTATATGGGAAATGACTGAAAAGCTATTTCTTACCTGGATGGTGAATTTAAGTATTACATTTCTATATATTTTTGTCTATATTACCGCAGACATTCCTGAAAAAAAGTGAGATTTTATTTATTGTAATTTAATTCACGTGTTGATAAGAATTAAAAAATGGGTGAAAATTCAAAAAAAAATTTGTTTTGTATTGAATAAAAACTAAAACTTAGTGTATGAAAGTGATGCTAAATTACTTTTAATTGTTCTCTTTTCATTAATTTATTTTTTTTGTTCAAATGTTTTGTAGGATTCGAAAAGGTGGTAAAAGAATGTTATTCACAGGTTCTGTCGACACTTGAAATTGTGACAGCTTGTGTGCATTGCAAGGATTTTTATTTGGTTTTACTCGAGCAATTAACAAAAAACAAAAAATAAAATCCTTGCTATGCACACACACACACAGTCTGCTGTCTGTCCGTTCTCCTGTCTCTCTGTCTCTGTCCTCTCTGTCTCCAGCGTAGTGAATACTACACTGGACTTCGAAGTAAGCGAGTTCGAACTCCAGTTCCTATTACGTTCGCTTTAGGGCTAGTACATTTGGGAAAGGTATGACCCCCTTTATCCCTCCACCTATAGTTTAAATAGTACACTAATGTTCTTCTACAAGAATGAGTTTGCAGTAAATAACCCATGAAAGTTTTATGCCATAAAAAACCAAATCTCCCCCCTCTCCTTCTCTTTTCTCTCTTCTTTCAACTTTATGCTTTCTTGCTTTTTTATATTCTTACCCCACCCACAATTAAATTGTTTCCACCCTCGCCGTCTACTTAATTCGCCCACCCTCATCTCTCTGGTTCTTTCCATAACTACTTTACTTCACACTACATGCCTCCTACATTTCATGGATTCATCACTGTCACATGATATAGTCATGCAAGGGACCCTCTCCTCTGCAATCCACATTGGTTCTTTTAGCCCCAGTCCCCGTTCCGCGTGGCTCGTGTCATTCATCCGACAACCTCGTGTCTCACATCCATTATGTATCGAAGCATTCTGTTAATTGACATGTTCGATGACTGCACCCCAATCACCACTCCTCTTCTCTATTGGATCATGCAGTGTGCATCAAGCATCTTCACCCTAACCTCTTCACCTATTCGGACGGATACAGGCCCCCTCCTCTTCTTTTGTGTCACCGACACAACTCTTGGTGTGTTTCCATTCATAATGAAGTCAGACCTTCGTAACGCTACCATCCCCAGTCTGTCCAGATTTAGGCAACATATTATAACAAATGCCACTTTAGAATACACAGACTTGCACCTCTACAGAGGGGTAAGACCCCCAACGGGGCCACCTTTTGGCTGTGGGTGGCGACCCATGATGCTTAAGGATGGAACCCTGGTTGAGCAGTCCATGACATGCAGCACTCCACCTTGTCCTTACTTAGGCTAAACGGGCGGTCGGAGAGGCCTCCTCCGATCAATCGCTAATGTCAAGCCCTAGCACCTATATGATTTTCCCGACCCTGTTCCCCCCCCCCAAGTTCCAATACTTTTTTTTAATATATGTGCTAGAAGGCGGTGGCTGAAGGTCTTCCTGTCCTGGGTAGACCAAAATGCCACTTTAGAATACACAGACTGCACCTCTACAGAGGGGTAAGACCCCAACGGGGCCACCTTTTGGCTGTGGGTGCGACCCATGATGCTTAAGGATGGAACCCTGGTTTGAGCAGTCCATGACATGCAGCACTCCACCTTGGTCCTTACTAGGCTAAACGGGCGGTCGGAGAGGCCTCCTCCGATCAATCGGCTAATGTCAAGCCCTAGCACCTATATGATTTTCCCGACCCTGTTCCCCCCCCCCAAGTTCCAATACTTTTTTATAATATATGTGCTAGAAGGCGGTGGCTGAAGGTCTTCCTGTCCTGGGTAGGACGTTAAACTCTATCTGATTGTGAAGTTATAGTTCTGGAGCCTTGGGAAATGTGGAGTACCCCTTCATCACCATTATTCTCAGGTCAACTCTGACCCGGAGTGGTAGTACCTGTTAGGATCCCATCTATGGGTTAAATAGAAAAAAATGAGTTTTTAATTGAGTTTTTTTTTTAAATTGAGTACCCATCAAAAAGGAATCAAACAAAACATCCTTGGCATAAAATAACTCAACAAGTGTTAAAATGCCGTAAAATCCAACCAACCAACTTAAATGCCTCTTCAATGTACAATATTTTCCTCTTTTGTTTATATCTTTTATTGTTTAGCATTGTTCACTCCATGATACCATTTCCATTGGGCCTATAAAATAACACCTGATATTCCATTTATTTAACATTTCTCGGTGAGCATCCATGTTGCCATAACCTCCTTTAGTGGTCCTCTCTCTCCAGAAATACCTCATTAAACACCCCCTGCAATTACAACAACAATCTTTGCTGAATCTCCTTCGAAATTGCTACTTATCCAACCTGCAGTCAACTATTGATAAATACGTTCCTCTTTGATAGTGCGTCATTTCATTGGACAACCTTTTTTGGTTCTTTTTCACCTAGACCTCACCTATTTTATGCTGACTTGATACAGAGTCAATTGACTGAAACCTGCTACAGCTCCTGACCACCCTTTAAACAGCCTCCCCAAGGATATCTGTGGCAACCTTAAAGACCAGAATCAAAATTCTACCCACTCCTATAGGATGCATCTAGTGCAACTCCTTTAACTCAACGAACCCTAAACATTTCTTTTTGCACCCTCCACAACTCCTAACTAATTCTTCCTTACACATGTCAAAACACCACTTTATTCATTTCTGAAGGTGCAAAAATCATGCACAATTTCAGATCAAATTCAGCAACCAGCACTCCCAATACTTTCAACTGCTGGTTAATGATTATCTATACACTGCTCTTAGTTCATACTCTTTTACTTATAATAATCACAGTTCATACAACTATTTATGGTAGTTGAACCAGTTCTAATCTTTATATCTTTTAACACCCACCTCAAAGCCAAATCCGGAGTGGTAGTACCTGTTAGGGTCCCATCTATGAGTAAAATAGATTAAAATGAGTTTTTTTTTTAAAATTGAGTACCCATCAAGAATAAATAAAAATACGTCTTCGGTATAAAATAACCCATGCTGTAAAATCCAACCAACCAATCAAAGCCAAATTAATGTCCTTCAATACAGTATTTAACTCCACTATATTAATGTGCTTGTAGTCATCATACCGCTTCAACCAGACCAATTCTTCAGCTACAATACCATATATTTCAATGTTAACACTTGTGATAATGTTGCTTGTATCACATCATACCCCAGATTTCTTTGGGTACATGCCATCTCCCTTGAATTGGGTACTCCTCCCTTTTACAACTCTTTTACAATTTGCTGCATCATGACAATCATCTCATTGACCATCTCATCTTTCCAGCTCACTCCGTCAGCTCTCGTCCTTTTTTGCTTAACTGCATGCCATCCACAACTGTCCAGCAATAGAATAATGACCAGCTTTACACAAATTGAAAACAAATGCTACCTTACTTTATAGTTTCTCACTTCTAGAACCCCATTTCCTTCTGAACACCAGTTTGTCAGCTCTATCCCTCTTCAGTTAGGGCTCCAATGTCGTTTCCCCTTCCTACAATTCCAGATAATTTTGCTCTCAATCTGAATTTTATCTAGGTAATCTAGACTGGTAGAGCAGTTCACATAGTTATATCCCATCCACAGAAAGCGATATTAATGCATGCATAAGGATTGAATGGATTGCTATTGTCAGATTATCAATCATATGGAAATCTGATCTCAATAAGTTAAAGTGACGGTTCTTCCAAGCTGTGATTGTATCAGTACTACTGTAAGGCTGCATCATCATCATCATGTCGCACAAGCAGCACGGATATCCATGACAATCTCTTGCCAACCTTCCCTATCACTCATTGCCCCTGGGAGGTCCTCTGCGCAGCATCCAGAATCCTCACATAGTTGGTTAATGTACTAGATGGGAGTTGCACAAGAACACTGCATGCGGTCTTAAACTAATTGTGGAAACAATACCCCACAAGAAAGCAGCTATAGGACCACTTGCCCACTATCAGACAACCATCCGAGTAAGATAAACGGGACATGCTGGTCATTGCTGGAGAAGCAAGGATGAACTCATAAGTGACCTTCTCCTGTGGAAACCTGCACTATTAATGTTAATCAACACTCTTAATGATTAAGTTAATTATGATTACTTTTACTCTCAGTCACACCTCACATATAAAAAATCTCCATGGTACTAGACCCACTGCTGCTGCCACGCCAGCTACCATGTTCCCCGAAAATAAGACCTACCTGCAAAATAAAACCTAGCATGATTTTTTAGGATGATCTTAATATAAACCCTCCCTTTGAAATAAGCCCTAGTTGAGAGCAGCAGACAGGCAAAAGAAATAAGCATTCTTCACAATCACGTCATGCAATGCAAACACTCAACATTCCATAGAAATAAGCCAAAGTGTTATATTTAAAAATGCAAATTAATATAAGCCCTGTCTTATTTTCAGGGAAACATGTTACTTATCAGCTTTTTGATATACCAAAGTAGCCTTGCAACCTGTATCAACAAGGGTTTTTTTTCCCTCCTACTGCCCCCTAAAAAAACTTCTGTCAGTAATGAGCCACTACTGAATTGAAAGGGTAATTATCAGTGCTGTAGCTAGTTCCGCTTTGTCAATTTCCAATTCACCACACCTGTAACAAATTGGTGACCCCTAGCAATTTCTAAGCATGAAAAGCTCCCAATATCTAAAATATTTCCTCTTCACAGTCCTTCCCTACCAAAGACCTGGATATGACATTAAACTGTATATAGTGGGGAGTGTGGAGTACCCCTTCTTTGCCATTACTCCCAGGTCCACTCTGACGCAGAGTGGGAGTACCTGTCAGAGTCATTTCTATAGGCCAAATAGAAAAAAATGAGTTTAAAAAATTGTGTGTAAAAAAAATGAGTTTGAATAAAAAAATGTTCAATACCCATCAAGAATGAATAAAACAAAACATCTTTGGTATAAAATAACTAAAAAAAAGGTTGACATGCCATAAAATCCACCCAACTAACAACTGGAAATTGCATTATAGCAGTCATTATCCCAAGCTCCTTCATTTCATTAACAGTTTCATTGACACGAATACATTAACTATTGTTATCAGATCACTTATGTCCATATTATCTATGCTAGGCAACTGCTGAAGGACAACTGATATGTGTTTGGTGATATTGATTGACCAATGAGTGAAGATTTTACATTTTCTGCATGATTATTTTTGTCGTCATCATGGGATGGGAAAAGTGAGTTAAAAAAACAGATGCCAAAAGTTCATTTTAACTACAATATAAAAATGTTTTCTTCTTTTTGAAAAGGCAATAAAAGAACAAGGAATAGATGTGTAGATTGTGTCCTCAATAGAAATATGTAAGTTCAAGTAATAGGTACAGAAATAAGAAAAAATTTACTGGGGATGGAAAAGTGAGTTAGAAAAACAGATGCCAAAAGTTCATTTTAACTACAATATAAAAATGTTTTCTTCTTTTTGAAAAGGCAATAAAAGAACAAGGAATAGATGTGTAGATTGTGTCCTCAATAGAAATATGTAAGTTCAAGTAATAGGAACAGAAATAAGAAAAAAAATTACTGGGGATGGGAAAGTGAGTTAGAAAAACAGATGCCAAAAGTTCATTTTAACTACAATATAAAAATGTTTTCTTCTTTTTTGAAAAGGCAATAAAAGAACAAGGAATAGATGTGTAGATTGTGTCCTCAATAGAAATATGTAAGTTCAAGTAATAGGAACAGAAATAAGAAAAAAAATTACTGGGGATGGGAAAAGTGAGTTAGAAAAACAGATGCCAAAAGTTCATTTTAACTACAATATAAAAATGTTTTCTTTTTGAAAAGGCAATAAAAGAACAAGGAATAGATGTGTAGATTGTGTCCTCAATAGAAATATGTAAGTTCAAGTAATAGGTACAGAAATAAGAAAAAAATTACTGGGGATGGGAAAAAGTGAGTTAGAAAACAGATGCCAAAGTTCATTTAACTACAATATAAAAATGTTTTCTTCTTTTTTGAAAAGGCAATAAAAGAACAAGGAATAGATGTGTAGATTGTGTCCTCAATAGAAATATGTAAGTTCAAGTAATAGGAACAGAAATAAGAAAAAATTACTGGGATGGGAAAAGTGAGTTAGAAAAACAGATGCCAAAAGTTCATTTTAACTACAATATAAAAATGTTTTCTTCTTTTTGAAAAGGCAATAAAAGAACAAGGAATAGATGTGTAGATTGTGTCCTCAATAGAAATATGTAAGTTCAAGTAATAGGAACAGAAATAAGAAAAAAATTACTGGGGATGGGAAAGTGAGTTAGAAAAACAGATGCCAAAAGTTCATTTTAACTACAATATAAAAATGTTTTCTTTTTGAAAAGGCAATAAAAGAACAAGGAATAGATGTGTAGATTGTGTCCTCAATAGAAATATGTAAGTTCAAGTAATAGGTACAGAAATAAGAAAAAAATTACTGGGGATGGGAAAAGTGAGTTAGAAAAACAGATGCCAAAAGTTCATTTTAACTACAATATAAAATGTTTTCTTCTTTTTGAAAAGGCAATAAAGAACAAGGAATAGATGTGTAGATTGTGTCCTCAATAGAAATATGTAAGTTCAAGTAATAGGAACAGAAATAAGAAAAAAATTACTGGGGATGGGAAAGTGAGTTAGAAAAACAGATGCCAAAAGTTCATTTTAACTACAATATAAAAATGTTTTCTTCTTTTTGAAAAGGCAATAAAAGAACAAGGAATAGATGTGTAGATTTGTCCTCAATAGAAATATGTAAGTTCAAGTAATAGGAACAGAAATAAGAAAAAAATTACTGGGGATGGGAAAGTGAGTTAGAAAAACAGATGCCAAAAGTTCATTTTAACTACAATATAAAAATGTTTTCTTCTTTTGAAAAGGCAATAAAAGACAAGGAATAGATGTGTAGATTGTGTCCTCAATAGAAATATGTAAGTTCAAGTAATAGGAACAGAAATAAGAAAAAAATTACTGGGGATGGGAAAAGTGAGTTAGAAAAACAGATGCCAAAAGTTCATTTTAACTACAATATAAAAAATGTTTTCTTCTTTTTGAAAAGGCAATAAAAGAACAAGGAATAGATGTGTAGATTGTGTCCTCAATAGAAATATGTAAGTTCAAGTAATAGGAACAGAATAAGAAAAAAATTACTGGGGATGGGAAAAGTGAGTTAGAAAAACAGATGCCAAAAGTTCATTTTAACTACAATATAAAAATGTTTTCTTCTTTTTGAAAAGGCAATAAAAGAACAAGGAATAGATGTGTAGTAGATTGTGTCCTCAATAGAAATATGTAAGTTCAAGTAATAGGAACAGAAATAAGAAAAAAATTACTGGGGATGGGAAAAGTGAGTTAGAAAAACAGATGCCAAAGTTCATTTTAACTACAATATAAAAATGTTTTTTCTTTTTGAAAAGGCAATAAAAGAACAAGGAATAGATGTGTAGATTGTGTCCTCAATAGAAATATGTAAGTTCAAGTAATAGGAACAGAAATAAGAAAAAAATTACTGGGGATGGGAAAAGTGAGTTAGAAAAACAGATGCCAAAAGTTCATTTTAACTACAATATAAAAATGTTTTCTTCTTTTGAAAAGGCAATAAAAGAACAAGGAATAGATGTGTAGATTGTGTCCTCAATAGAAATATGTAAGTTCAAGTAATAGGAACAGAAATAAGAAAAAAATTACTGGGATGGGAAAAGTGAGTTAGAAAAACAGATGCCAAAAGTTCATTTTAACTACAATATAAAATGTTTTCTTCTTTTTGAAAAGGCAATAAAAGAACAAGGAATAGATGTGTAGATTGTGTCCTCAATAGAAATATCTAAGTTCAAGTAATAGGAACAGAAATAAGAAAAAAAGTTACTCATTTTATAATACTTTATTTCAATCTTATAATGAGTAATGACCTGTTTTACTTCTTAGAGTGATATATCCGGGTTAAGGAATATATTATGAAGTTGTAAAAGTAAAAAAGTAAAGTCGTCGGGGCGGCCTAAAGTCGGTATCAGCCAGTCAGTGAGGGAGTCTATCCCCTTTTCAATAGCGCTAGACCAAGGAGATTGTTTTAGCATCCGAGGTGGAGCGCCACACCTACCATCAGCCTGTGCTACTCATACGCTGAGTTGGCGAGGACCAGTATCGAACTAGGAACCTTGTGGTTTCTAGCCGAACGCTCTACCGACTGAGCTAACCCGGCCCCGTGCGTCGAGTAGCAGTAATAGCAGTACATCTTCCGAGCAGTCGTCGTAGTAGTCTTGCTAGTAGGCTAGTAGGCACTTGTACCACCGCAGTGTTGAATATTTATAGAGGACACTATCCAATCAGATTATAGTGAGGGTGTACCTAGGTATTTACATATTCATTACATCATAGAGTATCAATGAATAAATTATAATTATCAAATAAACTATATATGATTTGAAGAATAAAACTATTAATAAAAAGTCAATATATCATTTTCCTGGGGTAGTTTTGTGGTATAAGTGAGTGTTGTTTTTTACACTCTCACAGTATGGTTAGGGTTAGGGCACAGACTTTTAAAAATCTGTGTATCATATATGAAATGTATAACCTCAGTTTCAATATCTCCTTTGAAGTTGTAATGTTGGTTTTAAATGAAAGTTATTATGATTAAGTCACTCAATTGTTTACAAAAGTACTACATATTTACCAACCCCTCCACACAAGCAGGATGTGACTCAAGGTCAATTACTTAAGCAGAGATTAACGAGTTTGAATTAAGTTTTTTTTCTCCTAAACTGGTCACCTAACCAAGTTTAAAGAGTCTGCCCTACTATTTCCCTATAGCTGGAGGGAGAGTAGGTGGATGCATACCTTTCCCAATACAAACAGCCTCATCAAGGATTTGAACTCGCCTTGGTGAGTCCATTTCTTACAACTGTAACCATTACACCACACACCTCCTCCTTGCTTTACAAAAGTTGTAACTTACCAAACAAGAATGATAAATGATCAGACAGAGTAAATCATGACAGGTCTCAACAAAGCATCATGTTACAAAACCTCCACACTTAAAGTGCAAAATATGATAACCCCCTCCACAGTAATTGATCACACTGATAATATTATTCACTTTTATCTTCCTTATTCTTTTTTTACTTATAGTGTTTACCTGGCCTTCTGTTCTAATTACTTATTTTTAAAATCTTAACTGTGGTTTTGTTTTTTTCTTTAAAGGCTGTTAACACTTAACATCCTGTTGAGAATTTTTAAGTCCAGGGCCCCATTCTTATAAGGATTCATCAATAAATGGCTAAAAATGACATTTTCATTTAAAGTTACCTGTTATTTCCCTTAAAACAAAGACTTCTAAATATGTTTAATATTACATTTAAACAAAAGCTATCATTTAGGCGGATTAGGAAAACAAATGTGACTTCCAGCTGGGTGGAATGAGGTGGTATAGGATGTTAAGAGTTAAACTGATTTTCCCTCAAATTTTCACTTCAAAATAAAAAATGCCAATGCTTTTTCTAACATGCTTTAACTTAGCTTCATTTTTTGTAATCCTATAAATTAAAAGAAATATATTTTTTATTTGAAACTTTTAAGCTACTTTCTCTGGCAAATTATTTTGATGTTTATTACTTGAAAATAAAAATATATAGAAGTTAGAATATTTTAGTATTAAGGTTATCACTTTTTTGTGTCTATCTTGTTTTAACACAATTTATTGTAATTCTGTTGATAGGAGAATAAAGGGAAAAAATCATAAACAATTTTGTTTTTATTTGAATTAAACTAAAACCTTGTGTATGAAAGTGATGCTAATTACTTTTTCTTTAATGTTTGATTTTTGTTAAAATTCAAGTAGGGAAATGATCTATGCCATTAATAATGAGTGGTGAAGGGAAGATAAAAGTTAGAAAAGATATGCTAAAAGTTCATTTAACTACAGGCAAAAATTAATCTTAATCTTGGATTATCTGCCCTTGCATGCAGGATGAATATTCTGAACAATTGCTTGGAGGCAACATAAATAGTTACCATAGCAACAAGGACAATGTTACTATAAAGCATAAAATATTTTGTTTCACTGTGTGCAGGAGCAATGTGATTTTTTTTTTTTGGCAAATTGATCCCTTTAGAACATTGTGAAGACAGGTAGTATAAACAGGCGATTAAAATACTTGATTGCAATATAGATTTCAGGAGCAATAGACCAGGCACTATTTAAATATGAAACTATTTTGCCCTTTTATCATTGAACATGAATTGAAGTCCTGAAAGGAACATGTTACTAAAATGAGCATTGACTTGAACTGCTAAGATTAACTCCAATTCAATGTATGGCTTTTAGGATATCCAGTATTTAATAGGATAGTCTATTCAGACTATACACTCATTTGGGTTCAGATAAATTTGAGTAGCTCTAAATCTATGTTGGCAGGATACTGGAAGTTTAAAACATCCTCATTGGAGGAAAAGGATTACCAGAATCAGTCTGAACCTAGGAGCAATGGCGATGAAGGGGTACTCCATACTTTCAAGAGTTCCAAAATTGGAACTTAGCCATTAGATTCAGCTTAATGTCATACCCAGGACAACACTTATTTGAATGAATTTCCATACATCAAGGAGACTGAAGTAGCTAGATGCAAGGGACCATATAAGAAAATATCCATGAATTGGTAAAAAGCATTGGAACAGACAAGTCATCAAATGAATCTCCTATGTTTGTCACTTTCTCATCTCCAAGAAATGCTTATCAAACTGACACCTATCACTCATGTGCATCACACAAGGAAAGGTGAGAAAATATATATCCATAAAAGAAAGAAGAAACTGCATAAAAGTTAACAGCCTGTCATTGGTTCAGCAATCTTGGGTTATATTATGCCAAAGACATTTTATCTTATTCATTCTTGTTGGGTATTCAATTTTTTTTTAAACTCAATTTTTTTAAACACATTTTTAATATTCAGTTTTTCTATTTAACCTATAGATGGGACCCTAACAGGTACTACCACTTTGGGTCAGGATGGACCTGGGAGTAATGGCAATAAAGGGGTACTTGACATTCCCCAGAGTTCCTGAATTGGAAGTTCATTACTAGATGCAGTTTGTCATACACAGGACACTAAAACCCGCCTTCTAGCACATATATGATAAAAAGGGTTGGGGGTTGCTATAAGGGCTATAGGGTTGGGACAATAATATAGGTGCTAGGGCTTGACGTGACCAGCCGACTGATCAAATGGGGCCTTTCCAACCCATCTAGCCTATGTAAGGGCCAAAGTGGAGTGTTACATGTCATAAACTGCTCAGCCAGCAGGATTCAATCCTTAGGTTGCCACCCACAGCCAACAGAGGTGCTGTTGGTATATTCTACAGCCCCAACCGACAGAGTGGGTCTGTCATTGTATTATGTATTATGTAACAGTATAGATTATTCACTTTAACGACTCGCATAATAGGAAATTTTACATTTGTGGAGTTATAGATATTCCCACCATGATATCTATTTTGCTCCACTGTTTTGTTATAATAACAAAACACAAGAAGGATTTAATAATAAAAAAAAGAGTAAAAGTGTTGCTAATCATTATTGACCATCTGTTGTGCAGTTGCTTAGTATCTGTGTTATGCCTGGTAAAAAAAATGAATTGATCAGCACATAAACTGAATGTTGATAATGCACAGTTCAGAGTTGATGATCAAGATTGGTGATGAACAATCGGTTGCTACATAAATGGTTATGATTTATTGGTTTTATTGGATGTCAACCTTTGTTGGGTTATTTTATGCCAAGCTCAGTTTTTTTAATATAATAATCATTTGTTTGCAAAGAGTTTCAAGTATTTCAAGTATTGTTTGCATGTAGTTTCAGTATTTCTGTTTAATCTTATTATAATGGAGATTGTGTGTTTTTCTGTCTGTAACCGAAACTATATCCCTACTCAAGTCACAATTCTCTTAGTTATTGACATCACATTCTCCATGATTTTATTTTTATCTAAACCTCAATTATTAATAAAATTGTCTTACATTATTAATACTGTTAACTATGTCTACATACTGATAACATGCAATTATATTTATATATACAACAAAATAGCGGTTTACAGTGTGAACGGGAAAGCTAATTTGCATATTAATATTAAAAAATCGAATTTAATAAATATGTGCTTAGTATTATTGATTTCAAATTCTTTGGTTTTATTTTAATGAATATAAGCAAAAATCTCTTCAATAAATCTTAAATGAAATCCATTAACAAGATAAAATAACTGTCATTTTATTCTTTACTTCCTCTTATAACTAAATACTTAAATTAGAAAAAATAACAATGAAAGACGAGAGTGATAGAAGAGTAAGTTTCAGTTGTTCCATTTTTTATTATACTCCCTCTGTTTCAAATCTTTTATTATACTCCCTCTGTTTCAAATCTTTTTATCTGTATTCTTATTTAGTTTCATTAGCCTTTCTAATTTAATACAATATTTTATTACATTAAAACTTAAATACTTGCACCTGGAGGGTGCATATATTTGCTAGTACTAATAATTTTCAAACAGACCTATTGGACCCATAGATGGGACTCATTAGAGTCCAACCACTCCAGGTCAGAGTAGACTCGGGAGCAATGAAAGAGTGACTCCTCACTCTTTCTTTTTTTCTTTCTTTGTTATTACATTTTTTTCTGTGTAGCATATCCATTTTCTTCCCTTTCTTTCTTTCTAATAAAAACGGAATGATCCATCATTTAGCTGAGGTGATGCTACTCATAAGAAATAAGAATTCGGTGGATAAGCAACACCAGATAATCAGGATTCACATTTTTGCATTTTTATCTTGGGAGATTTGGACAGTCTCATTTTTAACCAGAGGGTATTGCAAGATGATAATGGTCGTGCAATTAAGGAACACGAGTATCATAATACTGCAATATTCTAATTGCTTTTTTTACCACAAAAATTTGAGTCACTGTACATTTTTCAACTGTTAGAGTAAACTACATGAAACTGAAAGGATTAGCTGTTGATGAAACCAAAACTTGCATCCAGCACCTCAGTAGTTCATCTCTTATGAATATTGCTTTAACTCTTAATGTCCTATACCACCTCATTCCACCTAGCCAGAAGTCCCATTCATTTTACTAATCTACCCCAAATGATAGCCTTGTTTAAATGTAATATTAAGCATATTTAGGAGTCTTTGATTTAAGTGAAATAACAGGTAACTTTAGATGCAAAGGCCATTTTTAGCCATTTTTTTTATAAATCCTTATAGGAATGCGTCTCTGGATTTAGAAAATTCTCAAAAGGATGTTAAGAGTTAAACCAAGAAAGTTTCAATGATTTAGAAGAGAATAATCTGTAATCAGTCTGTACTTCTTCCCTATACCTTAGTAACCTGGGTATGGCACTAAACTACATCTGATGGCGAGGCTCCAGTCCTGGAGATCTGGGAATTGTAAAGTACCCCTTCATTGCCATTATTACTTGACTATTTCTAACCCAAAGTAGCATATCTTTTAGGGTCCCATACATTAGGGTAGCATACCTTTTAGGGTCCCATCTATGGATCAATTAGATCTGTTTAAAAATTATTCCTATTCAATGGGACTGTGTACAAAAAAAACAAACTCTTATGAAACAACTATACAAAAATATAAATATGAATGTACAATGAATGTAATTACCTAACTTCTATGCATAAGATAACCCTAGATGGGTTGACATGCCTTTAAAATCAATCAATAAATTCTACATCTTTATTTACTACCTAGAAATAGTCATTTGGATTTTTCTTTTTAAAAGCATTTTTACTATTGCTATTTCATTACTAGCTTTACTCCTTATTATTGGTTTTATCCCAATTCAGGTTGTTATAATTATCAAATACGAGAATAAATACTTAAGTCAATGTCTATAAAAGACGGACTTGTAAGTTTTTAGATATGTGTTCAAGTCTTGTCATAAGTTATTTTTTTTATTTCCAATTCAATGCTGTTTACTATTGAAGATGAAGAAATACTCGTACAGTGGAACCTTGGTTCTCGACTCTGTACTCGAACAATTCAGAGTTTGAACAAAAAATTTGAGTAAAAATGGCCTCAGTTGTCGAACAAATTTTTGGACTTCAACCACACGGGTTGAGCTGACAAAAACAGAAGTTGCATGAATGACTGCTGAGGCAAACCAAAGACGGTCAAATGGCTGGTTGAATCTACCCAAGCAGCATCAGTTAGCATCAGTCGCTATCTTGAACGAGTGTCTGATATTGTTTTTGTGCAAATTCTTTGCTTTATTTGTGTTTATTCTCTATTTTACAGCTACTTTAACCCTTATTCATGGATCCTAAGAAAGACAGCAGTGATACTACCAGCAAGGGAAAGATGTTGTTTATGTTGTTTATTGATTTTAATGGCATATCAACCCGTCTGGGGTTATGTCATGCCTAACGGTCAGGAAGTGATACATATCATGTATTTATATTTATACTTTTTAAGGGAAAGAGGAAAGATGTGAATTCTGATGGTCAAGAATGAATAAATCCACTTTACACTATTTCTTATGGGAAATATTTTTTCAGTTTTCAAACAAATCGGTTCTTGAACATAATTTTGGAACGAATTATGTTCGAGAACCGAGGTTCCATTGTACTGGGATTATCATTATTCAGTAGGATTATTTTCTCTTTATCCTAAAGAAATTTTCTATTCTTTTTCCATTGCAGTTTGACTCGGACAATTATGACAGAGAAAGTAACTTTGAAAGTTTGAAAAATGAATGCGGTTTCATTCGATCTGACGTTGTCAACATCAACCCAGCAACTTTTGCTGATTATCATAAACAGGTAGGTTTACGCATGCCCATTGATATTGGGCAATAAGGAAAACACATTTCAGGTTTGAACCTAGAAAAAAAATACCTAGCCCTATATACAACCCACCAAAGGCGCATGGTGTAGTAGTTATTGCTGTACAAAATGGACTAGTCAACCCAAGTTCAAATCCTGGAGGAAGCTGTTTGTATTTCACATTGCGCTAATACCCTTCAGAAAGGTATGCATCCAACTACTCTCCCTTCAGCTATAGGTATATAGTAGAGCAGACTTGGCTAGGCAACCAGTCTAAGAGAAGGAAAACTCTTAATTCAAATCTCTTAAACTCCACTTAAGAAATTGACCTTGAGTCATATCTTGCATGGGCTGAGGGTTGGTAAATATATATATATATATATATATATATATATATATTATTATATAATAAGATTTATCCAAAACTTGGTAGTAAGGGATGATTCTATATGTGATTTCAAGATCCACTGTACTAATATTGATGATCCAGTATGTATGAATACAGTGAATCATTAAATCACTAAAGAGAGCTCAATGTAAAATAACCTTTTAGATTATATACAGAGCAATATTTATCAATAAAGGAAGAACTCAATACAGTAATCCCATAATAAATTTATTTCGACGAAAATTGGGGCCCATATTTCAATTCCGGCTGTAGGGTTGGTAAATATATATATATATATATATATATATATTTCAATTCCAGCTGTAGGTAGCTTACAAAATGTCTAGGCACACTGAAGAGACTTGATAAGTCGAAACACATGTCTGTGGATGACCCTATATATATATATATATAATGTTTGATGCTATATAACTATAGATTATGCATCAAAAATAGTTACTTAACATTTTGACTACATATTAGTTTACATATGTACCACTATGTATATTACTATATAATATATTTTATATTCAAACATTATATAACAGCTCTATTTTATATTGAGCACTCTACCAATAATACTGCCTTTGGTACACCATTCCAGTAAAAGCTAAAACAGTGACCATCTCACACTATATATATATATATATATATATATATATATATATATATATATATATATACAACCCACCATACATAAACTTATTATTACTGTAATCATTTGTTTTTGACAGATTTTTCTTATTTCCAAAATGGCTTATCACAACTCTCAAACTGTTATTCTAAAATTGTTAGTATGCAGCACATATCAAAAATAGAAAATAAAACTCCTTCAAGATTACAAGTTTCATTACTCTCAATAATGATTATTTTGAAGTGAATACTTTCTCTTTTGAATTAGAATCATTAAGACATAAAGGCCATGGTTCACTCACTTGATGGGGACACTAATTATTATTATTATTATTATTATTATTATTATTATTATTATTTATGCCACTTAATGAAGAGATCACACCATAATGATTAAAACACCTGAACTCTATTTTATCAGACTTTAAATAGGAATGAATGCCTTGGGCTACCTGCTCCAGGCTATGCACCAGCGATTTGGGTGCATTTGAAGCTCTAGATCATCTGAGTAGTCTACATCAGTAATAGACTCTGTGGGATATTGTCTACTTCTTGCCTTTTTTTTACTGTGAAACCATCTGAAAATGATTTCCCAGTAAACAAGGCAAGAAGTAGACAATATCTAGAGCTTCAAATACACCTGCCCAAGCCAAATCACTGCTTCATAGCCTGGAGCGGGAAGCCTGAGGCATTGATTGCTATCTTAACTCATAACACATAAACAGCAAATGATATAACACTGACTTAAAAGTGCTTAAATATAATAATAAATAAATTGAATGAATAACATCCAGGGATTTTTACTCTTCTTAATAAAGCCTTGGAAAATGGTTGAAAGTTCTTCTTCATAAAAGTTTGGACAATATTTTGTATTCATTGGATTCAAACTTGTATTAATAAAGCATCAAAATCAATATTTTCACTTAGCTGCATGGTTTTTAGATGATGGTTGTGGAGATTTAAAATGATGACTTCTGACTGGAATACTAAGTTTCTGACAGTCAGTCTTGTACTATCATACTGTTGCATTATTAACTTATAAACTTGTTAAATCAGTGCTTCTTAATGTGCCATTACTCCCAGGTTCACTCTGACCCAGATAAATAGTACCAGTTAGGGTTCAATCTATGGGTCAAATAGATCTGTTTAAAGATTATTTGAATTTAATAGAACCATATGCAAAAAAATTTCTTAAGAAATAACTATACAAAAAATGTTAATATTGTTGGAATTTTTGTGGATATAAGGCATGAGGCAAATGGTCACTTCTACTTATAGACTCGTCGACTACCATGTGACCAGCCTTCTTATCCAGTCACTGGCAGTGCTGCTGCTGCTGTTGGTGTATTTATACTACCCGATTCTAATCTTAGCTCACTGCTACTTGGATCATCTTGGACGTCGGACCTAAAGGACACTATACCACAAGGACTTATTGACTTACTTACTTATTTACTTTAAGTTCTTTTACAACTGGCCAAGGATGGCGGCCAGATATTCAACAAATATGAACAAACAATAAATGTGATTCCCAAAACTCTAGGCATAAAATAACCCTAGATAAGTTGACATGCCATTAAAATCAGTCAACCAGTACTTCTAATCAATAAGCCATGAACAGTACCCACTGATAATTAAAAATTAAAATTGCTAGAGTGGTAGGGTCGGTATCAGCCATACAGCGAGGGAGTTTATTCCCTTTTCCCTGGGAGCTGACGGTAGGTGTGGCGCCCCAGCTCAGCATAAAAGAATCTCACTGGTGAAATGTTTTTATGCTGAGGTGGAGTGCCACACCTACCGTCAGCTCCCAGCTTTACTGCACAGATAAGATTATGCAATCTGTGCTACTCATGCGCTGAGTAACATGCTAACTTTATCTTACTAGCCATTACAGCACATAAGGAGTCAAAACTTTTGTGCATTTTTTGTTGATTGTTCCTCTGGAGTTTTTTTTTTCTATATGTTTCAGGGCGACATCTGGTACACAGAACACTTTCATCCCGATGAAGAAATTCGTTTTATTCTAGATGGTGGTGGTTACTGGGACTTTCGTGACATAGACGACCGCTGGGTGAGGCTGAACATTTGTAAAAATGACTTGATCATTATTCCCCCAGGGATGTATCATCGCTTCACCACCGATGCTCAGGTAAGTATCATACTAGCTGGGTTTGCCTGAAATCAATCAATCAAAATTATCATGCGGTGCAAAATCAATATGTCAGCTTTCAATTAGTATCATGAAATTAATATCACACTATATGAATTATAAATATTTTGATATTGTGGGAATTATTTTAGGTGTGTGCAAAATTTCCTAGCACCCACACTTAAAAAAACTTGACACTGAATACACAATTAAAAAACAACTTTTTTGTATTATGTAGATTTTTCAAACTGTTGTCCTCATCTTTAGTGTTATATACACATGTTACAGCCAATGTGCTGTCCAGCCTTCTTCAGGTTTTTCTCAGGAACCTTCTCATTGAACTCGGGAACCTTCCAGTTGAATATATTTATCGCATACCCCACTGGGACTGGACTGGGCACAAGGCCTCGTTTTAACGTGGGCCCACCCACAAGCCAAAGCTCTTGGGTGGGAAAGAACAAAAATTGCATCGATCCCTTCGGCATTCCCCCACAAGGGGGGCGCCTCAGGAATTGACGCTATTATTAAACTCTCGACGAGTCCAGCGGCCGAAGCTTGCTGGACCCCCGGCGTTAACTGGAAAACCGAATGTGCAATGAGTTCATAAAAAAAAAAAAACGTTCCAGTTAAACACGTCGTACAACAGATATAAGAGTTGAGATAATACAGTTCTAAGTGACAATCATGTGTAGGTTGCAGGTTCAATCCTGACTACAGGTGAAAATAACATAGAATACTTAACATAGTTTAACACTTGTACCCATTCATGGTTAACAGAATGAGAACAACCTTCCTCAATGGATTAAGTAAAGGGTTTGATTCAGAGTCTTGTGAAGGCTCCTGATTACGACATGATGGTTCCTGAATTCAACAAGATGGCTCCTGAGTTCAACGAAAAGGTTCCTGAGTTTGACAAGAAAAACCTGAAGAAAGCCAAAGAGCACATTGGCTGAAACATGTGTATATAACAATGAATATGAGGACAACATCTAAATAATACAAATTATCAAACCTCATCTCAAACATTCAAACAACTTTTTTCTAAATTTTAGATACAAGAAACTTTTACACATTTCTTATACATTATTTTTGTTTTATTATTATTTCCAAACTAGTTGATTATGCAAGTTGTAATATCATGGATAGAATTTATTAATACCTTAAAAACTTTCAGCCATTCTATTTCCCCAATACAACCTTGTGCATTGTTGCAAGTACTGAGGCTTCCGGGGAGGCTTGCCTCTCTTAAAGTGATTCAATACTACCTGAGACAGCACCCTGCAGCAGCTTGGCAGTCCAGTTGTCTTGGACTTTCCCCTGTCACATATAGTAACAGCAAATACACAAAGTATATATAGAAACTTTAAGTAGATACCAAAATGCCTATAGTAGCAAATCAATAGATATAGTGTATATCTTATTATAATGGAGATTGTGGGTTTGTCTGTCTGTAACCGAAACCATATTACTATACAAGTCACAATTCCATTTGTTAGTTACATCACATTCTCCATGATTTTATTTTTATTCAAACCTGAATTATTAATAAAATTGTTTTACATCATTAAGACTATTGACTATATCTACATACTAATAACATGCAATAGTATTTATATATACAACAAAATAGCGGTTTACAGAGTGAATGGGAAGGCTAATTTACATATTGATCTTAAAAATTTGATTTTAATAAATATATGCTTAGTATTATTGATTTCTAATTGTTTGGTTTTATCTTATTGAATATGAGCAAAAATCTCAGGGATGAATCTTAAAAGAAATAACTGTAATTTTATTCTTTACTTCCTATTTTAACTAAATCGTTAAATTAGGAAAATTTACCAATGAAAGACGGGAGTAATGGAAAAATGATGGAAGAGTTAGTTTCAAAGTTGTTCTATTTTTCGATTATACCCCCTCTGTTTCAAATATTTTTATCTGCATTCTTATTCAGTTTCATTAGCCTTTCTAATTTAATATTATATTCTATTATATTAAAACTTAAATACTTGAGGGTGCATATATTTGCTAGTATAAATAATTTTTTTAAAGTTGATAAATTGCGACCTAGCTATCTTTTGCTAGAAAACTTACACAGTATCAACTTCAGGGGGCTGCTTAGAATGGAATACAAAGTGTTATAGACTGATGAAAAATAAAATTTCTACACCAAGAAAATCTTTCTGTTTATTCATAATGAAACGTAAATATTTCAGATCATCCACTTTTTGGCATCTCTTGTTTTTAGTGATGCTGGGTGTCCACACACCCACCTTACCAGACAAGTTGAGGTATGCCTGATGAGGGTGCTAGTTTAGTCACCTAAGGGTGGATTAGCTCAAGGGGAGCCAACAGCCATCTACACCAATAATATTAGGATTGGAGTACTTACTACCCACATAAATCCCTAATACAACCTTGTGCATTGTTGTAAGTACTGAGGCTTCCGGGGAGGCTTGCCTCTCTTAAAATGATTCAATACTACCTGAGACAGCACCCTGCAGCAGCTTGGCAGTCCAGTTGTCTTGGACTTTCCACTGCCACTGGACCAACTGCCGGATTGCTGAGACAGTGGATTGAGTTCTGTGCAACCTCTCACTTAGAATATCCACACACAAGTTTCATTCCATGTTGAGTGAGGTCATCATCATCATCTGTGATGGTCTTTTTATAAGCATTTCAGATCAACATCCAGTTAATATCTAGATGTTAGGCAACAAGTTTATTGATCCACTATCATCTTTATGCTGGGTTTTTTCATTTTCTTTCTTTTTTTTTTTTTGTCTGTTTGTTTTTGTTTTTTATTCAGTCATTTTATTTTTACCCAATTTTAAAAAAGGAGTTTGACATTTTTCTAATATCCTTTTCTTAGTACCTTAACTTATTTTTCATTTGTCAAATCATATTTGTGCATTCATTTTCCTTTTTTTTTTTTTTTTTTTTACTTATTTTCACCTTTTTCTTTCTTTCTTTCTTTCTTTCTTTATTTATTTATTTACTAGAAGCAGTTACCCAGTGTTGCTGGGTAGAGGTGCGTGGCAAAAAATATCTGGTGTATTGATTTGTTTACTTTTGAGATTTACAAATGCTGGACAATTTTTAAGGAGAATTTCAATTTATTTCTATGTATATTCTAATTTTTAAATATCTTTGAATACAAAATCAAATCCTCATAATTTTTGCACTAAAAGCAAGAACCAATAATATTTGATGAGTATGTATATTTACTTTGTCATTAATCGTTTTATTTTCTTAGTCTCATCCGAATATACATACATTCATACATACATACATACATACACACCAACTACCCTTTATATATGTATAGATTTTTCAATTCACAATTGTTTGTACATTTCTAGTCCTTTTCTTTTTCTTAGAGCTTGCTTTTCATTTTTCAATTCATTCTTGCTAATACATTCTTTTTCCTTTTTTTTTCTCCTTTTTTTCTTTCTTTTTTTTTTCATTTAAACTTGTAAGCAACCCGAGTCCTTTATTTATCCAGAATGATTTGATTTGGCATTAAGTGACCCCAAAAGGGTTGATATGCCATAAAACAAAACAACCAACCAATTAAACTTGTTCATGCATTAATTTGTTGTTTTTTTTTTCTTTTTTACAATTTTTAGGAAAACTGTGAAATGATGCGTCTATTCTCCAACACAAATGAGTGGGTGGCTCATTACCGTCCATCCGATGATCATCCAGTCCGGATTCAATACTTAAAATCGATCAAGAAATTATAATAATAATGACTAAATGCAACACTTAAATCTTTTCAGCATTTACAGCTTGAATTGTCCTGTGACAAAGAAAGATAAGGATTGCCACTTATTGCCTTTCTCTCTCTCTCTCTCTCTCTTCCCCTCTCTCTCTCTCTCTCTCTTCTCTCTCTTCCTCTCTTTTTCTCTCTCTTTTTCTCTCTCTTTCTCTCTTCCCTCTTTCTATCTCTCCTCTCTCTCTCTCTCTCTCTCCCCCCCTCTCTCTCTCATAAAACTGCTTAGCATTTTGTGTACCTGATTTAATTTTAAACTCTATTTAAAATACTTACCCCTTGTAAATTTTAAAGTTAATAAAGATTTTTTTAAATATGTCTTCTAAAATGCATTGTCAATTTCCAAAATTCTATTTTTAATTGTTTTATTTGAATATTTTAATTCTAATCCTGTTGAACTTTTTTTAAGATTTTTTTTAATAACGTATCTATAATTCGCAATCAGGCAAAAACATGATTCTACAGTTTCATCAAATTATTTTCTAATCTATCCAGTAAGAAATCTATTTATGTATGTTTTTTTTCTACATATATCTTAGTTGTATAATTCGTAAGTGACAGGTCTAAAGAATTTCAAATGAAAATCATAATTTCTCCGAATTTTTTAGATGAGGCTTGATAATTTGGATTATTTGGATTATTTGGACTATTGTCCTCATCTTCATTGTTATATACACAAAGTTTCAACCAATGTGCCCTCTGGCCTTCCCAAATCCAACAGGAAGCACCTAAAGGGTTCATCAGCTAAAACATTGTCTGAAAAAAACAAATAATGAAAATCATAAGTCCAGCATAAACACTGAAACTTTTTGGGGTCTGATACAAACTTTGAATATTTCTCATCTCCCTGGTAAACACTAAATTTTCTAATATGATGGTTGCTTCAAAAATAAATAAAACATGGCTTTAACTATCTATCTATCAATATTTCTATCTATCTTCTTGAATATTAGCTCATTTGAACTCTTAGTTTAACTATTCTTTCATGCTTCAATAAACCCAGTACATTTAGTTTTTATAACCCTAACATAAAATATGTGAAGGATATGCTATACCCTTACAATTTGAAAAATATATATCTATCTATATCTATATCTATATATATTTTCAAGTTGGGCGTTATTACAAAGCATCTAAAAATAAATGAATGAACTCGATGTTATGGAGTATTGGATTCACTTCTTTTTTTATTATTTTTTATGATAATTTTCATTCGTTAGATACCTTTATCAAATGACTGTTGTTCCTGTTCAACGATATTGACAGCGCAGCGTCTGTAAAAAAATATAATAACGGAGTATTCCAATGTCAGTGTTCAGTCCCCTCACGTGAGTTTGTAATTTTAGAATCCATTTAGTTTCTGCTTGTTTTCGAGATTGTGTTGTTGAAATGCGTGTTCTATTAGAATACATTTGAGGTGTGTAAGGTTGTGTGGTAGGGTGTTAAAGTGAAGTGCTATGCAGGGATTTGAGTTTTATTGTGGATTTGTGGTTATTTAATCTTAGTCTAAAAGATGTAGATGTTCTCCCACATATCTATATATATATATATATATATATATATATATATATATATATATATATATGTTAACAAGCGTGAACATGGAGTCAAAACCTGGTACTGAGATTTCTCACCTGTTTAATCTTTCTTTCTTCTGAAGATCACTGTGTCTATCAATTATATTGAGCACTGTCTGCTTAATCATATAGCAAGCATACTATCTATAATAATATATACAATATATATTAATGTGAAGGTGCTATAAGATGCAAGCCTCCCAGAGGATGGTTTCTAAAATGTCTCAGTTCTGTAGGCATTCCCCTTTTTGAATGCCTCAGGTGCCAAGTAATAAACCCATCTCTTACTCCTAGACAAGGGGGCAGGTACAGTTTGGGTAGAAGAATCTTCTGGAACAAATCTGTTTTTTATTATAAAATAAATCCTGACCAGGTGGCTCTAAAAGAAATATAATATATGCCAACCACCAGAAATAGATTTGCTTTTAAAGGTTTTTTTTAGTGTGTGAATAATCTGTATGACAAACAAATCATTAAACAATTATGGTATTTCAACATGTCTCTAAAAACCCAGCGGACACGGACAGTAGCCATTACAAAGATGGTAAACGATCAATTGGGTTTTGTCTCCTAGCAACAACTAACATGGAATCTTTTTTTTTTTTTTTTTTCTTGCTGGCCACAACGTTCTATCCTCCTATGATTACCATTGCTGCTATTATATTTGTTACTTCACACTTATCAGCTTCTTTCTCTATTCTTTATTTTAACTTAACACTTCTCTTTTTAGCTTATCTTTCTTTTTCTTCCGTTTTTTGTCTACTTTAGATATTTTATATTCATTTCTGTTCTTTTGACAGTTTTCAATGGGACAATCAGTGAATATATTTTATAAATTTACAATGCTTGTTTGTGTTTTTATTTTTTAAAGATATCTTAAATTTCAAGGCTACATGTATCTGATACTCATTGTTCAATTTTGGCATATTGAAAGGTTTTTTGATTTTTAAAAATTTTATTTATTTATTTATTTACCTTGAATATCAAGATCTTACATTTTGCTTTGTCACTTAAAATCAATTACTGTAGCTCCAGATAATCGTTTATACTATGTGGGTATCTATTATTTTATAAATACATAAGTGTATTAACTATTTGAAGAAAAAGAAAAACTGTTATAGGACCTTTCAGGAATATCCATATTTTTGTGTTTGTGTTTTTCCTTTTTTTTCTCAAAACTTTCCATTTTCTGCTAACCATTATCATTTTTGTACTTTCTTTTTGTTATATATATATATATATATATATATATATATATATAATGCATAGTTAAGAATTAATAAATGAAATGAATGAAATAAATGAAAACAATTTTTCCAAAGGACCTCTCTCAAGGGAAGAAAAGATTTTTTTAATGGAAAATCCTTTTCATTTTTACTGGACTCTTTTGAAGAATTAAATTGATATAGTTGATATATATATATATATTGGAGAAGATAATAAGAAAATTAAAACTTCAAAATCAAAACTGAAGAGAATTAAATAGATGTCTTACATTGTGATTATATATATATATATATATATATATATATATATATATATATATATATTTTGATATTTAGGATGGATTGTACTGCTGAAAAATTATCATTCAAAATATATTTTTTGCTTAGATTTGAACACTGAAGTGGTTTTAAAAGACAACTTTGCAGCAGCTCAGGGAATAACTCCTTTCAAAAATAAAAACACTAATGAAAATTGTTATAATGTAATGTAATGCTAGAGTTTTGTAAACATTGTTCGTTGAAATTGGGGTGGTGGTAGTGGTAATGGTAGTGTTTGTTGTTGATGTGCTTAGCCCACAATAATTCTGTTGACTACATAATAGAATTATATATAAAATTAATGTCAACTTAACCTTTGTAAGTTTTGAGATATTATAAAAAGAAAATAAGTGTGATCTTATTTTCAGTTGTGTTTAAAATGTTGTTGCTATTGAGTAAAGTTTTTTGTTGTTTACAGTGAAAATCAAGCTGCTTTCAAACAAGATGATTCAGATAAGAAGGTGGCTTCTGAAAAAGAAAAAAGGAACTCTTTTCTAAAGGCCCCAAACACACTGATTGGATATAGCCTATCTATCAGAAGATTATTATCCAATCAGAACATGACAATAAGTAAGTACAAAAATGATAGTTTTGCAGAAAATGGAAAGTTTTGAGAGAAAATAGGGAAAAACCCAAACCCAAAAATATGGATATTCCTCAAAGGTCATATAACACTATTATATGGAGGTGCATAGTGTAATGGTTATCGTCATAGGAAATGAATACAGCAAGTTCAAATACTGGATAAGGCTGTTTGCATTTCACATAGTGCATTAGTAAATAGCCTTGGTAAAGGTATGAATCCAACTATTCTCCCTCCAGCTATGGGTAAATAGTAAGGCAGATTGGGTTCTTTAATCTTTATCAAGCAACCTGTCTAGAAGAAAAACTTTGAATTCAAACTAAAATTCTACAGCACTGTTGTAAATGCTTTTCTTTTTTTGTTTTTATTTTTATTTTTCAATGGGCGTTAGCATCTGTTCATCTAGTGTAAGAGAGTGCACTATTTTCTATCAAAATAAACTATGTGTAGAGATATTCTGTGTGACCTTTTCTCAGTGACATTTGAATTTGAAATCCATGAGTTGTTCTGCCATCATTTTTACCTCTTTGTGGAAAATTCCTTCCACACTGGTTTTCATATTAAGTAGGCCTGGGTTTCATATATTTCATATTTTCATATTAAGTAGGCGTGGGTTTCATATATTTCACATTTTCATATCAAGTAGGTCTGGGTTTCATATATTTCACATTTTCATATCAAGTAGGTCTGGGTTTCATATATTTCACATTTTCATATCAAGTAGGTCTGGTTTCATATATTTCATATTTTCATATCAAGTAGGTCTGGGTTTCATATATTTCACATTTTCATATTTTCTGGGTTTCATATATTTCATTTTCATTTCTGGGTTTCATAGTGGGTCTGGGTTTCATATATTTCATTTTCATAGTCTCATATATTTCATTTTTCATATCAAGTAGGTCTGGGTTTCATATATTTCACATTTTCATATCAAGTAGGTCTGGGTTTCATATATCATTTCATATTTTCATATATTAGTAGGTCTGGGTTTCATATTTCATATATTTCATATTTTATCAAGTAGGCTGGGTTTCATATATTTCATTGGTCTGGGTTTCATATATACATATCAAGTAGGTCTGGGTTTCATATATTTCATATTTTCATAGTAGGTCTGGGTTTCATATATTTCATAGTAGGTCTGGGTTCAGTAGGTCTGTTGGGTTCATATATTTCATATTTTCATATTCTGGTTTCATATAGGTAGGCCTGGGTTTCATATATTTCATATTTCATATTAAGTCTGGTTTCATGTATTTCATATTTTCATATTAAGTCATATATTTCATATTTTCATATTAAGTAGGTCTGGGTTTCATATATATTTATATTTTCATATCATCTGGGTTCATATATTTCATATTTTCATATATATTTCATATTTTCATCTGGGTTTCATATATTTCATATTTTCATATCAAGTAGGTCTGGGTTTCAATATCAATATATTTCATATTTTCATATGTAGGTCTGGGTTTCATATATTTCATATTTTCATATTAAGTAGGTCTGGGTTCATATATTTCATATTTTCATATTAAGTAGGTCTGGGTTTCATATATTTCATATTTTCATATTAAGTAGGTCTGGGTTTCATATATTTCATATTATATTATATCCTGGTTTCATATATTTCATATTTTCATATTAAGTGGGTTTCATATATTTGAAAAACTGAATCCAAATCTCATCCAGTTATTTAAATTATCTTTCTTTAAAGGAACTGACCTGATATTTATTGATAATCTTGAGTTCTATCAATATCAAAACTAGAATGTCTTGTAAAGTATATTTTTGAAACTGTTATATCTGGGTTCGTTTTAACTGTTGTAATATCTATGAAGAATGTGTGTATCACTCTGCTGTAAAAACGATGATTTTTGAAAATTCATATTTATTACTTCATTTAGTTACAAATACCCGATCCCGGAGAAAAACATTGAAAATAGTACATTTTTTGTTTTGCTTAATTGCAGTACAACAGTTATCTTAAGCTGTGATAGTTCCCATTTCGAAATGACAAACAACAGGCTCTTACATCAGTTAAATTTATCACTGGGTCAACTGATGCTTCACAGCATGAAAACGATTTTTAAAAATCGCTAGATTTTGCCGGTAACTCATTAATTTTTTATCAAACTTAAATGCTCCTTACGTCAATGGAATTCATCTTAATAAGGAATGAATACGCTGCTTGTTGTCAAAACGAATTTTAGAGGCAGCACCCGACAAAAAAAGCAGATATACGACCACTTACCTCCTATCACACAAACCATTTAAGTAAGACAAACAAAACATACTAGACGCTGCTGAAGAATGAATGACGGACTCATGTGACGTTCTCCTGTGAACATCTACATATGGGCATACTGGTGTTGGCCAACCAGCAAAAACATACATTGATTATCTCTATGCAGATACTGGATGACGTACGGAAGGCTTGCCAGGAGCAATGACCGATAGGGACTGGTGGCGAGGAATGTCATGGAAACCCGTGGTGTCAGCTCGACTGTAACGGTCACTAAATTGACCTATTAGGTTACTTTATTTTATATAGTTATTTTTGTTTACCATTTCAACTACCACCACAATATCTAGTCTTAGAATAATTTAGTTGATTTTTATAAATTCCATTTTATCAGTTGCTGCAGACCCATAAATTCCCTGGGGTCTATCAAAGCGAAAATGGGTAAGAGAATCCCTTATACCACCTCTACTTTTAGTCTTACTACAGCTGGTCAAAGAGACAACACGCTAAGAATTTGTATAAGACACTTGCGTGTTCATTTCTTTCTTGTGTTTCTTTTTCTATTGAAATGTATTTGTTGTTATCTTTTATAGAACGTTATCTATTTCTTCCTTTGTTCATTTTTCAGGGTGTTTATTAAAAATACTTGATAACATCAGCATCTTTACTGGTACTTTCTACATTTGAACTGTGCGTGTTACACACCTAAAACAATTTTCTATGTTTGTAGAAATTGATTACAAAAAGGTTCCGATCATGTAAATACGCGATTTCTGTCTTTGCTACAGTTGAGAAAATTCACCAGATCTATGAAGGCTTGGAGTGTAACGGTCACTAAATTGACCTATTAACTATACTTTACTTTTTTATAGGTATTTCTTGTTTACCGATTTAACTACAACCACAATATCTAATCTTAGAATAATTGAGTTTATTTTTATAAATCCCATTTTATCAGTTGCTGCTGAACCCTTAAGTTCACTGCAACTCACCAAAAATGGGTAAGGGGACTAAGGGAAACAGAGCCCGTACACAAACCCTACTTAGTTTACTACAGCTGGTCAAAGAGGCAACATGCTAAGAATTTGTATAAGACACTGCGCGTTCATTTCTTTCTTGTGTTTCTTTTTCTATTGAAATGTATTTGTTCTTATCTTTTATTGAATGTTGTCTATTTCTTCATTTGTACAGTTTTCACAGTGTTTATTAAATAAACTTGATAATATCAGTATGAGGCGTGGAACGTTTTCTTTCCACTAAGACCAGCGGCATTACATGATATGCAGCAGCAGCAGCAGCTACTGCTGATGATGATGATTTATGAATCTTTAAAGTAAAAAATGGAGAATCATATTTGCTTTGAATTCAAAGCTTCTTTTCCTTCATATGTGATTTGTTGTAACGTACCAAACAAGTTTTTTTTATCCTTTTGAAATTAACCTTAAATTCTCTACATTATTGATTTGTTCATATCCGTAAAATTCTGATGTTATGAAAACAATTTTGAACCTTGAATCTGATACGGCTAAAAAGAAAAGAAAAAAAAAGAAAAAATGATAGGAAAGCAAATTCATAGAAATATGATCATCACAAGACGCGTAATCAAAAAACTGATATTACGACGTTTTCCATGGAAATCCGAAAATAAATTGTATAATGGCATCATAATGACATAATTAGAAATAGAAGTTACCTTAATAGCTAGATAGTAACAGCGAGTTATATTATGGATAAGATTTATTAATCAGATGCATGAAAACGTCTGTTTGTTCTAACGTTTACATATAACAAATACAAAAAAGCATCTAATATGAAATGAGTAGATGCCAATATTTACATAGGACATTTAGATTGAACAGATATAGCGAATATAAGTAAGTATAGTCGACGGGGGGGGGGGGGGGGCTAAAGTCGGTATTAGCCAATCAGCGAGGGAGTCTACCCCCTTTTCAATAGCGCTAGACCAAGGAGATTGTTTTAGCATCTGAGGTGGAGCGCCACACCTACCATCAGCTCCTTACTTTACCGCACAGATCCCTGTGCTACTCATACGCTGAGTTGGCGAGGACCGGTATCGAACTAGGAACCTTGTGGTTTCTAGCCGAACGCTCTACCGACTGAGCTAACACGGCCCCTAAGCTTAAATTGCGACAACAAAAAAATAGAATTTCTCGGAATCATAATAGATAATTATGCGAGTACTCAAAACAAGAATCCTTATAGTTATGGTAATTTCAAATTCTAAATTAATAACAAGAAATTCATACAAGCATGTATTGAGAATATAAAGTTCAGAGTATAATGCACATATATTAGGTTTGTTTCAGTAAGTGGTGAGGACTTGCACTCAATAGCTGCCTTTCTCTTTGAAGACCAAAGTGGCAGTGTTGAAATGTACAATAGGTTTCTATAAAATAACGTAGGCAAAAAGATGGTAAAATATCCATCGTGATAAAAAGCAGAAAATGAACAAAGTTGATATTTTTAGAAATATATTTTCAATTTTAGTTTATATGTATGGTTGCCGTATTTCAGAAATATTCATTTTTTTTAAACATGTGTGGCACATACGGACCGGCAGGTTGTACCCTACGGACCGACACAGGTCCGGCGTACCGGCAATGAGAAGCACTGTTTTTGGCGTCTAGACTTTGTCTAGACGAGTCAGTACAAATTCTCAATATTTTTGATCAGCAGTGTCGATAATTAAAAAAAAACTATGTGGTGGATATTAGAAGAAATACAACGGCGCTGTTTAAAAGATTGGTTTGGTTTGATTTAATTTATTTGTGTGACGGCATATCAACCCCTTTTGGGTTATTTGATGCCAAAATTGGATTCATTTGTAAATGATTGATTGTAATCTTTTCCGATATTTCATTGGATATTTTTAAAATGCAATTTTTTATTTGTTTAATCATTTGTCTACATACAATTATATGAAATCAAATAGCTAATAATAATCATTAGTAAGCAATTATAGCTTCAACTAAGTGTTGGATCAGTAAAATACATTTATTTCTGTATGTGGAGTTAAGTGAGGTAGAGTCTTTCTGTGATTGAACATAGCCATCACGTGATGTTCCCCGGAGTTTTGGGGGCCATGATCACATTTTCGGACCAGTTCCAGGAGCAGTCGACCAGAAATTATCTCCGAGAATTGACTAAAATAGAAGATAACAGATATCCTCAAATTTCCTCTCCATCCCACTGGTAAGTCTCTTAAGCATGACTCTGTACACAGGAAGGACGTTTATATTGTTAGTCATTGTTTTGTCGTTAAATAAACTGTGAGAATTGAACTAAGTTTTAATTCATTTATTTGTTGATGTTAGTCTTAGAATAAATGCAATACCAACACAATGTAAGTACTAATACTGGCGTCAGTCAAAAGTTTTGCAATATGTTGGTAACTTATTTGCTTTATTATTCAAATTACAACAAAGGTAGCCTAGTATTCAAAGTAGGGGCAATCCGAGTTCTGAAGCCATCTTTCTGTCAGTTCTTAGATTCCATGCTGATGCCAGTTCTTGTACTCTGAGGCAAAAAATCCTTATCTGAAGATTCCACCCTCTCTTAGTTGTTAAAGCGTCGCCGAGCCACGCTGAAATCATCTATTTTATATACTATTTTATTTTTAAAATAAATAGAATAAACAGATATGACGTAACCGCATTGGCCTATGAATTTTCACTTTCTTTTCTTTTTTGTTGTGTGTGTGTGTGTGCGTGTGTGTGCGTGTGTGTGTGTGACAATATGCTAGCTCTTTTGGTGGTTCAAATATGCATCTGACATGTAATTGTGTAGGGGTGTAAGAAAGTGTGAAATCAGCTGGGTTACATAAGTTTTTTTTCCACAAAGTAATCTGTTTGAAGCATCTACCCACAATAATCACACAATCCTGGTGAAGTAATTGAACCAAGGAATCTGTCGGGTTTTAACTTATCACATGGCTATCGAATATCCTTTGGATTGTTACGTGACACTGTGGGTTGCACTTGGTTGGCTGAAGTTTCCACTCGTGAAGGTTTGGTTGATATCATCTAAGGTGATCCTTGATTAGATGTTGTTGTTCAGGAAGAAGATAAAAAGAGTATCTTGATCGAGACGATGAATTCCGTGATATGTCCAGTATCAAGTCCATCTTGACTGGCTCGCTAGTTGACATAACTAGTGATTCGCTGGTGGTTCTTCTTCTTCTTCTTCTTTTCTTCTTCTTCTTCTTCTTCTTCTTCTTCTTGTGTTGCACAGTCACTTGGATAGAATGGCAATTTCTGGGTGTGGCGCCTCTGGTCTGCATATGTTTTCATTTTGCCTTTGGTCTGAGCGTCGTCGTTCGGCATTATATGGGAATGGAATGAAACAAAAATCTTTGGATGAGAAATTCTTGCTGAAGACTGAAACTCATCTAAAGTGTCTCAGTGATAGGGGGGGGGGGTCTTGTGGTGAAAATCGAACTGAGTTGCAAAGTCGTAGTAGTCTTGACTTTGCAGAGAGGATCTATTCCCAGTCTTAACCAGTGGAAGACCCTTTTGTAAAAACGATGAAATTTAAACTTTTGTTGATCTTGATAAAAACACTTCGATTTCTAGGAATCGGCTGTATCTATCAGTGGCTACCTGAGAAGAGTGATCATCGACCATGGGGCAAAGGGGGTCGGGTAGAATGAATAGGTTCATGCTAAATTGGAGTAAGATTTGAAGCTTGACGTGAAATGCAGGCTCGAACAGTCTCTTCCACCATTTTATTAGTCCGGAAACCAGACTGTTTCTTAGATGCATTGCATGCGTCGTTTTCACAATTCCCGATGTTTATAGTGGGTGATGCCAATGGTTTTCTTTCGTAGCATCAATGGAGCCACAAAATGATGGTCATATAAATTGACACTATATAAGATGGACAGTTTATCCTGAACAGAATAAAGTTGGCTCCTGTCATAAGAAGGACTGGATCGCAGTTTTTCTTTTTTTGTTTTTTTTTGTTTCATTTGTTGTTGTTGTTGTTTTTATGGCAACTCATATCTACACATTTTATTTTAAAGCATTGTTTTGGGGATGGTTTAATTTGATGTTAAAGCCATTTGGTGTCATTGTTTGGAGGCGTTTTATCCACTTATCTTCGTGTGTTTCTATTATCGTAGTGATATTGCACAATCCGTTTTGTTTTGTTTTGTTTTGTTTGTTTTTTCAATCCTTTTTATGAAGGCGAATGTTGCATAGTTGTTGAATTCGTGGTCGCTTGAGCGGAAATGTTAGTAATTTATTTTCAATATTAAGTTAGTGCAGTCGTAGAGTAGTGGAGTCGAAGAGGAGGAGTTCTCAAACAAATTTGACTAATGAAAAAATACCCCTTTGTCCAAATATGTTATTAAGAAAATGATACTAATTGAATTCATATTATTTGAAATATCAAATAATTACAATATGGTTCAATATTTCTGCAAAAATCTTCTCAAATTCTTTTTGTGATAGTTTATTAACAGATTCATAAACAAAAGCTAGTAGTTTAAATTTGAATATTTTAGATGTCTCAAAAGATAAGAATTTTGAAAGGTGGGGAGAAGTTAGGTTGATAATGAATAGCCTGAAAAAGGTTGACCCTACACTTTTATTCCATATTGACCCTATACTTTTATTCCATAACATGGTGAATTCAATTAATATAATTTTCTTAATACCATATTTGGACAAAGGGGCAAATAAGATGCGAATATAGCATTGTAAAGAGCAACAATAACTTTTAGGAAGAAGGGGAAATCATTTTGAAAAAATATACTACACGTTCTTGCCAATCTTTTAGATAGTTCATCAAGATGATATTTTCAACTCAGATTCTCATCCAATAAAAGACACAGAAATCTAATAAATCTAACCTTTCAATGCATTTTTTCTTCTTTTTCTTTTTTATTATTATTTTTTTTAATTTTTAAATTTTGATTATAGCAGCAGGAAATTTTTTGTGTGCGTTAAATGAAAAATAAAGTATTCTTGTCTATGTTTCGAGCAACCCTTTAACAGCTTTCAGTTCTATGTTGACACTTTTAAAAAGGGTATTTAAAGATTTTGATTCACTATCTATATATCAATACTCGTGGTCCTTAATTGTACAATCGTTATCGTCCAAGATGAAATGCAAAAATGTAAATCCTGATTATCTGGTGTGGCTTATCAGCCGAATTTTTATTTCTTATGGTGTCGTCATTTCAGCTCACTAATGAACCATTCCGTTTTTATTATAAAGAAAGAAAAAAGACATGATACACAGAAAAAAAATTATAAGAAATAAAGATAGTAGGGGAAATATAGAAAGACGGGAGAGCGCGCAGAAGCGATAACGCTAATCTGTTTCAATTGAATATAATGAAAAGATTAAAAGAAGGAATGAAAGAAAAAAAGAGTGAGAGAGAGTTAATTCAAGATTATTATGCTTTTTACATATTGAACTATTTCGCAATAGCTCTTAAGTAAACATATAAAACGTTGTAATAACTCAATTATCATACTGTGGTATATCCACAGGTCCTGCTGGTAGATATTAATATCATCAGAAAATATGTAAAAAAAAACTTTTTTAATATGTTTTTAAAATCCTTAAATGTAAATTTAAAAAAAGAGTGAGGGAAAGTTAATTCAAGATTATTATGCTTTTTACATATTGAACTATTTCGCAATAGCTCTTAAGTAAACATATAAAACGTTGTAATAACTCAATTTTCATACTGTGGTATATCCACAGGTCTTGCTGGTAGATATTAATATCATCAGAAAATAAGTAAAAAATCTTATTTATATGTTTTTTTAAATCCTTAAATGTAAATTTAAGAAAGAAGAGAACCACGGACTGAACATTGCGGTACACCACAATTAGAATAAAAGTTGTTAGTTGAAATATATTGATATCACTGAACCAGTTCAGAACATTTCCTCTGATTTCATAATGATGAAGCTTTGTTTGATAAGTAAAACAACATTCAGAACAAAAGTACTATGCTTTATTTAGCTAAACAAAACTCAAGAAGAGAGGGTGGGGGAAAATCACAATTCATATAGCCTGCATGGGCGAGTCTATTTCTCGTACAACACTAGCGTAGGTTCCGTCCGGATCTTCTTATCTGTAGGACCTAATCAATATCTCCATTACATATCGTACCCTCTTCCGGTATAGGAACAACCGGGCTACCCATAACTTGTTCCGCGTTGAGGGACTCAGGAATTGTTTTACATTTTGGTCGTGTTCTGTCTGCCTGTGTCCTGCAATTGTAATATCATCGATGTAAGGGAAAGCACCGCGTAGATTTTCTTCCTTTATTATTCTGTCTATAGCTCTTTGAAAAACAGCGGCTCCATTTTTGTCCCCGAACGGAATCCCACAGAACTGAAATAAACGGCCATTCACTTCAAAAGCTGTGTACTTTTATCAAATTCTTTAAACCGTACCTAGTGGTAGGTACTTTTGAGATCGAATGTTGAAAATCCACTGTATTTAGCGAGGCAATTATCATTTTATCAATTATTGGTGGGGGGATAACCGTCCATTTATGTGCATAGATTTATCGCTTGCAAATAATCTAAGCACAATGTGTTGTTTTTTTTTATGACGGTGGTTAACGTCTTTCATCTCTACTAGCTGGTGAAGTACTTTCCTCAATTATGCCTTTATTGGAAATTGGGTTATCTGCCCTCACCGGAAGTCCGGAGAATAGGGGCAGAGACGCTGAACCCTGATTCAACAGAACAGATACGGCAGGCATTAGGAGAAGACCAGAGTCGACGCCCGTGAGAAACACGTCAACTCCGACAAGCAGACAACAGAACCACAGCGACCTTGCCGGATAACAGAACCACAGCGACCTTACCGGATAACAGAACCACAGCGACCTCACCGGACAACTTTGAGACATTGCTAAGACAAATACAACTAAGATAAGTGTACTTGATACTCTATGCATTACTTTTATGTATCCCGCCAGGAGAAATCCTCTGGCAAACTCTTAAAGACATTTACACAATTGTATACTCTAACACATTAATATCTAACCCAATAAACTGTTAACCCAAATTATAAACTCTATAATTTGCCTTGTCTCCTTCCTTTACGACAGAGATACTAATTCACCCCAGTATTTCTGTTACCTTCGGAAAGCACGTTCTGAATTTCTCTAGTGATGAAGGTGTTATCTTCCTTGTTAGAGTGTCTCGACTTGACGGCAATGACTTACAGTTCGATAATAAATTAGGAAATAGTTTAGGTTTTTCTATATCTCTGCCGCGTTTAATGCACACAATTGACGAGCACTGTCCACAGTTAGTTCTTGTCCTTGCTTTGAGCATTTTTACAACTTCGCGAACAGGACATCGGCTTCGCGAATGATAGGGATATACACAGAAAAGCATTTACATTTTACTTGATAGATTGCAGCAACTGCTGGTTCGTTAGGTTTAACCGGAAGTTTATAACAATTCTAACATATCTTAGCGGATCCTGGGTCGACTATTGTCACCATTTGATCTTCTAAAGTAGTTTACAGGTTGCAGAAGTTTGCGTATAAACTGTTTGTGGGTCCAGATTCTTATTTCCCAGGACACGCTGCCGTATGGGATGCGAACCTATGCCTGTAATGAAGGTATCTCGCATAGCTTCGTTGCCTCATTCTTCATCAGCATGGTCTCTGAAGTTATAGTACTTTCTCAGCTTTTCCAACGCACAGAAAAATTAGTCGAGTAACTCTCTCAGATTCTGTCGTATCGTAGCCAGCCAATGCACTGCGAAAACCTCATTAGATTTTTTAATAAATGATTCATCTAGTTTTCGTATAGCCATGTCAAAATCTGTACACCCTTCTATATATTCAAACTTGCTTGACCTCATACAGCTCAAGAAGATCTGGTATTTGTTGATAATTATTTCCTGGTAGTCCTCAAAATAGTTCAAAATAATGGTTCACCAATGACGATAATCTCTGGTAGCTGTTGGTAATCAGGTGTCTATATCTAAGCAATTTGTCTTCCTGGCCATTTCCATGATTGTTTTTGTATGCGTTTGGCTATATGGTAAAATGTACAGATCATCATCATCATCATCATCATCATCATCATCATCAGGTCGCGCTGATGGCAATTATTCCCATGAATCACAATCCGTCTCTATCTATTATAACTCCTGGCAGGTCTTCAACACGGCATACAGTATCCATAGAGAGCTGATATGTGTATGTTTTTGCTGGTCGGCCTACACTGGCGCCTCCATATGTAGGTGTCCACAGGAGAACGTCAGCGTGTCTTGTTCGTCTTACTTGGGTGGTTTGATAGTGTGATATGAGGTAAGTAGCTGAACCTCTGCTTTTTTTTGGGGGGGGGGGTGCAGCTAAGATTTGTTCAAGACATCGCGCAGCATCCTTGTGTAGTTGAGGGATTCAGAAATTGTTTTAAATTTTGGTCGTGTTCTGTCTGTCTGTGTCCTGCAATTGTAACATCGTCGATGTAAGGGAAAGCACCGCGTAGATTTTCTTCCTTTACTATTCTTCTCTAAGCACTTCGTTAGAGTTCAAGTGAGACAGCTATACAGTAGTACTGACACGACTACTGCTTGGAAGAATTCTCGCTTTATCTTATCCGAAAGTTCAAATTTATATATGATCGATAATCTGTCTATAGCAGTCCATGTATTTTCTATGCGTATTGACATAGCTTTCTGTAGATGTGATTTAAAAAATATATATATATGACTATGTGTTAGTTAGACAGAGCTGCACACACAGGTGTTGGTCTCACAGTCTTTAAAATATTATATAAAGATATACAAAAAAAATGTTAAACTATAACTACTTGTTAATCATTAATTTTAAATGCTATTTTTTTTTTTTCATCTTAATTTTTAGTTATTTTTTATCATTTTTTTCACAACTCCCTCAATAGATTATGCTTCATTTCCAATACACTGTGTTACTCACTGTCGTAAATTGACGGCCCGAGTGAGAGTTGTGATAAAAAAAATCGAAACGAAAAATGAAAATTGACAATGCTTTATCTTAAAATAAAATTCAATAACAGATGTAACTGCTTCTGTCAATAATATTAGAGAATTGAAAAGTAACCGTATGTTTACACTTTACAGAAGTAGTATTAGATGAAGTGGTGTTAAATTTTCGTAATATCATATATATTGTATTTTGTACAAAAAGCATTATTATCAATTATTACTAATTTTCAACTTGTATTTATTTCTATTACTCTTTGTCGCAGTTCAAAAATTCTCATTTCGACAATCCTTAACTGAGTGTAAGAAAGATAACTCTTGCATAGAAAAATTAAGAGTTACTGCCCTTGAATTCAATTTTGTTTATGGTTTAGTTTATGTTTGAGTTATTGGTACGGTAGAATATCTCGTATATCTTAATTAAACTGTCATCTGTGCGGTGCAAGTAATTTAGGAAAGTGGCAATGGTACCCCCCATCTTGCTAATGTCGGTAATGAAGGACTATTTGCTCGTAAATTCCTACCATAAAATAAACTGAACCCCCATTTTATGTCCGTGTTTTTGCAATAAATGTTTTATTTTTCTTGTACTCGTTATGTTACAATACTAAATATATTTCCTTTATTTATTTTAACATTCACTTCAATGTGTATATTCTAAAAAAACTTTTATTCTGTAAGAATGCTTAGTTTTAAAGTGGGGGTTCGTTTTTACACTTCAACTTTTTACTCGTAAATTCCTACGATAAAATGCCCAAGCCTAATTTTATGGCAGGAATTTACGTGTAAAAAGTTGAATATTACCTTTTGTTGTTGTTATTTCTTTTCTTTTTGGCTTTGTTACTCTAAAATAAAAACGTCAGATTTTAATCATCGTCGACGAAAAAACAAAATTACGGTCATAAAAGGAGGATCCAATTTATGCCTAAATTGTAAAACGAGCCCCCACTTTAAAACTAACCATTCTCACAAAATAAAAATATATGCACATTGAAATGAATATTAAAATAAATAAATAAAATATATTTTGTATTGTAAAATAACGGGTGCAAGAAAAATAAAACATTTAATACAAAAGCACGGACATAAAATGGGGGTTCAGTTTATTTTATGGTAGGAATTTACGAGCAAATAGTCCTTCATTACCCTAATGTCTTACTATTTTTCTTTACCAGACCCCAAAGTAGAAGTGAACGTGTAGGAGACTGTCTCACAATCTGGACATTTTCTGGAGTTCAAGCACTTTTTCATTTCATCAATGAACCTGTGGTTCTGAAATTTTTAACCCATAGAGGTATCAATATTCTATCCAGAACAGCATTTTTCCTACCTAACATAAAATGAGTGTCAAAAGCTCGCTATGTAACAATTAGAGATTCACCAGTCTTTAAAATAAAATAAAAAACGTTTCAACAGCAAACACACGGTATGGACCGGTCCAAGCCATTTATTGTAGCAGATCTTATCTGGAAAGAAAACGGTAATACATTAGTTGGAGGGAGCTACTATTACTGTTTGCTCAAGTTCACTTGCATCATTCAGGTGACATTTTAAATGTGGGAGGTATATCTGCCGCACCATATATATATATATATATATATATATATATATATATATATGTTGGAAAAAATGAATAAAGGAAATTTCAAAAATTCGAAAATTCTCCGCTTTTTCCAACGAATTTCATTTCAAATAAGGATTTACTCTGATGAAGGTCGAATTTTCTTTGTGTGCGGAACATTTCTACATTTTTTCTATTATTTATTATTTCCTTTCATTTGGTTATTTAAAAATAATAATAGTTTGAATAATATACACATGGATAAACTCCTGACCGAAACACGTGTAAGTAAAATTGATTAAAATATCCTAAATTATCCAGTCTATACTTTGTTTCCTTTATTCAACATACTGTCGGATTCACTTCCAGTTTCATTTTACACACACACACACACACACACACACACACACACACACACACACACATATATATATATATATATATATATATATATATATATATATATATATAGTTAAAAATTAATGGTAAAATGAATGAATGCATGAAATAAAAATGAATGAAATGATGGGGATAAATGAAAAAATCCTTTCCAAGGGACCCCTCTCAAAAGTATTGAAACACATTTTGAGAGTGGGGTCCCTGATAGAAAGTTTTCCTCATCTATTATTAGACTCCTTTGAAGCATCAAGTTAATATAATTATTCTATAAGTTATTAGAGAAGATAAAATTCGTCTCTTACCTTTGTAATATCTGTTGAGAATGAGTTTGAATCTTGTCTGGTTAACTTCAGGTGAATATTGCTACACTGTAACTATCTTGAATTCAAAATAAAAACGGTCAAATAGAGGAATTTATTTACTTAGCTTTTTTTTTCAGTTGTAAAATAAAATAAAATATATTAAATTAATTAGATAGATCAGTAAATAAATAAAAAAAGATTATCTTTAATTATATATTTGAAAGATTGATGAATAATTTTAGAAAACTATATTTTATGAATATTTTAAAACTTCAAATAGATTAAATATTATAAATTAAATATTTAAATTACAAGAGACAAAGTGTTCTTTTTCCTTATATTAACAGCACTAGACTGACCGTAATTTTAAGAGGGTATTACGGTTTAAAGAATTAACTATATGTAAAGATAAATTTAATTATTATAGGTATATTACAATATTTAAACTTGTTACTATAAAAGTGTTCACCTTGAACTTATTCCTCTTGGAAACAAAGTAAAAATATGAACTTAGTTAACTAGTGTAGAGGTTTCTTTGTGATATCTTAAATTCAAAACAGATACCATGAAATAAAATAAATTATTTTTAAATTATAGAAGGTAATAAGTTATTTTCTTTTGTCAATAATATTAAATTAACCGTAATTTTTTGAGCGCATGAAATTTTAAGAATCAATTGTATATACTAATAGATATTTATTATAGATGTATTACATAATTTAAATCCGTTATCTCAAGTGTCCACCTTGGACTTATTTCTTGAGGGAACAAAGTATAATATGCTAAAGTAAAAATAGTTAATTGTTAATAGGTTTAATTTGTGATAGGGAAAATTCTACAGGAAACGTAAAAATTCTTATATTATTTTTCCAAATTGTATCCTCCTAGGATTTTTCTTAATTTGGAATTTTATGAATATGATACGTTAAGTGCTGATTTCCAATCTGTCTCATCAGATCGATACCTCACCTTCAAGCATGGTTTCGGGGACATCAAATCGATGACCACTCAGTGATAGGCGTCCCCAGTAACACAATCGATTATGTTAATGATATATATATATATATATATATATATATATATATATATATATATATATATATTATATATATAATATATATATTACTTCTAAACTCTGTCGGTGAAAAAAAAACTCAATTGATTCAGTTTTTCAAAATAAAAATAAAAATTTCAAACTGATATCTGGGGAAAAAAAAAGTTTAAAAAAAAGAAAAAGAAAAAGACCAGCACACCCGTACTATCTGAAAATAATCATCAGTATCTTATGTAGTGGCCAAAAGAAAAAAACACTGTTGTTTGCTAAGTTATATATGTAAAAAGTAAGTAGAGCATAATTATAAGGACCTCTATGAGTCAGACACTATCTACCTCGGTTTCACCCGAATGGTTCATCAGGATAATT
>CM042142.1:65449426-65469426 GCA_023376005.1 Doryteuthis pealeii | reverse complement strand
TTCTTTTAATACTACTTGTATGTATATTATGTATATAAAAGATTTAATGTTCTTTTATGTGTAAATGAGTTATCGTATTTTCCTTCCGTAGTGTACACTGTTAGTATATCACGGATATACTAATGTTAATATCGGTCCTTGGTGAGTGGGGATTCGACTAAATATCTTCCCTATCACTAAGCATGTAAATAATATATATATATATATATATATATATATATATATATATATATATATATATATATATATATACTAATCCTATTAGTAAACCCTTGCGGTAAGAAAAAAAAACGGCAAATAGTTTGTTAGTAAAAATGTGCTACCAAACTTCCCCTGGGGAAAAATGAAAATAAAAATAAAAAAAGACCAAGGTAGTTGCACCAACGGAACATAATCGATTAACACTATAACACTTGGCCAGATTCTTGCCCTGATGAGCAACTAAGCGAAACTATTAGTAGGTATATCTGACTCATTAGTTTTAACTTTATTATATATATATATATATATATATATAATATATATATATATATATATATATATATATATATATACGATTTATGTAAAGATTATGAAAATGTGCATAACATCTGATATTCATGTAAGCTATATAATGACTGTCACGTGTTAACGCCCACAGAAGATCTGTTTGCAAGTCACAAGACGATGAATATCCCAAGTTTGAACATATGTCGCACGTGGTCAAAAAACATTGACAATGCAATTATTTTATTGGACAATTCAAAAACAGCCAATTCATCAAACATTATAGTTTTTAAAAAAAATAAGAAAGTAAAAACTTCTTGTTCATGTTGCGATTTCAAAGGATTGGGTATGACCAATTTGCCCTATGAAATCCCCTATATTTAACACAATAAAACTTGCATAAAGGTTAATATTATCTTGAAAATTTGTTGTCCATTCAAAAGAAGAAACATTAAAAAAAAAAAACTCTTGATAATTTTTAAAATTTTTTCTCAGCTTACAGAAATTTTCGTACCGTTAAATCAATTGAAATTTAACGTAACCAAAAACAAGTTACGACAAGAGACTTTTTAAAAGATTCTATGAAAAATCAATTAATGATCCGAAAAATTTCATAATTACTTACCTTTTTTATGAAAATATATTTAAAATAAGTTTTTCCTAAAATAAATTAGGGGAACATTTTTTTACGAGGTCTACCCCCTATTTTATTTCATGAAATATGAAAAAATGAATTAAATTAAAATTTGCCGACCGCTCTAACTTGTTTAACTATTCTTTTGATACACAAACATCCTCATACATACGAACATCTACCCTTCCTATACCCACACACCCCTATACAGATACGCTCGCATTCACATGCACACATATATAAACTACACCTATATGCATACATACCCACATGCTCGCACCTACACGCATATGCATTATTGTACCTAAATATCTGTACCCGGTAATAGAAAAGCTTATAGTGTCACAATTACCCGATATAAGAGAAAAGGATCAGAGGCAATCTCAATGACTACTGTGAATCGTGAAGGTAGTGAGACAGAAAAAGTGTACCTTAATACAGTCAGCAGAAAATGTCGATCTAAAGACATTATGAAGTTACATGTAGATAACATTAATAGTAAATATATAAGATCTACCAAATTAACATAAATATAGAATTTAATATGTAAACCTGTTCCCTACATGAACGTGTCAAAAGTAGCTAAAGTTCCAAGACAGAAATTAATAATGGATAAAAGAAGGTGTCAGGAATACTATTAAGAAAAAAAATTGGATGTGTGGAAACTAAAAAACCAAAGCTAAACAATTTCCTTATACTAGAATCATCCTCATAAGGTCATGTCAACAGCACGGATCTCCATGAATCTTCCTCATCGACCGTCCCTATCGGTCGTCGCTCCTGGAAGGTTCTCTGTACAGCATTAGATATCCACGCAGAGCTGATCAATGTAGATTTTTGATGGCCGACCCACACTGATGTGCCCATGTGTAGGTGCCCTCAGGAGAACGTCCCTTATGAGCTCGTCACTGATTCTCCAGCATGTTTGTCTTACTTGGATGGTTTGTATGATAGGAGGTAGGTGGCACTACTTCTCTTTTGTGGTGTGTTGCTTCCAGGATTTGTCCAAGGTAGCACGCAGTATCTTTGTACAGTTCACGTCTAGCTTTTATTCCAAGTGTTTCGTTAGTCTAAGTGATGCTGCCATTTTGTAAGAGAGATGCCTTTTTATGCGTATATTAACATCGTTTTCTGTAGATGAGATATTACTACCAAGGTATATGAACTGGCTTACTGTTTAATGCGGAGATGTCTCTATCTTCTTTATAACTCATGAACTCTGTATTATTTGAGTTCGCATGGAGGCCAATACCTCTTTCTGCTTTCTCTAGGCTATACAGCAATGATTCGGGCAGTGTAAGGGTATATAGATCGTCCCGTCTCTACCAGTGTTGTTGCAGATTCAGGCTCCCTGTGGATTGAGTAGCTTGGCCTGGAAAAATTAGGACAGACTTATATCTAGCAACCGTGGATGCTTCGACGCTCTTGAACTTTGACTGACGAGTTGCTTTATGCGCATTTTCATAATCAAAACCTCTTAATTATGGTGTGCATTTAAGTCATATGACTAGAATACATACTTTTTCATTCGACCACCTAGATCACTCACGTTTCCTTAAAAAATATTATCTCGAAATGTTATCTTTGCCAAGCCATGTTGATAAGTATATTTCACAGTTACATATCCAACAAGGACAAAAAGTAATCTTGGATGCAATCCCTTTTGTGCCATCCCACTTTTCATATAAAGCAATTAAACAACATCATAACGATTTAGAGCATTTATAGATTGATAAAACCTATGGTCTGATAAAAATAATCGTTTTAGTCTGATCTCTACTGGTAATTTGTCTACCGATGTTGGAAAGTGGATCCCATTTGAATTTTTTTTTCAACCAATCATAAACTACCCCCAAAAGCTTTTCGGAGCCGGTTTCGATCCAAAACACAGCTTTAAAATCGTCAATAAAAAGTCACGAACAGCAGTTGACTCTGGGACTGGTAGTAGAGAGAATCTTCACGTGTTACATTTCTGCCAAGATCAAACGCGCGGACAGTCTACCAACACACACCGCATCACCACGCTACATACAACCAAGTCACCCGGCCAAGAACAGACTTAAACCCATATTGGAATAAGAAAGCCTATATCGTTTCTAAATCTATCAACTTCTGTTTATTTAAAATAAACGAAGTTAAATCCAATCCTCCTCTCCGTTTTATTTTGCAACCATTCAAAGGGATTTGTTTTGGTCAATTTCGACGCGATCCGCCATTCTGTCTCTTTTTCGATGGTTTTAAGTGCTTGTTTACAATTTTACTGTAACATTCGCGATTGCAAAAACATTTACCAAAAATCAGGTAATTATCCGATTTTAATGAAATTTTCAGTATTGATTTAACAATTAATGAATTTTATAATGCATCAGTTATTTTATTTCAAAACTTTAATTTAGTATTTTTGCTATGAACAATTAATATATACAATTCATTTAAAATGTGAAAAATCTGATGTTAAGTAAACTTAATCAACATCAGAAATGTTATATTTTTAGATTCTAGAAATAAATATCTATTTAATGCAAACCTTATTTTATTGCATCAAAGTATTCTTTTTTAAGAAAAACTCGATTGAAAATGTACCCCCCCCTATTTAAGCTGAAATAATATCGATGTATAATTTGCTCTTTTATAAGATAATAGCCCATTAAATAATTATCGAAATGAGTAAAAAAAAAATTCTCCAAAAAATTAATTATCAATTATTTTTTTACATTTTATTTTTCGATTTTCGGTACTTATTTTTCATAGAAAAGCCACCGTAAAATTTTTTTTGTTTCTATTTCATAACTTATTCTCTATTTTATATCGTAATTAGTACAATATAGACCAACTTGAAAAAAGTTACGCCCTCAACATAAGGGGGTCAAAATTAAGCGACCTGAAAAAATGAGAAGTTTTGAAATAAAATAAATAATGCATTATAAAGTTCATTCATTGATAAATAAACACTGAAAATTTCATTAAAATCCGATAATTCCCTGATTTTTGGTAAATTATTTTCTGTAAAGTCATTTTGTCAAAAACGCATTTTAGGCTCATTTTGCCAGTAGCTATTGTTTACCGAGTCTGGTCTTCTTTCGCTGTCAAGTGACATTAATACGGAAAGAGGTTGCAGGTTCTTCTGAGCAAAATCCAAAAGAACTGCTAAAAATATTGTTGAGTAAGTTAGGACAAAATAATAAATCAATGCAAAGCAAATATTGATAGTTCTGTTTCAGTCAAGATACATTTCAACACATCTCTTATTTCATATACGAAAGCGCTTTTATTGAAAGTGGTTATTTGAAAAAGAAAATACAGTGGTCAAAATAAAATAATTTACAATATATTTTTTTTGATAAAATTTACAAAGTGTAAACTAAACATCTGCGAATAGTTTAACTTTAAACATTTATTATATATATTTACCAACCCCTTAGCAAGAATAGGATGTGACACAAGGTCAATTTCTTAAGCGGGGTTTTAACAGGTTTAAATTCAGCCCAGTTTGTTAATATAAGATACAGTGATCTTTATTAGCCATAAATTCAGCCAACCGACACCCGCAATATAAGTTTCTTGTCTAGATTTTGTATTATATTTTACATTCATCATTCTTTTCCACAAAAATCGGTTACAGAGTTTGTTTTTTATTCATTAACCTTTTCTCCTATTATCTCCGTACTCTGAGTAATATTTTTAAAATTCGTCAGGTCTTCTGTTCTCCCACAAGCGTCGTAGCTAAGACCGCCACGACCGGCCGGATCTCCAAGCTAAGAACAGTAATTCAGTATTTATGTTACATAATGGATAGTCAATGGATTATGTACGTACTGTAGTAAGAATTTTTTAAAATAAGAGTTCGTTAAGTGGGGAATTTCCATAACAATTAGGGTTATGATTGATTAATGATGACCTTGACTGGACTCCTCCGGATGCGCGCGATTACAGGCGTGGATAGTTTTAGATTAGATGGGACAAGAAATTTCAGAGTGAGCGGATGCATAGGTTCGCTCGCTCTGAGAGTCGTTCTCCTCCGCACGGTTGAATCTTTATGGGCTGGGTTGTTTTAAATAAAGGCTTAAAAAAGACAACGTCTTGCCACAGGATCAGCCCGAGAAATAAGCCCAGAGAAAATGACCGATGAGTTAGAAGCAGAGAGTAACAAGTAAGACCCCCTAATCTCATCTCTATCCTATCTGTCTCTATCCCCATTATATACCCCAGATATGTTATGGGGTATATAACATTTACCTTAAACTCCCACTAGGCCAGGGTGCGACACAAGGTTTTTTTTAAAGTGGGAAGCCACACACTAACCGATGCTCATGCGATGGCTAGTAAAAAAATGCGTGGATTCCATCGGCATTCCTATTTTGGGGCGCATCAGGCAACAGGCACCAGGCAACAAACCCAGCCCTGCCTCTTCAAATCGAGGGGGCAGGTGTTGTCAGGGGGTGGGCTCCCTGGGATTACGCGATTGATTTGTCCACCGACCGGATCTGCCTAAAAACAGTAATTACCCCCCGAGGGAGTCTGCCTCGTCTTTTATGCCTCCTCACCAGTTAAACCACTCCAACCAACAGGGGTGACAGGACACTTACCAGGAGTCACCACTCATAACATGGAGTTTTCGAGTTCAATCACTGTAATCATGCAAAGTAACTGGCTTCACCTCTCGCTACACTTCCATAAGTTTTGAATATGATTTAAAACGAGTGAAGACCATTTTATGGATTCAACGCTCTCTTATTCACTCATTTAGCAAATATGGCATAAATATGCATAAAAATGTCTTGTTGAAAGATAATTGCAAAGAAAGAATGGTATTTTGCTTCACAAAGTTTAGACACACATTAGCATTTACCAGTCCATTAATTCTCACAATAGGTCCAACATCTTCAGAGAACATTTCTCATATCATAACACCTCACCCCATCATCATCACCACCACCAAAAAAACTTTGTAGACGACTTATTGACATAACTTTGCTTTATGCTTTCGTTGTCGAAACAAAAGTCAGCCGTCAGATCCAACTAAACTGAATTTACTTTCATCGCTGAAATGAACTTAAGATTAATTCTCATTCTTCTAAACAATGTGTTCTGCATATTCAATTGTCGCATTTTTACTCGTTTTACTTATATGTTTGTAACGGTTTTTGATCTTCTTGTGAACTTTCCCCCAATTTTACCACCAAAAGCTAGTTAGGGGAAGAAGTATCAAAGATCCCCAGACAAGTTAGCACCAGCCACGCCATTTTTTACAGCACACCAAAAGCTATAAGTCCAAGAACTTTACGACGATAACAAAGGCTTATCCTCTAAGGAACTTCGGGTCTTATTAGCAAGTAAGCTTTTTAAATAATATTAAAGCATTCATGTTCACAAATTAATACTCACACAACCTTTTGTAAACTTTTGCTCATTAATAATAATAATAATAATAATAATAATAATAATAATAATAATAATTTATCGTCCAAGATGAAATACAAACATGTAAATCCTGATTATCAGGTGTTGCTTATCTACCGAATTCTTATTTCTTATGATTTTTGTCACCCCAGCTAAATAATGGACTATTCCGTTTTGGTTAGAAAGATAGAAAGGGAAGAAAAAGGGGTTGCTACACAGAAAAAATATAACAAGAAAGAAAGAGCGTAGGGGAAAGATAGAGGGCGAGTCTGTGAGTGAGCGCGCGGAAGCGATAACGCTAATCTGGTTCAATCAAACATAACGAAAAAAATGAAAAGAAGTAAAGAATGAAAAAAAAGGGTGAGAGAGAGTTAAATCAAGATTAACATACTTTTTACATACTGAACTATTTTTCAATAGCTGTAAAGTAAACATATCAAACGTCGTAATAATTAAATTATCATTCTGTGGTATATCCTCAGGTCCCGCTAGTATGTAAAATAGCATGTAGGTTTCATGGGTCTAAGTCATTCCTTTCTTGGTCGAGACAAGAACTTTTTAGCAAGCCTTCGTACAATAAATTGATCCAAAGAGAATACAAAAAAGAAATATGATTAGGTGGGCGTGATTGACAGTACCATCAACTATACTCCAGCGCTTTGAAATATGGAAGAATTATCCAATCGAAGATAGGAGACTAGACATAGTTATTGAAAACAAGGAAAAAATATGCCAACCAGTAAATGTGTCCATTTCTGCAGAGCGTAATGTAAACCCGAAAGAGATTGGTAAATTAGACAAATAGCAAAAGCTTGCAGGAATTGTTATGTATGAACGTGAAAATGGTGCCCATAGAAAATGAAGTCGTGGCTAAAATATAAGACACTCAAGAGACTGGAACAGTTAGAGATTAAAGGGGGAGGCGATACAATGCAGATTAGGGATCTGATGAGCTTGATAAAAACAGCGTAAAAGGGGGCTGGAAATTTTGCTGTTATTCGATCATCAAAAGTGGCCACCAGGTATTTTTATGTGAAACAACAACAAGTATTAGTAATGATATCATGATTATTTTTGGTTGAAGAAATATTTCAACTACCGTGGAAACCACTGAATAATAATAATAATAATAATAATAATAATAATAATAATAATAATAATAATAATAATAATGGCTTTATATTAAAATCTATTGAATTATCACTAATTCATAAAGTAGAATGGTAGCAGGGATTAGAAAATAGTTCTATGTGTCTCGTTACTCTCACTGTGGCAAGCAAACCGTTTCCTGTTCCCTCATTTCAGAATTTGGTGATTTTCACATTTCTTCATCAATTTCAGCCGATTTCGATCTTATATTGATTTAATATCACCTTACTTCTCCCCACCCGACTTCACCAGTTGAGTTACAACACACACAAATAAAACACACACAAGCACACACACACACACACACACACACACACACATATATATATATATATGTATATATGTATATGTATATATATATGTATATGTGTGTGTGTGTGTGTGTGCGTGTGTACAGAAACACGGAAAGAGAGACACGGAGAGAAAAGAATGAATGAGTTAGTGAGTGAGAGGTAGATGAAGAGAGATTAGTATAGACAAGACGGTATTGTAGACAAGCAATCCTAGCATTTCAAGATCCATCATTCGGATCCATTAAACAATTCCTAGCGCCCGAAGCATCCAATTGATATTCTGATAATTTTCCGATCTCTTTTGTTCCTTCCTCTTCCCCCTCTCTTTCTCTGGTCTCCCATCATCTCTCTCTCTCTCTCTTCTCTCTCTCTCTCCCTCCCCCTCTCTCTCTCTCTCTCTCTCTCTCTCTCTCTCTCGCTATCAGTTCTCAATTTCTCGTTCTTTATTATCTTTTTTCTCTTACATCAATCCTGCGCCTGTTTGGGTAAATTTGTTTCCAAAACTCTCTTTCGTTCTTACTTTTTCCTGCTTCTCATTAACTTTCTCTCTATATCCTTCTAGTCATACCTCCTTTCTATTCTGTTCTGCCCCCTCCTCTCTCTTCTCTCTCTCTCTTTCTCTCTTGTAACATTCTATTGACTTCCCTTTCTCACTTTTGTTTTTCATTCTCACCCTTTTTCTCTTTTCCCACCCCTATTTCTTCCACTCTTTCAATCATCTTTACAGTTTTATTCCGTTTTTTTAAACCTTCCTAAAACTTACTGAATCCTTATCATTTCATCTGTCATTTTGATCTTTCTCTCTCTTTCACACATACACACACACACACATACACACACACACACACTTTCTATTTCTTCCATTACTTTCTTTTTTTCCGCTCATTTTCCCTTTTTATCTCTCCCTCGTCTTTCTCTCTGTAACACTTCTTTTATATTTTGGCATCCTTCATTTTTGTTAGGGTAAATCTTAGACCCAACTCTCTCTTGCAATATCTGTGTTTGTGTGTTTTCCCCTATTCTCTTGCTGCTGTTCTTTCTTTGTATATCTATCTAAATTGATAAATATACATTTTCTCAAGTTTCTTTCTTTTGTTCTTTTGCAGTCTCTCTTTTCTTTTCTTTTTTTCCCCATTTTCCTTCTATCTTTACTCATCTCTTTCTGTCGTTCTTTCCTACTCTGTCTGTCTGTCTGTCTGTCTGTCTCCCTCTCTCTCTCTCTCCCTCTCTCTCTCTGGTAATTTTTTCTTTATCACTTTTTAAATATATATCTTTCCACTTTTTTTTCTGTTGTTCTTTCAGTTTTACTCACTCTTTCGTTTTTTCTCTTCTAAAAAAATATGTATTCCTTTTTGCCCACACCTTTCTGTTTGCCTTTCGAAATCTCTCTCTCTCTCTCTCTCTTCTCTCTCTCTCTCTCTCTCTCTCTCTCTCTCTCTCTCTAAGACACCCGCGATGCACTCATGTGTAACTATCAGCAATTGCTTGTTGAATGGTATGAGGGTGTAAGGTGTAGGGGGGGAAACAAATGACTGCTATTTTCGGGTGCCTTTATGCTCAGTCCGAAACGAAGAAAGGCTACGGCGGGGATTAGCGGCCTAACAGTGACAAATAAATGCAAGCAATTTTCATTCGAAGTGCGACAGACGTTCGTTCGTCCGTTCTTTCTTTGTATGTACATTCGTAATCGTACGTAACCAACCGCAATCATGCCCTCTGCGCTGCACCTCGCCGCGCCATCTTGGGTGTAATGCGGTGTTAACACTGAAGAGTTCCGCAGCTATGTTATTAACAGCCATAAAGTAATAATTTGAAGACGGTTGGTAAAATCGATCGATTGCCGGCTCGGCTCGGTTCAACTCAAACCCTTGCTCACCCGCTCACCCGCTTCTTATTTCGTAGGGGACGGTTGTAAAGCCAAGCTACAATTGGAATTATCGCTGGAGTAATAAGTTAAATAGTCCAGGCGCAAGGTCGAAATTATGTAAGAGCCTCGCTTTGGGCGCTTTAATCGTTCGGTTGGCCCGCTAAGAAGTGTTGGGCGAGTAAACCGATGCCTTTGGCTTATTTATTGCGACTTGTGTACGCTTTAATTAGGAATTTAGCAAACTTGCGAACAATCCGCAAAAAGTTGATATCTTTTTCGGACATGTCACAAATTTTATGAGCTAGCCTCTGTTTATTACCGACGTAAACCATTTCGTTTATACTGATAAAAATGTAACCATCAATTTTCATACATTATTTTTTCCGCATAAAAAAAAAAGAAGAAATCTGGAAACTTGGAATTCTACTCAATAAACTTTTTTGATGCTTACTATTTGGGCGATGAGTAAATTTTGCTATCAAACTTATCTATCTATGATATAAGGGGCCGGTTTAGCTGAATCGGTAGAGCACTCGCCTAGGAATCACAAGGTTCCTGGTTTAATACCGCTCCCCACCAACCCAGCACATGATTCTGTAATCTGATATGTGCGGTGAACTGGGGAGCTGACGGTAGGTGTGGTGCTCCACCTCAATAAAAACCCCGATCTCCCTAGTCTAGCGCTAGGGAAAAGGGGATAGACTCCCTCACTGTCCGGTTGATGTCGTCAATAGACCACCTGCCAACTTTTAATTTATTTATATCTTACCACTGAAAGATGATGTTTCAGGCTGTTCGTACTTCTTAAATTTTCCTTCGAAGATTTTATTCAAGTGTGTAAGACATTTCAAACATTTCAAACAGCTAGTTGCTCTGTTGGTGGGGCTAAAAATACAATGACTGTATTCCATGCAGAAAGTAAAATCCTCCCAAAAGGGGTATCCTGGGTATGGCACTAAACTGCATCTGATGGCAAGGCTCCAGTTTTGAAGATCTGGAAAGTGTGGAGTACCCTATCATTGCCATTACTCCCAGGTCCACTCTGACCCAGAGTGATTGTTAGAGTTCAATCTATGGGCCAAATAGATCTTTTTAAAATGATTCGTATTTGATAGGAATACTTGATGCCATATAACTGTAAATTGCTTACTAAGGATTATTATTAGTTAGTGGAAACCATAGGACTGTGTGTAAGTAAATAACTATTATTAAATTATTTGTATTAAAGAGAAATACTTAATATATAATTGCGGACAAAAACTCTTAAGAAACAAATACACAAAAATATAAATATAAATTTACAATAAACGCTATTTCCTTACCTCAAGGCATAAAATAACTCTAGACGGGTTAACATGCCATTAAAATCAATCAATCAATCAAACATCCGAGTGTGTTGTGAAAAACTAGCAGATTATAAACGAATACCATTTACTCGAAAATAAACATGCGCACCGACCGTGTACGCAGGTACAAGAGAATCTATATATTAGCACGCGTGTTCCTTAATTTTACGACTGTTATCATGTTGCAACACCCTCTGGTTAAAAATGAAACCATCCAATTCATTCTAGATGAAATGCAAAAATGTAAATCCTGATTATCTGGTGTAGCTTATCCACTGATTTTTTTTCTGATGAGTGGTCGTCACTTCAGTTAATAATGCACCCTTCCGTTTTTATTATAAAAAAGAAAGGTAAGAAAAGTTTATACTACACAGGAAAATAGTATTATAAAGAAAGAAAGACAGAAAGTAGGGGAATATATAGAGGGGTGGTGAGTTCGGCGAAAGTGATAACGCTAATCGTGTTCAATAGACAATGAAAGATGAAAAGGAGGAAATAAAGGAAAGAGAGAGAGAGAGAGAGAGAGAGAGAGAGAGAGAGAGAGAGAGAGAGAGAGAGTTAAATTAAGATTATTATACTTTTTACATATTGAACTATTTGTCAATAAGTTAATCAAACGTTGTAATAATTATATTATCATACTGTGGTATATCCACAGGTCCTGCTATTTTTAATTAATAGGCAAGTGGTATATCCACAGGTCCTGCTATTTTTAATTAATAGGCAAGTGGAATTTGATTTAATACGGTTTCCTGGAGACATTACTATATCAAACATGGAATAAAATGTATTCCTTTAAAAAGGAAGAAAAATAATGTTCTTTTCATTAAAAGCTTAGTTAACTGTATCAATCTAGAGTTTATTATCTTCGAGCAGGTCTATTCAAAATGTTATTAGTACTAGCAAATATATGCACCCTCCGGGTGCAAGTATTTAAGTTTTAATGTAATAAAATATTGTATTAAATTAGAAAGGCTAATGAAACTAATAAGAATACAGATAAAAGATTTGAAACAAGGGAGTATAATAAAAGATGAAACAGAGGGAGTTATAAAATAAAAACTGAACACTGAAACTTACTCTTCCATCACTCTCGTCTTTCATTGTTATTTTTTCTAATTTAAGTATTTAATTATAAAGGGAAGTAAAGAATAAAATGACAGTTATTTTATCTTGTTAATGATTTCATTTTAAGATTCATTGAAGAGATTTTTGCTTATATTCATTAAAATAAAACCAAACAGTTAGAAATCAATAATACTAAGCACAATATTTATTAAATTCGATTTTTTAAATATTAATATGCAAATTAGCCTTCCCGTTCACACTGTAACCGCTATTTTGTTGTATATATAAATATTTGCATGTTGTCAGTATGTAGACATAGTTAACAGTATTAATAATGTAAAACAATTTTATCAATAATTGAGGTTTAGATAAAAATAAAATCATGGAGAATGTGATATCAATAACTAAGAGAATTGTGACTTGAGTAGGAATATAGTTTCGGTTACCGACAGAAAAACACACAATCTCCTAACCTTATTATAATATAAGAAGATATGTATTCTAGGCTTAGTTTGGCACAAAACTGCAAAAGTAGTGCATCCAATACGAATTGAACACACTATAGAAAATTACGATACTAGCTTGTTAACTATTGTCCCAAAACGATGTGTGATTTGATACGAAAAATTGTTCAGTTTTAGCAGATATTTTCAGTATATATTCTACTTACATTTTAATTAAGTAACAGAAGCCGAAATTTTGTACTTTTAACAAGGAATTGACTTTTAGCGAAATAGCAGATCTTCAATGTTTGCTTTCAAAAAATATTTTCATGTGCATGGCTTATTTCTGATAAGTCCATATTTAAGTATTTTTTTTTATATTCTGGTAAGTTAATTTTATTTATCAACTGACATTTAATCTTTTAAGAAAGCTTAATGTTCTGTTTTTGATAAGTTCATTAAGCTTCTTTTTTTTTCTTTCAGAAAACCTCCATATAGTAACAGAACAAGTGTTTCATGTAACTTATATCATATATAATCAGGTCTTACTTTTTATAAATCCAGTATAACCCATACCCCCGAATCCACCAAAAAAAAATATAGGATACTACCAAAATTTGTTCATCGTTTTGAAAAACCTATTGTTTGTTTGCAGTCTTACTTTATAAATGCCAGTAATAACAGCCGGCCCACCGACACAAAAATATAAATACTACAAAATTTGTTTCATTTTGAAAAACTATTGTTTGTTGCAAGTTAAATGCACCAGAGATTGCCATTCACAAATTGAGCTGTTTCAGATTCAGTTAAAAATACTTTGGACACTACGCCATCGTCTTTAAGCGGACGGAAAGATGTCCACAATTATTTAATAAAATTAAATTAAAAATAGAAAAAAAAGCAACGATCTGAGTTTTTAATAAATAGCATGTGTAAAAGTTGTCAATAAAGAATAACTGACTGTTGGTAACCATTCATCGTGACTCTTTGACAAACCACTTACTACGATATGTCGAATATGAATCGATACGCATTTTTTTCGGTGATTATTAAGTTCCAACCATTAGTATTTTTTTTTCAGAATAACTAAAAGAAAAATGTTGCTATTACGCGCAAATAAAAAATTCCATAAAAGCACGAAAAATAAATGGTTGTTGTTACAGTTATTCTTATAAAGGAAGTGATAACTTCCATGTTGCTTATAAAGACAGAAGTTTTTAAAAGATATGTTCAAGTTCAAATTCGTCTTTTCCATTATATAGTATATTTACCAACCCTCCCGTCGAGCAGGATGCGACACAATTCCTAAGTGGATTTTAAAGGTTTGAAATTTCAGAGTTCTGCCTAGACTGGTACCTAGTCATGGTTAAAGAACCTAGTCACCCAACTATTTACGCCATTGGCTGAGAGTAATTGGGATGCAACCTTTCCAAAGGTATTAGTGCTATATGAAATACAAACAGTTTTCGTCTAGGATTTGAAAGAGTTCCATTTCCTACAATTTCTAATCACCGCACGACACGGTACTCCACGAAAGTAGCTTCATATTTACAAATGTGACAAGAGAACGATTGCTTTTAAGATTATTTTTCTTTGTCTTCTCCTTTCCGATTTTTAAACATTGGTAATGTAATCTGTACATAACCCAACAGAATTTCCAATTTAATTAATTTTTTTTTCATTGTTTAATTCATTTTCAACAATTGAAGACATTGGCTCAAAATTTGAAAAGTAGATCTAGTGCATTATTCATTTTTGGTTAGTAATTATGAATAAAAATATCTCATGGTCATGGCATTTCAATTTTTAATTTAAATCATCGTACACATACTCAAACATACAAGACACGCAAGAAAAAATGAAAAAAATTATTTGAGATTGTGTAATATATGAACATATATGCAGGGTGATCGTTATTCGAAGTTCCTAAAATCTGATTTTTATAGAATAAAATTTTAATTTGAAAAAAACTTATATGATTTTTTTAGATAGTTTTCGGGAAAGTATTTGTTATTGCATTTGTGGCATTTGTGGGAAATACGACTTATTGGAAAAAGTGCACTTCTGTTGACCAATACATTCTATAAAGTTAGTGATCTTCGTTTCCTGAATTTCTACAGACGCTACACAGCACACATCACACATTCACATCACACACACAACCCTACAAACAACAAAAGATATCTATTTTTACGTGGTTAATTCGGTACCAGTAGATAGCTTTTTAAAAACTGAACGAATTCCAATACAGACTGCAAAACATAGAACTGTTGCATAATTAATCGTACAGATTGTTGAGGAAAAATACATTAGAATTTTAATCTTATTTTAACTTACAAGTTGCTTCTAAGAATAAAGAGTTTCCCAATGGGAAAAATCTTGTCTTTTTTCACCTCAATGAATTTATGTCACTTACAAGCACATAACTGTTCAAGAATTTCAAGCGTGAAGAGACCTTGCCGTATTTTAGATTATTTTTTCTCTTTGCGTCTTCTCTTTTATAGATTCTAAAAAGGCATGAACGCAACAACATCAGCAATATGTAATAAATCTCGTACAACCGCCTGTCGCTGGGGCGTTAGACTCTACTCGATGCAACCTTGCAGAGGGGTAGACTCCCAATGGGGCCTCCTGTTGCCGTAGGTGCGACCCGGTGATGCTAAGGATATGAGCCCAGGTGGATGAGCAGTTCATGACATTGCAATACCCACTTGGTCTATCTTGGGCCTGACGGTGGTCGGAGAGGCCCCCCGCTCCAATCGCTGGTGACGATTCAAGCCCTAGCATCTATATTGATTTTCCAACCCTATTGGCCCTTTAATGGCAAGCCCAACCCTGTTTTATCATATGCTGCTAACAGGCGTGCTGCGGGGTCTGACCTTTCCTGGGGAATGACTTAAATCTATCTGATGGTGAGGTTCAGTTCTTGAGGTTTGGGGAATGTGGAGCCCCCTTCATCACCATGCTCACTGGTCCATCTGATCCGGAGTGGTAGTATACCATCCAGATGAGTTTAACGTCATTCCAGAAAGGTAGACCCGCAGCCACGCCTTCTAGCACGCATATGATAAAAAAGGGTTTGGGGCTTGCATAAGGCATATAGGGTTGGGAAATCAATAGATGCCTCGGGCTTGACTGCCCAGCCGATTGGATCGGAGGGCCTCTCCGAACCACCGTCAAGCCCAAGATAAGGCCAAAGGTGAGTATTGCATGTCATGCACTGCTCATCACTGGGCTTCTATCCTGTAAGCATCAACCGGTCGCCACCTACGGCCAACAGGAGGCCCATTGGGGAGTCTTACCGCCTCTGCAGAGGTGCAGTCGTCCATTCTAACGCCCCAGCCGACAAGGCGTTGTAGAGATTTATTACATATTCTGCTGCACATGTTTGTTGCGTTCATGCCTTTTTTAGCAATCTATAAAAGAGAAGAGGCGACAAAGAGAAAAAATAACTAAATACGGAGCCCACGTTGAAATGTGCACAAGTTATGTTTGAAAGGAAAAATATTGGAAAAAAAACCAAATTTTCCCATTGGAAACTCTTTATTTCTTATGAAGCATTACTTGTAAGTTAAGAAATTAAGATTAAAAATTTTAAAAGTTAATTTTTCCAACCAATCTTTAGATAAATTATGGCAACAGCGATTTATGTTTGCGATGTACTTTGGAATGTAACCGTTTCATTATTTTAAAAAATTGTACCGGAATTAACCACTAAAATAATATATTTTGTTTGTTGTGCTGTGTGTGTGTGTGTGTGTGTGTGTGTGTGGTGTAGCGTTGTTTAGAAATCAGGAAAGATAGATCACTACTAAAGTAATTTATTGTAAAGTAAGGTGCACTTTTTCCAATAAGTGTAATATTCCAAATGCCAAAATGCATAAAATACTTTCCCGAAACTATTCTAAAAAAAAGTCGCATATAATTTTCAAAAAATTAAATTTTTATGTAATAAAGTAAATTTAGGAATTACGATAAAAAGAACACCTTGTATAATATGATATGTCACATCAATATTGTTTTCATTTTTTCTGCCGTGTTTGTAAATGTTTGTAGTGTACGAGCATGCATTTACTTAAAAATGTGAGAATGCTTTGACCAATGAGTATTTTTTTATCTCATAATTACCTAACAAAATGAATATAAGCATATATCTACTTTTCACAATTTGAGCCAATGTTCTCAAATTGTTGAAAATGAATTAAGTAACACATGAAAAGAAAACATAAAATTAGAATGTTGGAAATCTGTTGTTTGTACAGATTATAATTACAATGTTTTAAAATGAGAAAGGAGAAGACAAAGAAAAAGATAATCTAAAGCATCGTTGTCTTGGTCACTGTATAATGAACAGGCTACTTTCGTGAGAGACGTTGTGGGCGTGATAGAGATTGTAGCAAATGGACTCGTTCAAATACCACTAGGACGAACACTGTTTGTAGTTTGCCATATGCAATAATACTTTGGAAAAGGTATGACATCCCAATTACTTCATCTAATGTCGTAAATAGTTGGGATGGACTAGGTTGCATATTTAACCATGACTAGGTACCAGTTCTAGAGAATCCTGAATTCAAACCTGTTAAAATCCATTAGGAATTGTGTGCATCCTCAGCTCGCGAAGCGGAAGGTTGGTATAAAATATATATATAGAGTGGAAAAGGCGAATGTGTTGACACTTTGAACATATCTTGTTAACAAACTTATGTCTATTTATGTAAAGCAAATCAAGGAGAAGTTTACAGGTTCTTATGAAGAGGAAGGATGAACCTGTAACAACAACCATCATATATGTCTTCGGAGCATATATAGGAGAATTATATTATTTGGCGTAATACAAACATCGTTCTCTTATTTAGTGTATCTGAAAAAAAATTACTGACCCATGGTTGGAACTTTAATTAATCACCGAAAAAAGAATGCGTAGATTCATCTATCGACATATCGTTAGTAAGTGGTTTGTCATTAAGAGTTTCACTGGATTGAATGGTTACCACCAGTCAGTTATCTTATTGACACTTTTTTACACATGCTATTTATTTGAAAAACCTTCAGAATCGTTGTTTTTTTTTTCAAATAAAAAAAAAGAACAAAAAAAAAAAATATTGTTTAAATTATTTTTAAATAATTGTTGGACATCTTTCCGTCGCTAAAGACGATGGCGTGTGTCCAAAGGTATCTTCTTAACTGAATCTGAAGCAGCCTCAATTTGTGTGGATGCTCTGGTGCATTAACTGCAAACAAACAATAGTTTTTCATAAATAATGAACAAATTTATGGTAGTATTATATTTTTGGTCGGTGGGGGTGTTAATACGGGAGTTTATAAAAAGTAAGTACTGACACAATAGGTTTTTCAAAATGAACAATTTTGGTCGTATCTCTATTTTTTTTTGGTGATGGGGGATGGGTGTTATACTGGATTTATAAGAAATCAAAATAAAAAGTAAGACTGATTATATATGATATATAAGTTACATGAAAACACTTGTTCTGTATCTTATATGCGAGTTTCTGAGAAGAAAAAAAAAAGAAAGCTTAATGACTTATCAAATACAGAACATTAAGCTTGTCTTAAAGATCTAAACTATCAGCTGATAAATAAAAATTAAACTTACGCAGATATTAAAAAAAAATACTTAAATATTGAGCTTATCAGAATACGCATGCACATGAAAAAATATTATTTGAGAACGCAACATTGAAATCTGAGTTTCGGCTAACAGCATTCTTGTAACAGGTAACAATAAAATGATTCGACGCATTCCGTGTTACTTTAATTAAAGGTAAGTAAGAATATATACCGAAACTATCTGCTAACAACGAAAACAATTTTTCGTAATCAAGATGCAACACATACGTTTGGACAATATTAACAACTAGTATCTGTAATGTTTGCTATATAGTGTGTTCAATTCGTATTGGATGCACTACTTTTGCAGTTTTGTGCCAAATAAAGGCCTAGAAATGACATAGTTTCTTATTTATAATAAGTTAGGGAGATTGTGTGTTTTTTTCACCTGTCGTTACCGAAACTATATTCCTATCTGGCAGTCACAATTCCTCTAGTTATTGATGATCACATTCTCCATGATTTTATTTTTATCTAAAGCCTCATTATTGATAAAATGGTTTTTACAATTATTAATTACTGTTAACTATGTCTATCATACTGACAACATGCAAGTTATATTTATAATACACAAAACTAGCAGAGGTTTACAGTGCTGAACGCGAAGGCGTAGATTTGCATATTAAATATTTTAAAAAATCGAATTTAATAAATAATGTGCTTAGTATTATTGAGTTTTCTACTAGTATTGGTTTATGTTTAATGAACGGTAGTAAGCAAAAAATCTCTTCAATGGATCTTAAATGCAAAATCCATTAACGATAAAATACTGTCATTTTCTTCTTTGATTCCTACTCATAATTACGATACTGTAAAGTTAAGAAACAATAAATGAAGACGCGAGTGATGGAAGAGTAAGTTTCAGTCTGTTCCATTTTTGTATATATACTCCCTCTGTTATCAACCTTTTTTCATAGCTCCAGGCTGTTTCAAATCTTTTTATCTGTATTCTTATTTAGTTTCCATTAGCTTCTAATTTAATACAAATATTCTTATTAACATTAAAACTTAAATAATTGCCCCGGAGGGAGCATATTAATTTGAGGGCTAGGTATAAATAACATTTTGAAATAGACCTGCGTACGAAAGATCATGAAACTCTAGAAATTGATACAGTTAACTAAGCTTATTTAATGAAAGAAATTATTTTTCTTCCTTTTTAAAGGAATACATTTATCCATGTTTGATCAAGTAATGTTTCCAAGAAACCGAGTATTAATCTAAATTCCACTTGCCTATTAATTAACATAGCGGACGCGCTGTATGGATTACCCCTTGCCTAAATTAAAAGCAAGGACCTGTGGTTATACACAGTATGATAAATATATTATTACAATCGTTTGATTAACTTATTGACAATAGTTCATATTAAAGAAGTCAGTAAATAATCTATTTAACTCTGATTTAGCTTCTCTCTCTCTCATTCTCATCTCTCTCTCTCTCTCTCTCCTCTCTCTCCCTCTCTTTCCTTTATTTCCTCCTTTTCACTCTTTTCTTGTCTATGAACAGGAGTTAGCGTATATCTACTTTCGCGAACTCCCAACCTCTATATATCTCCCCTAAGCTTTTCTGTCGTTTACTTCTTATAGATACTATTTTCGGTTGAGTATAACTTTTCTAGCGTTTCTTGTTTTTATAACTAAAACGAGCAGGGTCATTATTTAACTGAAGTGGACACTCATC
>CM042142.1:65427928-65449326 GCA_023376005.1 Doryteuthis pealeii | reverse complement strand
AGGGTTTCAGGTCTCTTGCCCCTATCTCCGGACTTCCGGTGAGGGCAGATAAACCCAATTTCCATAAAGGCCATAATTGAGGGAAAGTACTTCACCAGCTAGTAGAGATGAAGGACGTTAACCACCGTCATTAAAAAAAAACAACCATTGTGCTTAGATTATTTGCAAGCGATAAATCATCACATAAATGGACGGTTATCCCCCCCCATAATTGATAAATGATTAATTGCCTCGCTAAATACAGTGGATTTTCAACATTCGATCTCAAAAGTCCTACCACTTAGGTACGGTTAAAGAATTTGATTAAAAGTACACAAGAACTTTTGAAGTGAATGCGCCGGTTTATTTCAGTCTGTGGATTTCCGTTCGGTGGACAAAAATGGAGCCGCTGGTTTTTTCAAAGAGCTATAGAACAGAATAATTATTAAAGAAGAAAATCTACGCGGTGCTTCCTTACATCGATGATATTACAATTGCAGGACACAGGCAGACAGAACCACGACCAAAATGTAAAACAATCCTGAGTCCCCTCAACGCGGAACAAGTTATGGGTAGCCCGGTTGTTCCTATACCGGAAAGAGCGGTACGATATGTAGATGGGCGATTTGATTAGGCCTACAGATAAGGAAGATCCGGACGGACTACGCTAGTTTTGTTACGAGAAATTAGACTCGCCCATGCAGGCTATATGAATTTGTTGATTTTCCCCCACCCTCTCTTCTTGAGTTTTGTTTAGCTAAAATTAACATTAGTACTTTTGTTCTGAATGTTGTTTTACTTATTTCAAACAAAGCTTCATCATTATGAAATCAGTGGAAATGTCTGAACTGGTTCAGTGATATCAATATATTTCAACTAACAACTTTTATTCTAATTGTGGTGTACCGCATGTTCAGTTCCGTGGTTCTCTTTCTTTCTTAAATTACATTTAAGGATTTAAAAAAAACATATAAATAAGATTTTTACTTTATTTTCTTGATGATATTAATATCTACCAGCAAGACCCTGTGGAATATACACAGTATGAAAATTGAGTTTTATTACAACGTTTTTATATGTTTTACTTAAGAGCTATTTGCGAAATTAGTTCAATATGTAAAAAGCATAATAATCTTGAATTAACTTTCCCTCACTCTTTTTTTTAAATTTAATTTAAGGCATTTTAAAAACATATTAAAAAAGTTTTTTTTTACATATTTTCTGATGATATTAATATTCTACCAGCAGGACCTGTGGATATTACCACAGTATGATACATTGAGTTATTACAACGTTTTATATGTTTACTTAAGAAGCTATTGCGAAAATAGTTCAATATGTAAAAAAGCATATAATCTTGAATAACTCTCTCACTCTTTTTTTCTTTCATCCTTCTTTTAATCTTTTTCATTATATTCAATGAAACAGATTTAGGCGTTATCGCTTCTTGCGCCTCTCCGTCTTTCTATATTTCCCCTACTATCTTTATTTCTTATAATTTTTTTTTTTTTTCCTGTGTATTATGTCTTTTTTTCTTTCTTTTATAATAAAAACGGAAATGGTTCATTTAGTGAGCTGAAATGACGACACCCATAAGAAATAAAAATTCGGCTGATAAGCCACCACCAGATAATCAGGATTTACAATTTTGCATTTCATCTTGGACGATAACGATTGTTACAATTAAGGACCACGAGTATTGATATATAGATAGTGAATCAATCTTTAAATACCCTTTTTTAAAAGTGTCAACATAGAACTGAAAGCTGTTTAAAGGGTTGCTCGAACATAGACAAGAATACTTTATTTTTCATTTTAACGCACACAAAAAATTTCCTGCTGCTATATCAAAAATTTAAAATTAAAAAAAAAATAATAAAAAAGAAAAGAAGAAAAAATGCATTGAAGGTTAGATTTATTAGATTTCTGTGTCTTTTATTGGATGAGAATCTGAGTTTGAAAATTCATCTCTGATGAACTATCTAAAAGATTGGCAAGAACGTGTAGTATATTTTTTTCAAAATGATTTCCCCTTCTTCCTAAAAGTTATTGTTGCTCTTTACAATGCTATATTCGCATCTTATTTGCCCCTTTGTCCAAATATGGTATTAAGAAAATTATATTAATGAATTCACCATGTTATGGAATAAAAGTATAGGGTCAATATGGAATAAAAGTGTAGGCAACCCTTTTTCAGGCTATTCATTATCAACCTAACTTCTCCCCACCTTTCAAAATTCTTATCTTTTGAGACATCTAAATATTCAAATTTAACTACTAGCTTTTGTTTATGAATCTGTTAATAAACTATCACAAAAGAATTTGAGAAGATTTTTTGCAGAAATATGAACCATTATTTGTAATTATTTGATATTTTCAAATAAATATGAATTCAATTAGTATCATTTTCTTAATAACATATTTGGACAAAGGGGTATTTTTTCATTAGTCAAATTTGTTTTGAGAACTCTCCTCTTCGACTCCACTACTCTACGACTGCACTAACTTAATATGAAAATAAATTACTAACATTTCCGCTCAAGCGACCACGAATCACAACTATGCAACATTCGCCTTCATTAAAAAAGGATTGAAAAAAACAAACAAAACCAAAACAAAACAAAACGGATTGTGCAATATCACTACATAATAGAAAAACAACACGAAGATAAGTGGAATAAAACGCCTCCAAAACAATGACACCAAATGGCTTTAACATCAATTAACCATCCCCAAAACAATGCTTTAAAAAAATGTGTAGATATGATTGCCATAAAAACAAACAACAAACAACAATGAAACAAAAAAAAAAACAAAAAAAGAAAAACTGCGATCAGTCTTCTTATGACAGGAGCCAACTTTATTTCTGTTTCAGGATTAACTGTCCATCTTATATATGTGTCAATTTATATGACCATTCATTTTGTGGCTCCATTGATGCTACGAAGAAACCATTGGCATCACCCACTATAACATCGGGAATTGTGAAACGACGCATGCAATGCATCTAAGAACAGTCTGGTTTCCGACTAATAAAATGGTGGAAGAGACTGTTCGAGCCTGCATTTCACGTCAAGCTTCAAATCTTACTCAATTTAGCATGAACCCTATTCATTCTACCCGACCCCTTTGCCCCATGGCGATTGATCACTCTTCTCAAGGTAGCCACTGATAGATACAGCCGATTCTAGAAATCGAAGTGTTTTATCAAGATCAACAAAAGTTTAAATTTCATCGTTTTTACAAAAAGTTCTTTCCACTGGTTAAGACTGGGAATAGCTCCTCTCTGCAAAGTCAAGACTACTACGACTTTGCAACTCAGTTCGTTTTACCACAGACCCCCCCCCCTATCACTGAGACACTTTAGATGAGTTTCAGTCTTCAGCAAGAATTTCCATCCAAAGATTTTTGTTTCATTCCATTCCCATATAATCCGGGAACGACGACGCTCAGACCAAAGCAAAATGAAAACATAGCAGACCAGAGGCGCCACACCAGAAATTGCCATTCTATCCAAGTGACTGTGCAACACAAGAAGAAGAAGAAGAGAGAAGAAGAGAAGAAAGAGAAGAAGAAGAAGAACCACAGCGAATCACTAGTTATGTCAACTAGCGAGCCAGTCAAGATGGACTTGATACTGGACATATCAGGAATTCATCGTCTCCGATCAAGATACTCTTTTTATCTTCTTCTGAACAACAACATCTAATCAAGGATCACCTTAGATGATATCAACCAAACCTTCACGAGTGGAACTTCAGCCAACCAAGTGCAACCCACGTGTCACGTAACAACCAAAGGATATTCGATAGCCATGTTGATAAGTTAAAACCCGACAGATTCCTTGGTTCAATTACTTCACCAGGATTGTGTGATTATTGTGGGTAGATGCTTCAAACAGATTACTTTGTGGAAAAAAAAACTTATGTAACCAGCTGATTAACACTTTCTTACACCCCTACACAATTACATGTCAGATGCATATTTGAACACCAAAACAGCTAGCATACTTGTCACACAACACACACACACACACACACACAACAAAAAAAAAAGAAAAGAAAGTGAAAATGCATTTAGGCCAATGCGGTTACGTCATATCTGTTATTCTATTTATTTTTTTTAAAAAATAATAGTATATAAAATAGATGATTTCAGCATGGTTCGGCGACCCTTTACAACTAAGAGAGGGTGGAATCTTCAGATAAGGATTTTTTTTGCCCCAGAGTACAAGAACTGACATCAGCATGAATCTTAAGAACTGACAGAAAGGTGGCTTCAGAACTCGGATGGCCCTACTTTGATACTAGGTACCTTTGTTGTAATTTGAATAATAAAGCAAATAAGTTACCAACATATTGCAAAACTTTGACTGACCCGTATTAGTATTACATTGTGTTGGTTCTTATTGCATTTATTTTATAAGACTAACATCAACAAATTAAATGAATTAAAACTTAGTTCAATTCTCACAGTTTATTTAACGACAAAAACAATGACTAACAATATAAACGTCCTTCTGTGTACAGAGTCATGCTTTAAGAGACTTACCAGTGGTGGAGAGGAAATTTGAGGATATCTGTTACTTCTATTTTAGTCAATTCTCGGAGATAATTTCTGGTCGACTGCTCTGGAACTGGTCCGAAAATGGATCTGCCCCCAAAACTCCGGGGAAGATCACGTGATGGCTATGTTCAATCACCAGAAAGAACTCTACCTCACTTAACTCACATACAGAATTAAATGTATTACTTTTTTTTTTAATCCAACACTAGTTGAAGCTATAATTGCTTACTAATGATTATTATTAGCTATTTGATTTCATATAATTGTATGTTAACAAATGATTAAACAAATAAAAAATTGCAATTTAAAAATATCCAATGAAATATCGGAAAAGATTACAATCAATCATTTACAATATGACCAATTTTGGCATCAAATAACCCAAAAGGGTTGATATGCCGTCAAAACAAATAAACTAAAATCAAACCAACCAATCTTTTAAAACAAGCGCCGTTGTATTTCTTCTAATATCCACCACATAGTTTTTTTTTAAAAAGTATCGAACTGCTGATCAAAAATATTGAGAATTTTGTACTGACTCGTCTAGTCTAGACGTCAAAAACAGTGCTTCTTCATTGCCGCGTACGCCGGGACCTGTGTCGCGTCGATAGGGTACAACCTTGCCGGTCCGGTAGGTGCCACACATGTTTCATAAAAAAAAAAAGAATATTTTTGAAATTATGGCACCTACTTATAAACTTATCCCAACATTACCGGCAAACTGCACAGTCCCAGCTTGGCCAACGACCAGACCTGCCTCGACTCGGCTTCCGCCTTGGTTTCTGCTTCTCGTTCCCCCGCTGCCGACGTTTCTTGCAGTATCCAAACATACCGCGCCAAACTGCACACGTTCCAGCCCACCGACGACCCTTGGCTACTGCCGATCCAGCTTCGATCCAGTCATTCTTCTCATCCGACTCTTCCTTCAGCGACCAGCTACTTCCTCCGTCTACCAGCATACTGCACATTGGGTTCACAAACATATCTCCAGCCTCCGGAAGGACCCATCCTTCAACCATGATCAACATCAACATTCGACCCGCAGTGCCCGTCGCGCACATCCCAGTCGTCTCCACAACCGATCTCTGACGCAACCGACACCTTCCCAGCCTGAGTTATCAACGACCCGACCAATATCCTCAGCTTTCAAATTCATCTTCTGTAGTTTTCGGCGAAATAAATTATTATTCTTGTTCTTGTTAACCAAATCTCCTCGTTTCCTTCCTTACCTGTTTGTTTCATTTTCAATCCCTTTTAAAAAGTCCGCGGAGTCCGACGTCCTTATCGGCCCGCGACAACTAAATTGAAAATATATTTTCTAAAAAATTATCAACTTTTGTTATTTTCTGCTTTTATTCACGATGGATAATTTTACCATTTTTTTTGGCGTACGTTATTTTATTAGGAAACCTATTGTACATTTCAACAACTGCCACTTGGTCTCAAAGAGAAGGCAGCTAGTTGAGTGCAAGTCCTCACCACTTACTGAAACAACTAATATACGTGCATTTATACTCTGAACCTTTACTATTCTCAATACATGCTTGTATGAATTTCTTGTTATTAATTTGGAATTTTGAATTACCATCACTATAAGGTTCTTGTTTTGAGTACTCGCATAATTATATATTATGATTCCGAGAAATTTCTATTTTTTTTGTTATCGCATTTAGCATTAGGGCCGGCGTTAAGCTCAGTTGTTGAGCGTTCGGCTTAGAAACCACAAGGTTCCTAGTTTCGATACGGTTCCCGCCAACTCAGCGTATGAGTAGGCCACAGGGATCCTGTGCGTTAAAGTAAAGAGCTGTATGGTAGGTGTGGTGCTCCACTCAGATGCTAAAACATCTTTCTTGGCTAGCGCTATTTGAAAAGGGGGTAGACTCCCTCGCTGATTGGCTAAATACCGACTTTTAGCCCCCCCCCGTCGACTATACTTTACTTACGTTTAATTACGTTAAATAATTCTTCCAGCCAGTCCCCTGGTCCGGTACATTGATAAAAAAATGTTAAACTGCTCCGCAACTTCCAACATTGAGAAGCACTGGTCAAAGTAACAGTCTTGAATTTAAAATAAAAAATTAAAATCTTGATACTTACTGTGAACATTAACTCTTATTATATTCGCTATAATTGTTAAATCTAAATGTTCCTATGTAAATATTGGCATTTCTACTCATTTCTATTAGATGCTTTTTTGATGCCAGAAAACGTTGTTGTTTTAACGTTTACATATAACAAATACAAAAAGCATTCAATATGAAATTGAGTAGATGCCAAATATTTTACATAGACATTTAGATTGAACAGATTATAGCGGAAATAAAAAGAGTTATGTTCAGTAAAGTATTCAAGATTTTTATTTTTTATTTTAAAATCAAGACTGTTTTTGACAGTTGCTTTCTCAAATGTTTTGGAAGTTGCGGAAGCAGTTAACAATTTTTTTATCAATTGTACGACCAGTGGGACTGGCTGGAAAATTATTTAACGTATTTAACGTAAGTAAAGTATAGTCGACGGGGGGGGGGCTAAGTCGGTATTAGCCAATCAGCGAGGGAGTCTACCCCCTTTTCAATAGCGCTAGACCAAGGAGATTGTTTTAGCATCTAGGTGGAGCACCACCCTACCATCAGCTCCTTACTTTACCGCACAGATCCCTGTGCTACTCATACGCTGAGTTGGCGAGGACCCCGGTATCGAACTAGGAACCTTGTGGTTTCTAGCGAACGCCTCAACCAACTGAGCTAACCCGGCCCCTAAGCTTAAATTGCGATAACAAAAAAAATAGAATTCTCGGAATCATAATATTATAATTATGCGAGGAGTACTCAAAACAAGAATCCTTATAGTGATGGTAATTTCAAATTTCCAAATTAATAACAAGAAATTTCATACAAGCATGTATGAGAATATAAAGTTCAGAGTATTAATGCACGTATATTAGGTTTGTTTCAGTAAGTGGTGAGGACTTGCACTCAATAGCTGCCTTTCTCTTTGAAGACCAAAGTGGCAGTGTTGAATGTACAATAGTTTCTATAAAATAACGTACGCAAAAAGATGGTTAAAATATCCCATCGTGATAAAAAGCAGAAAATGAACAAAGTTGATATTTTTAGAAAATATATTTTCAATTTTTAGTTTGTCGCGGGGCCGATAAGGACTCGACTCCGCGGACTTTTTAAAAGGGATTGAATGACACAAACCAGGTAAAGGAGGACAAACGAGGAGATTTGGTTAACAAGAAACAGAATCTTTATCGCCGAACTCAGAAATGAATGTTGGAAAGCTGAAGGTATGGTTTCGGGTCGTTGTAAACTCAGGCTGGGAAGGTGTCGGTTGCGTCAGAGGATCGGTTGTTGGAGACGACTGGGAATGTGCGCGACGGGCACTGCGGGCTCTTCGAATGATTGATGTTGATCATGGTTGAACGTGATGGGTCTTCCGGAGGCTGGAGATTGTTTTGGTGCAACCAATGTGCAGTATGCTTGAGTAGACGGAGGAAGTAGCTGGTCGCTGAAGGAAGAGTCGGGATGAGAAGATGACTGGATCGAAGCTGGATCGGCAGTAGCCAGGGTCGTCGGTGGGCTGGAACGTGTGCCAGTTTGCCGGTATTGTTTGGATACTGCAGGAAAACGTCGGCAGCGGGGGACGAGAAGGCAGAAAGAAACAAGGCGGAGCCGAGTCGAGGCAGGTCTGGTCGTTGGTCAGCTGGGACGTGTGCAGTTTGCCGGTATGTGGATAAGTTTATAAGTACGGTTGCCATATTTCAAAAATATTCATTTTTTTTTTTTAGAAACATGTGTGGCACCTACGGACCGGCAGGTTGTACCCTACGGACCGACACAGGTCCGGCGTACCGGCAATGAGAAGCACTGTTTTTGACGTCTAGACTAGACGAGTCAGTACAAATTCTCAATATTTTTGATCAGCAGTGTCGATACTTTTTAAAAAAAACTATGTGGTGGATATTAGAAGAAATACAACGGCGCTGTTTTAAAAGATTGGTTTGGTTTGATTTAGTTTATTTGTTTGACGGCATATCAACCCCTTTGGGTTATTTGATGCCAAATTGGATTCATTTGTAAATGATTGATTGTAATCTTTTCCGATATTTCATTGGATATTTTTAAATTGCAATTTTTTATTGTTTAATCATTTCTACATACAATTATATGAAATCAAATAGCTAATAATAATCATTAGTAAGCAATTATAGCTTCAACTAAGTGTTGGATCAGTAAAAATTTATTTCTGTATGTGGAGTTAAGTGAGGTAGAGTCTTTCTGTGATTGAACATAGCCATCACGTGATCTTCCCCGGAGTTTTGGGGGCCATGATCACATTTTCGGACCAGTTCCAGGAGCAGTCGACCAGAAATTATCTCCGAGAATTGACTAAAATAGAAGATAAAGATATCCTCAAATTTCCTCTCCATCCCACTGGTAAGTCTCTTAAGCATGACTCTGTACACAGGAAGGACGTTTATATTGTTAGTCATTGTTTTGTCGTTAAATAAACTGTGAGAATTGAACTAAGTTTTAATTCATTTATTTGTTGATGTTAGTCTTAGAATAAATGCAATACCAACACAATGTAAGTACTAATACTGGCGTCAGTCAAAAGTTTTGCAATATGTTGGTAACTTATTTGCTTTATTATTCAAATTACAACAAAGGTAGCCTAGTATTCAAAGTAGAGGCCATCCGAGTTCTGAAGCCACCTTTCTGTCAGTTCTTAGATTCCATGCTGATGTCAGTTCTTGTACTCTGGGGCAAAAAAAATCCTTATCTGAAGATTCCACCCTCTCTTAGTTGTTAAAGGGTCGCCGAACCATGCTGAAATCATCTATTTTATATACTATTTTATTTTTAAAATAAATAGAATAAACAGATATGACGTAACCGCATTGGCCTATGCATTTTCACTTTCTTTTCTTTTTTTTTGTTGTGTGTGTGTGTGTGTGTGTGTGTGTGACAGTATGCTAGCTGTTTTGGTGGTTCAAATATGCATCTGACATGTAATTGTGTAGGGGTGTAAGAAAGTGTTAAATCAGCTGGGTTACATAAGTTTTTTTTTCCACAAAGTAATCTGTTTGAAGCATCTACCCACAATAATCACACAATCCTGGTGAAGTAATTGAACCAAGGAATCTGTCGGGTTTTAACTTATCACATGGCTATCGAATATCCTTTGGATTGTTACGTGACACTGTGGGTTGCACTTGGTTGGCTGAAGTTTCCACTCGTGAAGGTTTTGGTTGATATCATCTAAGGTGATCCTTGATTAGATGTTGTTGTTCAGGGAAAAGATAAAAAGAGTATCTTGATCGAGACGATGAATTCCGTGATATGTCCAGTATCAAGTCCATCTTGACTGGCTCGCTAGTTGACATAACTAGTGATTCGCTGGTGGTTCTCTTCTTCTTCTTTTCTCTTCTTCTTCTTCTTCTTCTTCTTCTTCTTCTTGTGTTGCACAGTCACTTGGATAGAATGGCAATTTCTGGGTGTGCGCCTCTGGTCTGCATATGTTTCATTTTGCCTTTGGTCTGAGCGTCGTCGTTCGGCATTATATGGGAATGGAATGAAACAAAAATCTTTGGATGAGAAATTCTTGCTGAAGACTGAAACTCATCTAAAGTGTCTCAGTGATAGGGGGGGGGTCTTGTGGTGAAAATCGAACTGAGTTGCAAAGTCGTAGTAGTCTTGACTTTGCAGAAGAGGATCTATTCCCAGTCTTAACCAGTGGAAGACCTTTTGTAAAAACGATGAAATTTAAACTTTTGTTGATCTTGATAAAAACACTTCGATTTCTAGGAATCGGGTATCTATCAGTGGCTACCTGAGAAGAGTGATCATCGACCATGGGGCAAGGGGTCGGTAGAATGAATAGGTTCATGCTAAATTGGAGTAAGATTTGAAGCTTGACGTGAAATGCAGGCTCGAACAGTCTCTTCCACCATTTTATTAGTCCGGAAACCAGACTGTTTCTAGATGCATTGCATGCGTCGTTTTCACAATTCCCGATGTTTATAGTGGGTGATGCCAATGGTTTTCTTTCGTAGCATCAATGGAGCCACAAATGATGGTCATATAAATTGACACTATATAAGATGGACAGTTTATCCTGAACAGAATAAAGTTTGGCTCCTGTCATAAGAAGGACTGGATCGCAGTTTTTTTTTTTTGTTTTTTTTTTGTTTCATTTGTTGTTGTTGTTGTTTTTATGGCAACTCATATCTGCACATTTTATTTTAAAGCATTGTTTTGGGGATGTTTAATTTGATGTTAAAGCCATTTGGTGTCATTGTTTGGAGGCGTTTTATCCACTTATTCTTCGTGTGTTTCTATTATCGTTAGTGATATTGCACAATCCGTTTTGTTTTGTTTTGTTTTGTTTTGTTTTTCAATCCTTTTTATGAAGGCGAATGTTGCATAGTTGTTGAATTCGTGGTCGCTTGAGCGGAAAATGTTAGTAATTTATTTTCAATATTAAGTTAGTGCAGTCGTAGAGTAGTGGAGTCGAAGAGGAGGAGTTCTCAAACAAATTTGACTAATGAAAAAATACCCCTTTGTCCAAATATGTTATTAAGAAAATGATACTAATTGAATTCATATTATTTGAAATATCAAATAATTACAATATGGTTCAATATTTCTGCAAAAATCTTCTCAAATTCTTTTTGTGATAGTTTATTAACAGATTCATAAACAAAAGCTAGTAGTTTAAATTTGAATATTTTAGATGTCTCAAAAGATAAGAATTTTGAAAGGTGGGGAGAAGTTAGGTTGATAATGAATAGCCTGAAAAAGGGTTGACCCTACACTTTTATTCCATATTGACCCTATACTTTTATTCCATAACATGGTGAATTCAATTAATATAATTTTCTTAATACCATATTTGGACAAAGGGGCAAATAAGATGCGAATATAGCATTGTAAAGAGCAACAATAACTTTTAGGAGGAAGGGGAAATCATTTTGAAAAAATATACTACACGTTCTTGCCAATCTTTTAGATAGTTCATCAAGATGATATTTTCAACTCAGATTCTCATCCAATAAAAACACAGAAATCTAATAAATCTAACCTTTCAATGCATTTTTTCTTCTTTTTCTTTTTATTATTATTTTTTTAATTTTTAAATTTTGATTATAGCAGCAGGAAATTTTTGTGTGCGTTAAATGAAAAATAAAGTATTCTTGTCTATGTTTCGAGCAACCCTTTAACAGCTTTCAGTTCTATGTTGACACTTTTAAAAAGGGTATTTAAAGATTTTGATTCACTATCTATATATCAATACTCGTGGTCTTAATTGTACAATCGTTATCGTCCAAGATGAAATGCAAAAATGTAAATCCTGATTATCTGGTGTGGCTTATCAGCCGAATTTTTATTTTTTTGGGTGTCGTCATTTCAGTCAATAATGAACCATTCCGTTTTTTATTATAAAGAAAGAAAAAAAAGACATGATACACAGAAAAAAAATTATAAGAAATAAAGATAGTAGGGGAAATATAGAAAGATGAGAGAGCGCGCAGAAGCGATAACGCTAATCTGTTTCAATTGAATATAATGAAAAGATTAAAAGAGGAATGAAAGAAAAAAGAGTGAGAGAGAGTTAATTCAAGATTATTATGCTTTTTACATATTGAACTATTTCGCAATAGCTCTTAAGTAAACATATAAAACGTTGTAATAACTCAATTATCATACTGTGGTATATCCACAGGTCCTGCTGGTAGATATTAATATCATCAGAAAATATGTAAAAAAAAACTTTTTAATATGTTTTTAAATCCTTAAATGTAAATTTAAAAAAAGTGAGGGAAAGTTAATTCAAGATTATTATGCTTTTTACATATTGAACTATTTCGCAATAGCTCTTAAGTAAACATATAAAACGTTGTAATAACTCAATTTTCATACTGTGGTATATCCACAGGTCTTGCTGGTAGATATTAATATCATCAGAAAATAAGTAAAAAATCTTTTTATATGTTTTTTTTTAAATCCTTAAATGTAAATTTAAGAAAGAAGAGAACCACGGACTGAACATTTGCGGTACACCACAATTAGAATAAAAGTTGTTAGTTGAAATATATTGATATCACTGAACCAGTTCAGAACATTTCCTCTGATTTCATAATGATGAAGCTTTGTTTGATAAGTAAAACAACATTCAGAACAAAAGTACTATGCTTTATTTAGCTAAACAAAACTCAAGATGAGAGGGTGGGGGAAAATCACAATTTATATAGCCTGCATGGGCGAGTCTATTTCTCGTACAGCACGAGCGTAGATTCCGTCCGGATCTCCTTATCTGTGGGACCTAATCAATATCTCCATTACATATCGTACCCTCTTCCGGTATAGGAACAACCGGGCTACCCATAACTTGTTCCGCGTTGAGGGACTCAGGAATTGTTTTACATTTTGGTCGTGTTCTGTCTGCCTGTGTCCTGCAATTGTAATATCATCGATGTAAGGGAAAGCACCGCGTAGATTTTCTTCCTTTATTATTCTGTCTATAGCTCTTTGAAAAACAGCGGCTCCATTTTTGACCTCGAATGGAATCCCACAGAACTGAAATAAACGGCCATTCACTTCAAAAGCTGTGTACTTTTATCAAATTCTTTAAACCGTACCTAGTGGTAGGTACTTTTGAGATCGAATGTTGAAAATCCACTGTATTTAGCGAGGCAATTTATCATTTTATCAATTCTTGGTGGGGAGATAACCGTCCAGTTCTGTGCGTAGATTTATCGCTTGCAAATAATCTAAGCACAATGTGTTGTTTTTTTATAACGGTGGTTAACGTCTTTCATCTCTACTAGCTGGTGAAGTACTTTCCTCAATTATGCCTTTATTGGAAATTGGGTTATCTGCCCTCACCGGAAGTCCGGAGAATAGGGGCAGAGACGCTGAACCCTGATTCAGCAGAACAGATACGGCAGGCATTAGGAGAAGACCAGAGTCGGCACCCGTGAGAAACACGTCAACTCCGACAAGCAGACAACAGAACCACAGCGACCTTGCCGGATAACAGAACCACAGCGACCTTACCGGACAACAGAACCACAGCGACCTCACCGGACAACTTTGAGACATTGCTAAGACAAATACAACTAAGATAAGTGTACTTGAACCTCTATGCATTACTTTTATGTATCCCGCCAGGAGAAATCCTCTGGCAAACTCTTAAAGACATTTACACAACTGTATACTCTAACACATTAATACCTAACCCAATAAACTGTTAACCCAAATTATAAACTCTATAATTTGCCTTGTCTCCTTCCTTTACGACAGAGATACTAATTCACCCCAGTATTTCTGTTACCTTCGGAAAGCACGTTCTGAATTTCTCTAGTGATGAAGGTGTTATCTTCCGTGTTAGAGTGTCTCGACTTGACGGCAATGACTTACAGTTCAATAATAAATTAGGAAATAGTTTAGGTTTTTCTATATCTGTGCCGCGTTTAATGCACACAATTGACGAGCACTGTCCACAGTTAATTCTTGTCCTTGCTTTGAGCATTTTTACAACTTTTCGAGCAGGACATCGGCTTCGCGAATGATAGGGATATCCACAGAAAAGCATTTACATTTTACTTGATAGATTGCAGCAACTGCTGGTTCGTTAGGTTTAACCGGAAGTTTATAACAATTCTAACATATCTTAGCGGATCCTGGGTCGACTATTGTCACTATTTGATCTTCTAAAGTAGTTTACAGGTTGCAGAAGTTTGCGTATAAACTGTTTGTGGGTCCAGATTCTTATTTCCCAGGACGCGCTGCTGTATGGGATGCGAACCTATGCCTGTAATGAAGGTATCTCGCATATCTTCGTTGCCTCATTCTTCACCAGCATGGTCTCTGAAGTTATAGTACTTTCTCAGCTTTTCCAACGCACAGAAAAATTAGTCGAGTAACTCTCTCAGCTTCTGTCGTATCGTAGCCAGCCAATGCACTGCGAAAACCTCATTAGATTTTTTAATAAATGATTCATCTAGTTTTCGTATAGCCATGTCAAAATCTGTACACCCTTCTATATATTCAAACTTGCTTGACCTCATACAGCTCAAGAGGATCTGGTATTTGTTGATAATTATTTCCTGGTAGTCCTCAAAATAGTTCAAAATAATGGTTCACCAATGACGATAATCTCTGGTAGCTGTTGGTAAACAGGTGTCTATATCTAAGCAATTTGGCTTCCTGGCCATTTCCATGCTTGTTTTTGTATACGTTTGGCTATATGGTAAAATGTACAGATCATCATCATCATCATCATCATCATCATCATCATCATCATCATCATCATCATCATCATCATCATCATCAGGTCGCGCTGATGGCAATTATTCCCATGAATCACAACCCGTCTCTATCTATTATCACTCCTGGCAGGTCTTCAACACGGCATACAGTATCCATAGAGAACTGATAGGTGTATGTTTTTGCTGGTCGGCCTACACTGGTGTCTCCATATGTAGGTGTCCACAGGAGAACGTCAGCGTGTCTTGTTCGTCTTACTTGGGTGGTTTGATAGTGTGATATGAGGTAAGTAGCTGAACCTCTGCTTTTTTTTGGGGGGGGGGGTGCAGCTAAGATTTGTTCAAGACATCGCGCAGCATCCTTGTGTAGTTGAGGGACTCAGGAATTGTTTTACATTTTGGTCGTGTTCTGTCTGTCTGTGTCCTGCAATTGTAACATCGTCGATGTAAGGGAAAGCACCGCGTAGATTTTCTTCCTTTACTATTCTTCTCTAAGCACTTCGTTAGAGTTCAAGTGAGGCAGCTATACAGTAGTACTGACACGACTACTGCTTGGAAGAATTCTCGCTTTATCTTATCCGAAAGTTCAAATTTATATATGATCGATAATCTGTCTATAGCAGTCCATGTATTTTCTATGCGTATTGACATAGCTTTCTGTAGATGTGATTTAAAAAAATATATATATATGACTATGTGTTAGTTAGACAGAGCTGCACACACAGGTCTTGGTCTCACAGTCTTTAAAATATTATATAAAGATATACAAAAAAAATGTTAAACTATAACTACTTGTTAATCATTAATTTTAAATGCTATTTTTTTTTTTTCATCTTAATTTTTAGTTATTTTTATCATTTTTTTCACAACTCCCTCAATAGATTATGCTTCATTTCCAATACACTGTGTTACTCACTGTCGTAAATTGACGGCCCGAGTGAGAGTTGTGATAAAAAAATCGAAACGAAAAATGAAAATTGACAATGCTTTATCTTAAAATAAAATTCAATAACAGATGTAACTGCTTCTGTCAATAATATTAGAGAATTGAAAAGTAACCGTATGTTTACACTTTACAGAAGTAGTATTAGATGAAGTGGTGTTAAATTTTCGTAATATCATATATATTGTATTTTGTACAAAAAGCATTATTATCAATTATTACTAATTTTCAACTTGTATTTATTTCTATTACTCTTTGTCGCAGTTCAAAATTCTCATTTCGACAATCCTTAACTGAGTGTAAGAAAGATAACTCTTGCATAGAAAAATTAAGAGTTACTGCCCTTGAATTCAATTTTGTTTATGGTTTAGTTTATGTTTGAGTTATTGGTACGGTAGAATATCTCGTATATCTTAATTAAACTGTCATCTGTGCGGTGCAAGTAATTTAGGAAAGTGGCAATGGTACCCCCATCTTGCTAATGTCGGTAATGAAGGACTATTTGCTCGTAAATTCCTACCATAAAATAAACTGAACCCCCATTTTATGTCCGTGTTTTTGCAATAAATGTTTTATTTTTCTTGTACTCGTTATGTTACAATACTAAATATATTTCCTTTATTTATTTTAACATTCACTTCAATGTGTATATTCTAAAAAACTTTTATTCTGTAAGAATGCTTAGTTTTAAAGTGGGGTTCGTTTTTACACTTCAACTTTTTACTCGTAAATTCCTACGATAAAATGCCCAAGCCTAATTTTATGGCAGGAATTTACGTGTAAAAAGTTGAATATTACCTTTTGTTGTTGTTATTTCTTTCTTTTTGGCTTTGTTACTCTAAAATAAAAACGTCAGATTTTAATCATCGTCGACGAAAAAACAAAATTACGGTCATAAAAGGAGGATCCAATTTATGCCTAAATTGTAAAACGAGCCCCACTTTAAAACTAACCATTCTCACAAAATAAAAATATATGCACATTGAAATGAATATTAAAATAAATAAATAAAATATATTTTGTATTGTAAAATAACGGGTGCAAGAAAAATAAAACATTTAATACAAAAGCACGGACATAAAATGGGGTTCAGTTTATTTTATGGTAGGAATTTACGAGCAAATAGTCCTTCATTACCCTAATGTCTTACTATTTTTCTTTACCAGACCCCAAAGTAGAAGTGAACGTGTAGGAGACTGTCTCACAATCTGGACATTTCTGGAGTTCAAGCACTTTTTCATTTCATCAATGAACCTGTGGTTCTGAAATTTTTAACCCATAGAGGTATCAATATTCTATCCAGAACAGCATTTTTCCTACCTAACATAAAATGAGTGTCAAAAGCTCGCTATGTAACAATTAGAGATTCACAGTCTTTAAAATAAAATAAAAAACGTTTCAACAGCAAACACACGGTATGGACCGGTCCAAGCCATTTATTGTAGCAGATCTTATCTGGAAAGAAAACGGTAATACATTAGTTGGAGGGAGCTACTATTACTGTTTGCTCAAGTTCACTTGCATCATTCAGGTGACATTTAAATGTGGGAGGTATATCTGCCGCACCATATATATATATATATATATATATATATATATATATATATGTTGGAAAAATGAATAAAGGAAATTTCAAAAATTCGAAAATTCTCCGCTTTTTCCAACGAATTTCATTTCAAATAAGGATTTACTCTGATGAAGGTCGAATTTTCTTTGTGTGCGGAACATTTCTACATTTTTTCTATTATTTATTATTTCCTTTCATTTGGTTATTTAAAAATAATAATAGTTTGAATAATATACACATGGATAAACTCCTGACCGAAACACGTGTAAGTAAAATTGATTAAAATATCCTAAATTATCCAGTCTATACTTTGTTTCCTTTATTCAACATACTGTCGGATTCACTTCCAGTTTCATTTTACACACACACACACACACACACACACACACACACACACACACATATATATATATATATATATATTATATATATATATATATATAAGTTAAAAATTAATGGTAAAATGAATGAATGCATGAAATAAAAATGAATGAAATGATGGGATAAATGAAAAAATCCTTTCCAAGGGACCCCTCTCAAAAGTATTGAAACACATTTTGAGAGTGGGGTCCCTGATAGAAAGTTTTCCTCATCTATTATTAGACTCCTTTGAAGCATCAAGTTAATATAATTATTCTATAAGTTATTAGAGAAGATAAAATTCGTCTCTTACCTTTGTAATATCTGTTGAGAATGAGTTTGAATCTTGTCTGGTTAACTTCAGGTGAATATTGCTACACTGTAACTATCTTGAATTCAAAATAAAAACGGTCAAATAGAGGAATTTATTTACTTAGCTTTTTTTTCAGTTGTAAAATAAAATAAAATATATTAAATTAATTAGATAGATCAGTAAATAAATAAAAAAAGATTATCTTTATTATATATTTGAAAGATTGATGAATAATTTTAGAAAACTATATTTATGAATATTTTAAAACTTCAAATAGATTAAATATTATAAATTAAATATTTAAATTACAAGAGACAAAGTGTTCTTTTTCCTTATATTAACAGCACTAGACTGACCGTAATTTTAAGAGGGTATTACGGTTTAAAGAATTAACTATATGTAAAGATAAATTTAATTATTATAGTATATTACAAATTTAAACTTGTTACTATAAAGTGTTCACCTTGAACTTATTCCTCTTGGAAACAAAGTAAAAATATGAACTTAGTTAACTAGTGTAGAGGTTTCTTTTGTGATATCTTAAATTCAAAACAGATACCATGAAATAAATAAATTATTTTTAAATTATAGAAGGTAATAAGTTATTTCTTTTGTCAATAATATTAAATTAACCGTAATTTTTTGAGCGCATGAAATTTTAAGAATCAATTGTATATACTAATAGATATTATTATAGATGTATTACATAATTTAAATCCGTTATCTCAAGTGTCCACCTTGGACTTATTTCTTGAGGGAACAAAGTATAATATGCTAAAGTAAAAATAGTTAATTGTTAATAGGTTTAATTTGTGATAGGGAAAATTCTACAGGAAACGTAAAAATTCTTATATTATTTTTCCAAATTGTATCCTCCTAGGATTTTTTCTTAATTGGAATTTATGAATATGATACGTTAAGTGCTGATTTCCAATCTGTCTCATCAGATCGATACCTCACCTTCAAGCATGGTTTCGGGGACATCAAATCGATGACCACTCAGTGATAGGCGTCCCCAGTAACACAATCGATTATGTTAATGATATATATATATATATATATATATATTATATATATATATATATATATATATATATATATATATATATATTACTTCTAAACTCTGTCGGTGAAAAAAAAACTCAATTGATTCAGTTTTTCAAAATAAAAATAAAAATTTCAAACTGATATCTGGGGAAAAAAAAGTTTAAAAAAAAGAAAAGAAAAAGACCAGCACACCCGTACTATCTGAAAATAATCATCAGTATCTTATGTAGTGGCCAAAAGAAAAAACACTGTTGTTTGCTAAGTTATATATGTAAAAAGTAAGTAGAGCATAATTATAAGGACCTCTATGAGTCAGACACTATCTACCTCGGTTTCACCCGAATGGTTCATCAGGATAATTTTGACTGAAGGAGTTGTTACAAAGGTCTTTTATTATGGGACTGGATATCTGAGTGGGTAAAAATTAGCATAAAATGTTAAAAATTTAAATTTTAAAATTCGTACAAAGGTGTGTTATAACTATTTTTTATTGGCTAAGGAGCCATGACTTTTTATGTATTCATGCGTTGGGATTTCTTTTCTTTGGTTTAATAATTCGCTTGTTTTTTTTTGTTGTTTTTTTTTTTTGTTTTTTTTTTTTAGTAATTAGCTATGGCGAGTTTTTCTGTCGTGTAAAGTCGGCAAAATTTGTCTCCTGATTTGTATTTATTACATTTCTTTATTATTTCCCATTTTAAGATGGGATCTATTCCTAGTTTTTATTTTCCGCATATAATTAGAATAACTAGTATTATGTCTATATTCGTATACAAAACTACTCCTGTGGTTGTAGTATCTAATTCTAAATACTCCTTGTGTGGATCCCATATATATTTTTGTTACTATTATTCCTATTTTTATCGTTTGGTTTGTTGATATATACTTCAACTTATACTACGAACTCCTGTTGATATTTTCCTTCCAGGGACTTTATAATTTGTTGATACAGTTACAATTAGGAGGCATATTGTTTGTTTTTGTTGATGTTTTTACAGTTGCTTTTATTAATTAAATTCCCTGGGTTGGGCATACAGCTATAGTTTAGTTTGAGCGTATTTTTATTGAAGATTTTATGTAAAATATTAGAGGGGGAATTTTTTTTTTTTTATTAGTTTAAAAAATCCCTGACTAATTTCTTATCTATGGCGGTGTAAACCAGAGGAATCTTCTTGGTCTGTTTTTCCTCTTATTACCTATATTGGTTGTTTAGCGCTAATACCCTTGGGAAAGGTATGAATCCTACTCTCCCTCCAGCTATGGGTAAATAGCAGGACGGACTGTGCTCTTTAACCATGGCTAGGTAACCAGTCTAGGAGAAGGAAAACTCTGAATTCAAACCTGTTGAACTCCGCTTAAGAAATTGACCTTGTGTCGTATCCTGCTCGTGCGGAGGAGTTGGTAAATATATATATTGGTTGTTTCCTTTGGGTTTTTTTATATACTAGTGTTGTACCGGCCGTTCCTACAGTGGAGAACATGCACCGGTTCTCACTATAAATAGTGAGACACCGAGTGTAAAGGGAGGACTGTTCCCGTTAACGACAAGCTAGCCGTACATGTACCATTAATTGTAAATACACTTGTCTTATTTTACCCCATCTCGACTTGACTTCTTTTTACTGTTGGGACTAACATCACAATAACTAGTTCGGTTTTACAGCAAGGCGGGGCGGTTAAAGCCTATGTTGATGTTTTAATCATCTTTTCTAAAAGGTGATAGCGTACTATCTTGTATATAAAATGTTATTTTTAAATTGATTTGTATATCTAACTTGAATCCGAATTTACCAAATAACCAATTTAGTTTTTTTCTTAATATATCTCCTTTTCTAGGAGTGTATTTATCCATTATTATGATCCCATAGTCAAGATAAAGTCCATGGTTATCAGGGTCAATACTTTTATTTAGGTTATGTAATAATAGGCAACTAACCATTTCCGAGATTTCTGCCCTATTGTAGGCGCCGATGGGATTATCGAAGTTGCCCTTTTTATCCAATTTTTATCTTTGAAGTATAATAGGGTTTCTCGGTAGTGCATTATTATATTAATTCTATGAACTAATAAAAGCTCACTTAGGGATTTCTAAAATGCTCAAGTTTGCAGCAACATGAGCATACATTGTGAATGTACAGGAGATATTGATAATCCTAAATAGAATCATCCCCTATATACCAGTCAGTTAGATTCTTTTACCTTTATATATATATATATAAAATTTTTTTTTCGCTCGTTTTTATAGTAAAAATAGAAGCACCATTTTAAAATATGATTTTTTTAGATTTTTTTGAAGGCAATATAATGCAGATTCATGTTGAAAAACATATTTATTGAAGAATTCTTAAATTTT
>CM042142.1:65200428-65425428 GCA_023376005.1 Doryteuthis pealeii | reverse complement strand
GAAATTCATATTGCTACATGTCAACGTCTATCAACGCGTTACATTTTTGATCACAAAAAATCATGATTGAATTTGAATGTAAAAATTCTTCCAGGTGTAGTATATTCATCAGAACTGGTACCATCGGATCATAGCGATATAAAGAAATTATCATCAATCTAGTACTTTTAATTTTAAAAAAATGTGGCACACATATATATATATATATATATATGCGACGATCTATCACACCCAGTATATATATATATATATATATATATATATATATATATATATATATATATATATATATATATATATATATATATATGTTGTTCTGGTTCCAACGGGAAAAATTCAATATTTTATAAAAAAAGAAAGTCCGCAAAATGTATTTTGTTCTCAGAAAAATTTTTTTAATTCTTTTTGTTTTACATATGCAACACGTGTTTCAGATCTTCTGGTATCTTCTTCAGGCTTTGACTGATAATATGAAAATGAATTCTTACATGCATGTGTATATATATATATATACATGAGTATTTCACTCCCTCTTCCTGTTTTTGTGGGAGTGGAAAGGAATTTCATTTTTAACATTAGTTAACAGGTGTTTTTGTTTTTTGGGTGGCTTGCTAATAAAGTCATTAGCTGAGTTTTATAACTTTTTTATTAGGGTTGTCTTGATAAAGTTAATCAGATGTTCATTTGATATATCAGGTGTGTGTGTTTGTAATTTGTTTTTTATTCTGAAGAAATTCTATGTTTTTCTACTTAAATTTATACTTTTTGGGTGTGTGTATGTGTGTGCCTACGTATATGTGCCTATGTACGTGCGTGTGTGTTCATGTATATGGTTGTATTCGGTGTGCATATGTGTATATATATATACATACTTAAGAGTTGAATTTTGAATTAAGAATTAAATTCAAGTCTATTCATAACTATCTTTCTATCTATTTATCTATCTATCTATCTATCTTACTTTGTTTATAACTATCTATATACGACGATCTATCACACCCAATGTATATATATATATATATATATATGTATGTGTGTGTGTGTGTGTGTGTGTGTGTGTGTGTGTGTGTGTGTGTGTTCACTTTTTATATAATTAACTCCCAAATTTTAAATCCTTTAACCCTTACCACTAGATTATATTCTGTCTTATTTCAGAGTTTTGCAAAGGCCAAGTGGACACTATTCAGAATATTACATGAGAATATTTCCCATTATATATATATATATATATATATATATATATATATATATATATATATATATATATATATATACACACACGGGGTACGGTGGGTAAATTGTTGGGTAAATTACGCAAAAATATCTCACTTTTCCATGAAATACTATACATTAGATTTATTCATCGCCACTGGGTTCTAGATCACTTCGGAACTTCCTGCAAGACTTTCCGATGGTCTCCTTGTTTAAATTGGTAAATGATGCCTTCAGTTCATCTTTGTTGTTGCACAGTTTAGTTTTTCTCTTACTCAACCACGCACTCCACATAATAACCAAAGGATTGAAATCTGGGGAATTAGACAGCCAGATGTTTGAGGTGATGTGTTCACAGAAATGTTCTGACAGCCAAATTTGAGTTCTCCTGCTTGTGGCATGGCATAGAGTCGCTGTTGTCAGGGTCTTCCAACTGCGACTCTCTCAATCTAAGGCAGCACTAACTCCTCTTGTCATGGTTGTAGGTCATCGCTAGTGAACGCACCAAACATGATATAGACTGGGTGTTTGCTTTTCATCACTATTAATTAAAATAATGTAATTTATTGTGTACAGTGCTCAGGTGCACCACAACTCATCAAAGTCTCATGTCAAGTACACAGAATAATGTTATGTCAGGAACATGAACAGTTCACAGTAGTAATATGCATATATGTATGTGTGTGCATGTGTATGTGGAGAGTGGCATCAGGTATAGTGTTGGCGGACTACAGGGAGCATGGAGGCTTTGAAAGATTCAGTGCTCCGGCAGCCTACAACAGATACAGGCAGTTTATTCCATGTCTCTGCAATTCAGAGCGTGAAAAAATGTTTCCGAAATTCACGTGAACAGTGCTGTTTTCTGACTTTGTAGGCATGCCCGCATGTATTGGAGAGATGGAGATCAAAAAGGTGCTGGAAACATTTTATGGGGAAAAAGCATGCTAACGGTTGTTCTGAGTTCGCCATGGAAGAAATAATTATCATCTCATAAAAAGCAATGTATGTTCAATTGGAGGGGATGCTTGAATTTTGCAGCTCAGTCTTTCCTCTAGTACTCCATGACCTGTGATAAAATTTGCCCCCTTCTCATATGATAAATAGAGAATGTCTTCATGCACTACCAGCCTGATAAGAAACTCAGACATTCCCATGTTCCTGGCTATGGACCTGATAGACTGGCTGGGGTTGTTGATAATCATAGCATGTATCTCACCAACAAATTAGTAAGATCCCACTAGATAATTATCTCCTTTAGATAATTAGCATGTCTATTAGGGACATCGTAGGGTGTCACGTGGCAGTCCTGAAACCCTATCCTGACTTCTTTTTGCCTCTGTTTTTTTTTAACAGTAAATATACTTTCTCTGGCCCTGCCAGAAAAGCCATATAGCTATATTACCTACACTTGTCAAGTATTTTTCCATATTATATGCTATCCACATACTGCTAGTTCGTCGAACAATATGTATATAATTCTAACACGAGACACGTTTGCATGTTTTGTGTTCTTTTAATACTACTTGTATGTATATTATGTATATAAAAGATTTAATGTTCTTTTATGTGTAAATGAGTTTATCGTATTTTTCCTTCCGTAGTGTACACTGTTAGTATATCACGGATATACTAATGTTAATATCGGTCCTTGGTGAGTGGGGATTCGACTAAATATCTTCCCTATCACTAAGCATGTAAAAATATATATATATATATATATATATATATTATATATATATATATATATATACTAATCCTATTAGTAAACCCTTGCGGTAAGAAAAAAACGGCAAATAGTTTGTTAGTAAAAATGTGCTACCAAACTTCCCCTGGGGAAAAATGAAAATAAAAAAAAAAAAGACCAAGGTAGTTGCACCAACGGAACATAATCGATTAACACTATAACACTTGGCCAGATTCTTGCCCTGATGAGCAACTAAGCGAAACTATTAGTAGGTATATCTGACTCATTAGTTTTAACTTTATTTATATATATATATATATATATATATATTATATATATATATATATATATATATATATATATATATATATAATCCAAAAGTCCAGAGAAGAAATCTTCCTTACGACATAGGTTTTTTTTAAAAACAACTTGTCGCAGTTTGAGAGCTCAATGTGTGCTCTTATTGTTAGAGTCACAGAGCAAATTTATATTTAAATAAATAACAAAAGACTTATAGATCTTGCATTATAGACTATTTCAGGGAGCTTAGACAAAAATGTCGGGAGAATTAGACATTTTTGTCTAAGCTCCCTGAAATAGTCTATAATGCAAGATCTATAAGTCTTTTGTTATTTATTTAAATATATATATATATATATATATATATATATATATATATTATATATATATATATATATATATATATATACGATTTATGTAAAGATTATGAAAATGTGCATAACATCTGATATTCATGTAAGCTATATAATGACTGTCACGTGTTAACGCCCACAGAAGATCTGTTTGCAAGTCACAAGACGATGAATATCCAAGTTTTGAACATATGTCGCACGTGGTCAAAAAACATTGACAATGCAATTATTTATTGGACAATTCAAAAACAGCCAATTCATCAAACATTATAGTTTTAAAAAAAAATAAGAAAGTAAAAACTTCTTGTTCGTGTTGCGATTTCAAAGGATTGGGTATGACCAATTTGCCCTATGAAATCCCCTATATTTAACACAATGAAACTTGCATAAAGGTTAATATTATCTTGAAAATTTGTTGTCCATTCAAAAGAAGAAACATTAAAAAAAAAAACTCTTGATAATTTTTTTAATTTTTTCTCAGCTTACAGAAATTTTCGTACCGTTAAATCAATTGAAATTTAACGTAACCAAAAACAAGTTACGACAAGAGACTTTTTAAAAGATTCTATGAAAAATCAATTAATGATCCGAAAAATTTCATAATTACTTACCTTTTTTATGAAAATATATTTAAAATAAGTTTTTCCTAAAATAAATTAGGGGAACATTTTTTTACGAGGTCTACCCCCTATTTTATTTCATGAAATATGAAAAAATGAATTAAATTAAAATTTGCCGACCGCTCTAACTTGTTTAACTATTCTTTTGATACACAAACATCCTCGTACATACGAACATCTACCCTTCCTATACCCACATACCCCTATACAGATACGCTCGCATTCACATGCACACTATATAAACTACACCTATATGCATACATACCCACATGCTCGCACCTACACGCATATGCATTATTGTACCTAAATATCTGTACCCGGTGATAGAAAAGCTTATAGTGTCACAATTACCCGATATAAGAGAAAAGGATCAGAGGCAATCTCAATGACTACTGTGAATCGTGAAGGTAGTGAGACAGAAAAAGTGTACCTTAATACAGTCAGCAGTAGATGTCGATCTAAAGACATTATGAAGTTACATGTAGATAACATTAATAGTAAATATATAAGATCTACCAAATTAACATAAATATAGAATGTAATATGTAAACCTGTTCCCTACATGAACGTGTCAAAAGTAGCTAAAGTTCCAAGACGGAAATTAATAATGGATAAAAGAAGTTGTCAGGAATACTATTAAGAAAAAAAATTGGATATGTGGAAACTGAAAAACCAAAGCTAAACAATTTCCTTAAACTAGAATCATCCTCATAAGGTCATGTCAACAGCACGGATCTCCATGAATCTTCCTCATCGACCGTCCCTATCGGTCGTCGCTCCTGGAAGGTCCTCTGTACAGCATTAGATATCCACGCAGAGCTGATCGATGTAGATTTTTGATGGCCGACCCACACTGATGTGCCCATGTGTAGGTGCCCTCAGGAGAACGTCCCTTATGAGCTCGTCACTGCTTCTCCAGCATGTTTGTCTTACTTGGATGGTTTGTATGATAGGAGGTAGGTGGCACTACTTCTCTTTTGTGATGTGTTGCTTCCAGGATTTGTCCAAGATAGCACACAGTATCTTTGTACAGTTCACATCTAGCATTTATTCCAAGTGTTTCGTTAGTCTAAGTGATGCTGCCATTCAGTAATATGACGAATGCTTGGGATAATTTTGTAAGAGAGATGCCTTTTTATGCGTATATTAACATCGTTTTCTTTAGATGAGATATTACTACCAAGGTATGTGAACTGGCTTACTGTTTAATGTGGAGATGTCTCTATCTTCTTTGTAACTCATGAACTCTGTATTATTTGAGTTCGCATGGAGGCCAATACCTCTTTCTGTTTTCTCTAGGCTATACAGCAGTGATTCGGGCAGTGTATATAGATCGTCCCGTCTCTACCAGTGTTGTTGCAGATTCAGGCTCCCTGTGGATTGAGTAGCTTGGCCTGGAAAAATTAGGACAAACTTATATCTAGCAACTGTGGATGCTTCAACGCTCTCGAACTGACGAGTTGTTTTATGCGCATTTTCATTAATTTTCACTTAATTATGGTGTGCATTTAAGTCATATGACTAGAATACATATGTTTCTTTCATTAGACCACCTAGATCACTCACGTTTCCTTCAAAAATATTATCTCCACATTTTATCTTTGCCAAGCCATGTTGATAAGTATATTTCACAGTTACATATCCAACAAGGACAAAAAGTAATCTTGGATGCAATCCCTTTTGTGCCATCCCACTTTTCATATAAAGCAATTAAACAATATCATAACGATTTAGAGCATTTATAGATTGATAAAACCTATGGTCTGATAAAAATAATCGTTTTAGTCTGATCTCTACTGGTAATTTGTCTACCTATGTTGGAAAGTGGATCCATTGAATTTTTTTTTCAACCAATCATAAACTACCCCCCCCCCCCAAAAAAAAAGAAGCTTTTCGTAGCTGGTTTCGATCCAAAACACAGCTTTAAAATCGACAATAAAAAGTCACGAACAGCAGTTGACTCTGGGACTGGTAGTAGAGAGAATCTTCACGTGTCACATTTCTGCCAAGATCAAACGCGCGGACAGTCTACCAACACAAACCGCATCACCACGCTACATACAACCAAGTCACCCGGCCAAGAACAGACTTAAACCCATTCGCCTCCTGACCCCTACCTAGTGGAATAAGAAAGCCTATATCGTTTCTAAATCTACCAACTTCTGTTTATTTAAAATAAACGAAGTTAAATCCAATCCTCCCCTCCGTTTTATTTTGCAACCATACGCTAGTCTATAACACTGTTTACTAGGGACTGGCAAAAAAATCAGCTTCTACGAGTTTTAAAAGCGAATTAAAAATAAATTAAACTTTGTCTAAATCGATAAGTAGTAACATAATGACCATCATTAAAAAAAGAAAAAATATCATTATATATGCAATTTATTTTTAATACATTTAAAGGGATTTGTTTTGGTCAATTTCGACGCGATCCGCCATTCTGTCTCTTTTTCGATAGTTTTAAGTGCTTGTTTACAATTTTACTGTGACATTCGCGATTGCAAAATTTTTTACCAAAAATCAGGTACTTATCCGATTTTAATGACATTTTCAGTATTGATTTAACAATTAATGAATTTTATAATGCCTCAGTTATTTTATTTGAAAACTTTAATTTAGTATTTTTGCTATGAAAAATTAATATATAAAATTCATTTAAAATGTGAAAAATCTGATGTTAAGTTTAAAATGTTATATTTTTAAATTCTAGTAAAAAATATCTATTTAATGCAAACCTTATTTCATTGCATCAAAGTATACTTTTTGAAGAAAAACTCGATTGAAAATGTGCCCCCCCCTATTTAAGCTGAAATAATATTGATGTATAATTTTTTCTTTTATAAGATAATAGCCAATAAAATAATTATCGAAATAAATAAAAAAAAATCTCAAAAAAATTAATTATCAATTATTTTTTTACATTTTATTTTTCGATTTTCGGTACTTATTTTCTCATAGAAAAGCCACCGTAAAAAATTTTTTTTGTTTCTATTCATAACTTTTATCTCTTTATTTATACTGTAATTAGTACAATATAAGACCAACATGAAAAAAATGTTACGCCCCCCAACATAAAGGGACTCAAAATTAAGCGACCTGAAAAAAATGAGAAAGTTGTGAAATAAAATAAATAATGCATTATAAAGATCATTCATTGATAAATAAATACTGAAAATTTCATTAAAATCCGATAATTCCCTGATTTTTGGTAAATTATTTTCTAAAGTCATTTTGTCAAAAACGCATTTTAGGCTCATTTTGCCAGTAGCTACTGTTTACCGAGTCCGGCCTTCTTTCGCTGTCAAGTGACATTAATACGGAAAGAGGTTGCAGGTTCTTCTGAGCAAAATCCAAAAGAACTGCTAAAAATATTGTTGAGTAAGTTAGGACAAAATAATAAATCAATGCAAAGCAAATATTGATATTTCTGTTTCAGTCAAGATACATTTCAACACATCTCTTATTTCATATACGAAAGCGCTTTTATTGAAAGTGGTTATTTGAAAAAAAATACAGTGGTCAAAATAAAATAATTTACAATATCATTTTTTTAATAAAATTTACAAAGTGTAAACTAAACATCTGTGCATAGTTTAACTTTAAACATTTATTATATATATTTACCAACCCCTTAGCAAGAATAGGATGCGACACATGGTCAATTTCTTAAGCGGGGTTTTAACAGGTTTAAATTCAGCCCAGTTTGTTAATATAAGATATAGTGATCTTTATTAGCCATAAATTCATCCAACCGACACCCACATAATATAAGTTTCTTGTCTAGATTTTGTATTATATTTTACATTCATCTTTCTTTTCCACAAAAACCAGTTACAGGGTTTGTTTTTTCTTCATTAACCTTTTTTTTTTTCTATTATCTCCCTACTCTGAGTAATATCTTTAAAATTCGTCAGGTCTTCTGTTCTCCCACAAGCGTCGTAGGTAAGACCGCCACGGCCGGCCGGATCTCCAAGCTAAGAACAGTAATTCAGTATTTATGTTACATAATGGATAGTCAATGGATTATGTACGTACTGTAGTAAGAATTTTTTTAAATAAGAGTTCGTTAGATTTAAAGAGGGAGTTAAGTGGGGAATTTTCATAACAATTCGGGTTATGATTGATTACTGATGACCTTGACTGGACTCCTCCAGATGCGCGCAATAACAGGCGTGAGATAGTTTTAGATTAGATGGGACAAGAAATTCAGAGTGAGCGGATGTATAGGTTTGCTCGCTCTGAGAGTCGTTCTCCTCCGCACGGTTGAATCTTTATGGGCTGGGTTGTTTTAAATAAAGGCTTAAAAAAGACAACGTCTTACCACATGATCAGCCCGAGAAATAAGCCCAGAGAAAATGACCGATGAGTTAGAAGCAGAGAGTAACAAGTAAGACCCCTAATCTCATCTCTATCTTATCTGTCTCTCTCCCCATTATATACCCGAGATATGTTATGGGGTATATAACATTTACCTTAACCTCCCACTAGGCCAGGGTGCGACACAAGGTCTTTTTTTAGTGGGAAGCCACACACTAACCGATGCTCATGCGATGGCTAGTAAAAAAATGCGTGGATTCCATCGGCATTCCTATTTTGGGGCGCATCAGGCACCAGACAACAAACCCAGCCCCGCCTCTTCAAATCGAGGTGTTTTCAGGGGGGATGGCTCCCTGTGATCACGCGATTGATTTGTCCACCGATCGGAGCCGCCTAAAAACAGTAATTACCCTCTGACGGAGTTTGCCTCGTCTTTTATGCCTCCTCACCAGTTAAACCACTCCAACCAACAGGGGTGACAGGACACTTACCAGGAGTCACCACTCACAACATGGAGGTTTCGAGTTCAATCGCTGTAATCATGCAAAGTAACTGACTTCACCTCTCGCTACACTTCCATAAGTTTTGAATATGATTTAAAACGAGTGAAGACCATTTTATGGATTCAACGCTCTCTTATTCACTCATTTAGCAAATATGGTATAAATATGCATAAAAATGTCTTGTTGAAAAATAATTGCAAAGAAAGAATGGTATTTTGCTTCACAAAGTTTAGACGCACATTAGCATTTACCAGTCCATTAATTCTCACAATAGGTCCAACATCTTCAGAGAACATTTCTCATATCCTGACACCTCACCCCATCATCATCATCACCACCACCACCAAAAAAACTTTGTAGACGACTTATTGACATAACTTTGCTTTATGCCTTTCGTTGTCGAAACAAAAAGTCAGCCGTCAGATCCAACTAAACTGAATTTACTTTCATTGCTGAAATGAACTTAAGATTAATTCTCATTCTTCTAAACAATGTGTTCTGCATATTCAATTGTCGCATTTTTACTCGTTTTACTTATAAGTTTGTAACGGTTTTTGATCTTCATGTGAACTTTCCCCCAATTTTACCACCCAAAAGCTAGTTAGGGGAAGAAGTATCAAAGATCCCCAGACAAGTTATCACCAGCCTCGCTATTTTTTACAGCACACCAAAAGCTATAAGTCCAAGAACTTTACGACGATAACAAAGGCTTATCCTCTAAGGAACTTCGGGTCTTATTAGCAAGTAAGCTTTTTAAATAATATTAAAGCATTCATGTTCACAAATTAATACTCACACAACCTTTTGTAAACTGTTGCTAATTAATAATAATAATAATAATAATAATAATAATAATAATTTATCGTCCAAGATGAAAGGCAAAAATGTAAATCCTGATTATCAGGTGTTGCTTATCTACCGAATTCTTATTTCTTATGATTTTTGTCACCTCAGCTAAATAATGGACTATTACGTTTTGGTTAGAAAGATAGAAAGGGAAGAAAAAGGGGTTGCTACACAGAAAAAATATAACAAGAAAGAAAGAGTGTAGGGGAAAGATAGAGGGCGAGTGTGTGAGTGAGCGCACGGAAGTGATAACACTAATCTGGTTCAATCGAACATAATGAAAAAAATGAAAAGAAGTAAAGAATGAAAAAAGGGTGAGAGAGTTAAATCAAGATTAACATACTTTTTACATATTGAACTATTTTTCAATAGCTGTAAAGTAAACATACCAAACGTCGTAATAATTAAATTATCATTCTGTGGCATATCCTCAGGTCCCGCTAGTGTGTAAAATAGCATGTAGGTTTCATGGGTCAAAGTCATTCCTTTCTTGGTCGAGACAAGAACTTTTTAGCAAGCCTTCGTACAATAAATTGATCCAAAGAGAACACAAAAAAGAAATATGATTAGGTGGGCGTGATTGACAGTACCATCAACTATACTCCAGCGCTTTAAAATATGGACGAATTATCCAATCGAAGATAGGAGACTAGACATAGTTATTGAAAACAAGGAAAAAATATGCCAACCAGTAAATGTGTCCATTTCAGCAGATCGCAATGTAAACCCGAAAGAGATTGGTAAATTAGACAAATAGCAAAAGCTTGCAGAAATTGTTATGTATGAACGTGAAAATGGTGCCCATAGAAAATAAAGTCGTGGCTAAAATATAAGACACTCAAGAGACTGGAACTGTTAGAGATTAAAGGGGGGAAGCGATACAATGCAGATTAGGGATCTGATGAGCTTGATAAAAACAGCGTGAAAAGGGGCTGGAAATGTTGCTGTTATTCGATCATCAAAAGTGGCCACCAGGTATTTTCATGTGAAACAACGACAAGTATTAGTAATGATATCATGATTATTTTTGGTTGAAGAAATATTTCAACTACCGTGGAAACCACTGAATAATAATAATAATAATAATAATAATAATAATAATAATAATAATAATAATGGCTTTATATTAAAATCTATTGAATTATCACTAATTCATAAAGTAGAATGGTAGCAGGGATTAGAAAATAGTTCTATGTGTCTCGTTACTCTCACTGTGGCAAGCAAACCGTTTCCTGTTCCCTCATTTCAGAATTTGGTGATTTTCACATTTCTTCATCAATTTCAGCCGATTTCGATCTTATATTGATTTAATATCACCTTACTTCTCCCCACCCGACTTCACCAGTTGAGTTACAACACACACAAATAAAACACACACAAGCACACACACACACACACACACACACACACATATATATATATATATATATATGTATGTATGTATATGTATATATATATGTATATGTGTGTGTGTGTGTGTGTGTGTGCGTGTGTACAGAAACACGGAAAGAGAGACATGGAGAGAAAAGAATGAATGAGTTAGTGAGTGAGAGGTAGATGAAGAGAGATTAGTATAGACAAGACGGTATTGTAGACAAGCAATCCTAGCATTTCAAGATCCATCATTCGGATCCATTAAACAATTCCTAGCGCCCGAAGCATCCAATTGATATTCTGATAATTTTCCGATCTCTTTTGTTCCTTCCTCTTCCCCCTCTCTTTCTCTGGTCTCCCATCCTCTCTCTCTCTCCCTCTCCCTCCCTCTCTCTCTCTCTCCCTCTCTCTCTTGCTATCAGTTCTCAATTTCTCGTTCTTTATTATCTTTTTCTCTTTACATCAATCCTGCGCCTGTTTGGGTAAATTTGTTTCCAAAACTCTCTTTCGTTCTTACTTTTTCCTGCTTCTCATTAACTTTCTCTCTATATCCTTCTAGTCATACCTCCTTTCTATTCTGTTCTGCCCCCCTCTCTCTCTCTCTCTCTCTCTCTCTCTCTCTCTCTCTCTCTCTCTCTTCTCTCTTGTACATTCTATTGGCTTCCCTTTCTCACTTTTGTTTTTCATTCTCACCCTTTTTCTCTTTTCCCACCCCTATTTCTCCCACTCTTTCAATCATCTTTACAGTTTTATTCCGTTTTTTTAAACCTTCCTAAAACTTACTGAATCCTTATCATTTCATCTGTCATTTTGATCTTTCTCTCTCTTTCACACACACACACACACACACACACACACACACACACACTTTCTTTTTCTTCCTTTACTTTCTTTTTTTCATTTTTCGCTCATTTTCCCTTTTTATCTGTCCCTCGCCTTTCTCTCTGTAACACTTCTTTTATATTTTGGCATCCTTCATTTTTGTTAGGGTAAATCTTAGACCCAACTCTCTCTTGCAATATCTGTGTTAATGTGTTTTCCACTATTCTCTTGCTGCTGTTCTTTCTTAGTATATCTATCTAAATTGATAAATATACATTTTCTCAAGTTTCTTTCTTTTGTTCTTTTGCAGTCTCTCTTTTCTTTTCTTTTTTTTTTTCCATTTTCATTCTATCTTTACTCATCTCTTTCTGTCGTTCTTTCCTACTCTGTCTGTCTGTCTGTCTGTCTGTCTCTCTCTCCCTTCTCTCTCTCTCTCTCTCTCTCTCTCTCTCTCTCTCTCTCTGGTATTTTTTCTTTATCACTTTTTAAATATATATCTTTCCACTTTTTTTCCGTTGATCTTTTAGTTTTACTCACTCTAAAAAAATATGTATTCCTTTTTCCCCACACCTTTCTGTTTGCCTTTCGAAATTCTCTCTCTCTCTCTCTCTCTCTCTCTCTCTCTCTCTCTCTCTCTCTCTCTCTCTCTCTCTCTCTAAGACACCCGCGATGCACTCATGTGTAACTATCAGCAATTGCTTGTTGAATGGTATGAGGGTGTAAGGTGTAGGGGGGAACAAACTGACTGCTATTTTCGGGTGCCTTTTATGCTCCAGTCCGAAACGAAGAAAGGGCTACGGCGGGGATTAGCGGCCTAACAGTGACAAATAAATGCAAGCAATTTTCATTCGAAGTGCGACAGACGTTCGTTCGTCCGTTCTTTCCTTTGTATGTACATTCGTAATCGTACGTAACCAACTCGCAATCATGCCCTCTGCGCTGCACCTCGCCGCGCCATCTTGGGTGTAATGCGGTGTTAACACTGAAGAGTTCCGCAGCTATGTTATTAACAGCCATAAAGTAATAATTTGAAGACGGTTGGTAAAATCGATCGATTGGCCCGGCTCGGCTCGGTTCAACTCAACCCTTGCTCACCCGCTCACCCGCTTCTTATTTCGTAGGGGACGGTTGTAAAGCCAAGCTACAATTGGAATTATCGCTGGAGTAATAAGTTAAATAGTCCAGGCGCAAGGTCGAAATTATGTAAGAGCCTCGCTTTGGGCGCTTTAATCGTTCGGTTGGCCCGCTAAGAAGTGTTGGGCGAGTAAACCGATGCCTTTGGGCTTATTTTATTGCGACTTGTGTACGCTTTATTAGGAATTTAGCAAACTTGCGAACAATCCGCAAAAGTTGATATCTTTTTCGGACATGTCACAATTTTATGAGCTAGCCTCTGTTTATTACCGACGTAAACCATTTCGTTTATACTGATAAAAATGTAACCATCAATTTTCATACATTATTTTTTCCGCATAAAAAAAAAAGAAATCTGTAAACTTGGAATTCTACTCAATAAACTTTTTGATGCTTACTATTTGGGCGATGAGTAAATTTTGCTATCAAACTTATCTATCTATGATATAAGGGGCCGGTTTAGCTGAATCGGTAGAGCACTCTCCTAGGAATCACAAGGTTCCTGGTTTAATACCGCTCCCCACCAACTCAGCACATGATTCTGTAATCTGATATGTGCGGTGAACTGGGGAGCTGACGGTAGGTGTGGTGCTCCGCCTCAACAAAAAACCCGATCTCCCTAGTCTAGCGCTAGGGAAAAGGGGATAGACTCCTTCACTGTCCGGTTGATGTCGTCAATAGACCACCTGCCAACTTTTAATTTATTTATATCTTACCACTGAAAGATGATGTTTCAGGCTGTTCGTACTTCTTAAATTTTCCTTCGAAGATTTTATTCAAGAGTGTAAGACATTTCAAACATTTCAAACAGCTAGTTGCTCTGTTGGTGGGGGTAAAAATACAATGACTGTATTCCATGCAGAAAGTAAAATCCTCCCAAAAGGGGTATCCTGGGTATGGCACTAAACTGTATCTGATGGCAAGGCTCCAGTTTTTAAGATCTGGAAAGTGTGGAGTACCTCATCATTGCCATTACTCCCAGGTCCACTCTGACCCAGAGTGATTGTTAGAGTTCAATATATGGGCCAAATAGATCTTTTTAAAATGATTCGTATTCGATAGGAATACCTGATGCCATATAACTGTAAATTGCTTACTAAGGATTATTATTAGTTAGTGGAAACCATAGGACTGTGTGTAAGTAAATAACTATTATTAAATTATTTGTATTAAAGAGAAACACTTAATATATAATTGCGGACAAAAACTCTTAAGAAACAAATACACAAAAATATGAATATAAATGTACAATACACGCTATTTCCTAACCTCAAGGCATAAAATAACTCTAGACGGGTTAACATGCCATTAAAATCAATCAATCAATCAAACATCCGAGTGTGTTGTGAAAAACTAGCAGATTATAAACGAATACCATTTGTATTTGATACTCGAAAATAAACATGCGCACCGACCGTGTACGCAGGTACAAGAGAATCTATATATTAGCACGCGTGTTCCTTAATTTTACGACTGTTATCATGTTGCAACACCCTCTGGTTAAAAATGAAACCATCCAATTCATTCTAGATGAAATGCAAAAATGTAAATCCTGATTATCTGGTGTAGCTTATCCACTGATTTTTTTTTTTTTTTCATGAGTGTCGTCACTTCAGTTAAATAATGCACCCTTCCGTTTTTATTATAAAAAAGAAAGGTAAGAAAAGTTTATACTACACAGGAAAAAAATATTATAAGAAAGAAAGACAGAAAGTAGGGGAAATATATAGAGGGGTGGTGAGTTCGCGAAAGTGATAACGCTAATCTGTTTCAATAGAACAATGAAAAGATGAAAAGGAGGAAAGAAAGGAAAGAGAGAGAGAGAGAGAGAGAGAGTTAAATTAAGATTATTATACTTTTTACATATTGAACTATTTGTCAATAGTTCTTAAGTTAATCAAACGTTGTAATAATTATATTATCATACTGTGGTATATCCACAGGTCCTGCTACTTTTAATTAATAGGCAAGTGAAATTTGATTTAATACGGTTTCCTGAAGACATTACTATATCAAATATGGAATAAAATGTGTTCCTTTAAAAAGGAAGAAAAAAATAATGTTCTTTTCATTAAAAGCTTAGTTAACTGTATCAATCTAGAGTTTATTATCTTCAAGCAGGTCTATTCAAAATATCATTAGTATAGGGACTGGCAAACAGAGCTTCAAAGTCATTTTCGACCAAATGACTTTAGCCCCCCTACAGAAAATAATTTACCAAAAATCAGGAAATTATCGGATTTTAATGGAATTTTCAGTGTTTATGTGTTAATGAATGATCTTTATAATGCATTATTTATTTTATTTCAAAACTTTATATTTTTTTCAGGTCACTTAATTTTGACCCCCCTTAAAAATTGTTTTCGAGTTGGTCCTTACCTGATACTAATTACAGTATAAATAAAGAGATAAAAGACCGAAGTTATGAATAGAAACAAAAAAGATGTTTTACGGTGGCTTTTCTATGAGAAAATAATTACCGAAAATCGAAAAATAAAATGTAAAAAAATAATGAATATTAATTTTTTGGAGATTTCTTTTTTACTCATTTCGATAATTATTCAATTGGCTATTATTTTATAAAAGAAAAATTATACATCGATGTTTTTCTGAGGGGTACATTTTCAATAGAGTTTTTCTTCAAACTTATTACTTTCGTCAACAAAAATAAGGTTTGCATTAAGTAGATATTATTTTTAGAATATAAAAATATAACATTTTAAACTTAACATCAGCATTTCATTTTTAAATGAATTATATATTAATTTTCTATAGCAAAAATACTAAATTAAAGTTTTGAAATAAATAACTAATGCATTATAAAATTCATAATTGTTAAATCAATACTGAAAATTTCATTAAAATCGGATAATTACCTGATGTTTGGTAATTTATTTTGCAAACGCGAATGTTACAGTAAAAATTGTAAACAAGCACTTAAAAATCGAAAACAGGCTGACTGGCTGATAGCGTGAAATTGACCAAAACAAATACTTTTAAATCTATTAAAATAAACTGCATATGTAATGATATTTTTCTTTTTTTAATTATGGTTATTATGTTATTACTTGTCGATTTTGACAAAGTTTGACCTCAAATAATAGATTTGGTTATTTCTAATTCGCTTTTAAAATTCCTAGCAGATGACAAATTTGCCTATAGTTACATTAGTATATGTATTCTAAGCTTAGTTTGGCACAAAACTGAAAAAGTAGTGCATCCAATACGAATTGAACACGCTATTGAAAATTACGATACAAGCTTGTTAACTATTGTCCCAAAACAATGTGTGATTTGATATGAAAAATTGTTCAGTTTTAGCAGATATTTTCAGTATATATTCTACTTATATTTTAATTAAGTAACAGAAGCCGAAATTTTGTACTTTTTACAAGGAATTGACTTTTAGCGAAATAGCAAGATTTCAATGTTGCTTCTTCAAATAAATATTTTTTCATGTGCATGCTATTCTGATAAGTCAATATTTAAGTATTTTTTTTTTTTTAAATATCTGGTAAGTTAATTTTTATTTATCAGCTGACAGGTTTAATCTTTTAAGACAAGCTTAATGTTCTGTTTTTGATAAGTCATTAAGCTTCTTTTTTTTTTCTTTCAGAAACCTCCATATAAAGTAACAGAACAAGTGTTTCATGTAACTTATATCATATATAATCAGTCTTACTTTTTATAAATCCAGTATAACACCCATCCACCACCCACCCACCAAAAAATATATAGATACTACCAAAATTTGTTCATTTTTTAAAAACCTATTGTTTGTTTGCAGTTACTGCCATTCAAAAATTGAGCTGTTCAGATTCAGTTAAAAATACCTTTGGACACTACGCCATCGTCTTTAGCGGACGGAAGGGTGCCAACAATTATTTTAATAAAATTAAATTAAAAATAGAAAAAAAAACAACAACAATCTGAGTTTTTAAATAAATAGCATGTGTAAAAAGTTGTCAATAAGATAACTGACTGTTGGTAACCATTCATCGTGACTCTTATGACAAACCACTTACTACGATATGTCGATAATGAATCCTACGCATTTTTTTCGGTGATTAATTAAGTTCCAACCATTAGTATTTTTTTTCAGAATAACTAAAAGAAAAATGTTGCTATTACGCAAATAAAAATTCCATAAAAGCACGAAACATAAATGGTTGTTGTTACAGTTATTCTTATAAAGAAGTGATAACTTCCATGTTGCTTAATAAAAGACAGAAGTTTTAAAAGATATGTTCAAGTTCAAAATTCGTCTTTTCCATTATATATATTTACCAACCCTCCGCTCGAGCAGGATGCGACACAATTTCCTAAGCGGATTTAACAGGTTTGAATTCAGAGTTCTCCTAGACTGGTTACCTAGTCATGGTTAAAGAACCTAGTCCACCCAACTATTTACGCATTGCTGAGAGTAATTGGATGCATACCTTTCCCAAAGGTATTAGTGCTATATGAAATACAAACAGTTTCGTCTAGGATTTGAACGAGTCCATTTCCTACAATTCTAATCACCGCACCACACGTCTCCACGAAAGTAGCCTTTCATATTACAGTGACAAGACAACGATTGCTTTTAGAATTATTTTTTCTTTGTCTTCTCCTTTCTCGATTTTTTAAACATTGTAATTAATCTGTACAAACCAACAGAATTTCCAAATTAATTAATTTTTTTTTCATTGTATTAATTCATTTTCAACAATTTGAGACATTGGCTCAAAATTTGAAAAAGTAGATATATGCTATTTTCATTTTGTTAGTAATTATGAATAAAAAATATACTCATGGTCAAGCATTTCAATTTTTAATTTAAATGCATGCGTACACATACAAACATACAAACACGCAAGAAAAAATGAAAAAAATATTGATGTGAATATATATATACAGGTGTTCTTTTATCGAATTCCTAAAATTTATTTTTATACAATAAAAATTTAATTTGAAATTATATGACTTTTTTTTAGAATAGTTTCGGGAAAGTATTTTATGCATTTTGCATTTTGGGAATATACACTTATTGGAAAAAGTGCACTTACTTTGACCAATAATACTTTAGTTAGTGATCTTCTTTCCTGATTTCTAACAACGCTACACACACACACACACACACACACACACACACACACAAACAAAGATATATATTTTTAGTGGTTAATTCGGTACCATATTTTTTAAATAACTGAACGGAATTCCAATACAATCGCAAAACATAAACTGTTGCATAATTATCTAAGATTGTTGAGGAAAAATAACTTTAAATTTTAATCTTAATTTTAACTTACAAGTTGCTTCATAAGAATAAAGAGTTTCCAATGGGAAAAACTTTGGTTTTTTTTCCCAATATTTTTCCTTTCAAAACATAACTGTGCACATTTCAACGTGAAGGCTCCGGTATTTTAGATTATTTTTTCTCTTTGTCGCCTCTTCTCTTTTATAGATTGCTAAAAAGGCATGAACGCAACAAACATGCAGCAAATATGTAATAAATCTCTACAACCGCCCTGTCGGCTGGGGCGTTAGAATGTCCGACTGCACCTCTGCAGAGGGGTAAGACTCCCCCAATGGGGCCTCCTGTTGGCCGTAGGTGGCGACCCGTGATGCTTAAGGATAGAGCCCAGGTGGATGAGCAGTTCATGACATGCAATACTCCACCTTGGTCCTATCTTGGGCTTGACGGGTGGTCGGAGAGGCCCCCTCCGATCAATCGGCTGGTCACGTCAAGCCCTAGCATCTATATGATTTTCCCAACCCTATTGCCCTTATGGCAAGCCCCAACCCTTTTTTATCATATGCGTGCTAGAAGGCGGTGGCTGCGGGTCTACCTTTCCTGGGAATGACGTTAAACTCTATCTGATGGTGAGGTTCCAGTTCTGGAGGTTTGGGGAATGTGGAGCACCCCTTCATCACCATTGCTCACTGGTCCACTCTGATCCGGAGTGGTAGTACCTGTTAGGGTCCCATCTATTGGGTGAATAGAAAAATGTATTTATAAAAAAATTGTATTATCCATTAAGAATTGATTTATTTCAAAACTTTATCGGCATTAAATGACCCAGTAAGGTTGATATGCCGTAAAACAAACCAAACCAAAACCAAACCAAATCTCTACAAACAGCCAGGTTTTATTTTTTTTATTTGATACATTATCCCAAACGACGAGGTAGGTATATACTTATAGGGAATTAAAAAGAACAGGAATGCTTCGGATTTAGGACGTGACACAATGTCTTTTTAATGTGGGAAGCCACGTACAAACCGAAGCTCATGCGTGGCCACTAAAAAAAATGTGTGGATCCCATCGGATGACGCTGTTACCTTGTTCATCGGCCTGGTCTGACTGCAAACCATCATTGTTCCTCCTCGAGAGAAACCGCTTCGACATTTATGCACCTCAGCAGCCGAACCACTCCAGCCAACATGGATTTCAGGAATGTTACCTCAAGTCCCCACTCACGATCAGGGGGTTGTGAGTTCTGTCTCTGTAGCCAACCCACTACAGTACTATTTTCATTGTTAGTAATTGTGCATAAAATGCACTTTTAAACATACAAATAACTACCTAAACCTTCACACAGACATGTACAGATGTTCTTTCATCGAATTATTGATTCCAAAATATTTTTCTTACAACATGAATTTAATCTGATATTTTTTTAATTAGGGCTCTTTTTGTTCCTGATTTATAGTCATATATATAATAGTCATTATTATAATTAGTCATATTCTTCTAGAACAGTTTTTGTATAATATATTACTCATAGAATGACTATTGCACTGATTATATCTCAAATAACACAAGAAGCATGATCATGGATTCCATAAAATCTTAGATTGTTACTATTTTTCTTTTTTCTTTTCTCGTTTTTTCTTTTTCTTTTTTCTTTTTTTTTTTTTTTATAAAGGTTGTATTGAATTTCATCCAAATTTTTTAAGATTATTTTTAAGAATGTATGGAGTTTTTAGTATTCGGGTTTACAAACCCATCTTCAAGAAATGACACTATCTATACATTGTGATTCAAGATGAAGGAAACTTAACAGAAACAAGTTTTCAATGATTAAAAACAAAAGGTTTACGAAGACAACGAGGTTATATTATTTAACGAAATTTTAATCGATTATTTACTTTAAATAATTACCATGAGTGATATAAATGATAAAGTAAAGTTAGCGGAGTAGCCTATTGTCGGTATCAGCCGGGCAGCGAGGGAGTTTATCCTCTTTTCGCTAGTGCTAGACCTGGTAGATTGTCTTTGCTAAGGGCAGCTCCCCACCTAACTGCTCAGATCAGATTATACAACCTGTGCTACTCATACTCTGAATTGGCGGGGGCTGGTATAGAATCCGGAATCTTAAAACCACGAAATACGTTTGAATCTTGATAAGCTTATCGTGAAATGAAAGAATAAAAAGAAACGGTGTGAATACAATATTCTATGAGGGGAGACATTGCCTGCTTTGGAGATCTGTTGGAAATTTATTAGGGGACAGGCTATCCAGCTTTACCAGCTAGAAACAGCAGCACTTAGGGGGCAAGATTTCCAGCACCAGCGCTAGTATCAGCAGCTCCGTGGGCGAACTTATAAAAGTAAACAAACAGCCTTCCTCCCCTTCTTACTCTGCTGGACAAGATGGGTCCCATCGTTCCTCCAACTCTCTTACTCAGCTACCCCTGCGGGGATAAGGTGGGCTGCTAGAATTTTAACTAACGCGACAGCCAAATTCTCTGCTTTCCACCCCACAGTGCGGGTAGGCACTAAGAATAGCATCCATTATCACATACCCGTGAAGGTTGATAAACCTGTTTTCACCCTGATGAGTTTAGGGCCTTCGGCTGAAACAATTGCTGCTATTAATATTCGGATTAGAGACTATCCAGAACTCTGTTACAAGAGGAATAGTTATCCTAGACAATTCTTCAGCATAAATAAGTCTACAACACAAACTCTAACATTACCTAAAAAAACCATGGCTTCACTAATTACCAATTTACCAGCACCCTATTCCGACCTAACCTAAACGAACTGAACATTGAACTATACATCACTGGAATTATAAACCTCCATGTTTGAAACTAACGTTGTATTTGTATATGTGTTGTACATTTTTAACGTATATAAAAAAACAACTTTTTAGTAGCATTATTTTGGTGTCATACCTTGTTCTTTGAACCTTACCTCCTATCTTTCTATTGGCTACATAGTTACTCGTGAATTACCCCTTAACCCCATAGGCTTTTTTTTCTATTTCTATTAATTTCTTTGAATCAGCATTCAAAATTCTGGATATATCAAAGCTCGAACACCGACTAGTAGCACCGGAGGGTAAAATGCAACAACCCCAGCTACAAGGCTCTGTTTGTCTTTTCAATAAAATTTACGTTATGAAGTCATTTTGGAAAAAAAATAGAGTATCGTTAGCTTTCAACATAAAACCAACTGAAATAGCACAGAATCACGTGCGTGTAGATTCCCGTAACCCAATTTTATAAGATTGAGATATTGCAGTGAAGACATTTTTAAGTTGTCAGAACACGTGTTTGATATCAAGCAACCAAATACGATTAAAGATATACTGGAATCTTCTTTTTTTATTTTTTATTTCTCTGGTGTACAGACAAGAGAAGAGTTAGACGGATCAGGACTAATAGTCAAGTCACAGTAAAAGCATCGGTTCCTATCATGTCTCAGAAGTTAAGCAGCAGTGATTGGTTTGGTTTGGTTTGTTTTACGACATATCAACCTCATTGGGTTATTTAATGCCGACAACGTTGTGAAATAAATTCATTCTTAATGCATAATACAATTTTTTTTTATAAACTCATGTTTTTCTATTCACCCAATAGATGGGACCCTAACAGGCACTACCACTCCGGGTCAGAGTGGACCAGGGAGCAATGGTGATGAAGGGGTGCTCCACATTCCCCAAACCTCCAGAACTGGAACCTCACCATCAGATAGGGTTTAACGTCATCCCCAGGACATGTATACCCTCAGTCACCGCCTTCTAGCACCCATATGATAAAAGGGGTTGGGGCTTGCATAAGGGCAACAGGGTTGGGAAAATCATATAGGTGCTAGGGCTTGACGTGTCCAGCCGATTGATCGGAGGGGGCCTCTCCGACCACCCGTCTAGCCCAAGAAAGGGCCAAAGTGGAGTATTGCATGTCATGAACTGCTCATTCACCTGGGTTCTATCCTTAAGCATCACGGGTCGCCAACCACGGCCAACAGGACGCCCCATTGGGGGAGTCTTACCCCTCTGTAGAGGTGCAGTCGGTGCATTCTAACACCCCAGCCGACAGGGTGGTGTAGAAATTAACTATTTGATTTCCCTCGTGTATAATGCTCAACTTCAGCCCTGTGAACTTTTTAAAAAATCGGTTTAGCTCAATCGGTAGAGCATATGTCTAGGAACCAAAAGGTTCCTGGGTCGATACCAGTCATCGCCAACTCAGCACATGAGTAGCACAGTGATCTGTGAGGTAAAGTGAGGATTGTTGGTAGGTGTGGCAAGACAATCTCCTTAGTCTAGCGCTAGTGAAATGGGGAGACACTCCCTCGCTGTCTGGCTGATACCGACATAAGGCCACCCCGACGACTTTACTTTTTATTAATATTGAATATTAACATTAATACTAAATATTAAATATTAACATTAGTATTGAAATTAAATATCAATATTGAATAATATTAATATTAAATACTAATATCAATATCAATACTATCAAATACTAATAAAATATTGATACTATTATTATGTTCAATTCTATAAATCAGATGATTTCAGTTTTAAATACTGCCAGTTTTCAAGTTGTTCATTGATATTTTCAATGGTTTTCCATTACAAAACACATAATACCACATATATATTCTCTTGTCGAATATTATTGATCTCTTTCATTCAGGAATGGATATGCCTATTGATATTCTTACGTAACTACTAGCTAAAAGCATAACAGCTTTAATGATCACTTTCCTGCACATGGTCAACTGATTATCACCCCTTTACTAACCTAATTGGGACGAACAATTATGTAATCTGAGTCCTATTTTCTTTCTATGTCTACTATCGTATTGTCGAGTGATCAAGAAGGTGCGAGGTGACGTAATGGTTATCAACACAGAAAATTTAATCGATGAAGCGAGTTCGAATTTAAACTGAGATCATTTATATTCACTTCTCACATAAGAAAAGAATGATTCCATTGCTCTATGCATTTTGTCTTATCATCAGATTTCTTATCACTGGCATGTCACGATTGTTGATGGAAAAGAGGTTTAGTCAAGTCAGGAATATTTCCCGGTTACAAATATGTAAACTATCTATTTTTTATTTCAAAAGGACAATGACATTTCCAAGAAACTCCCTTTGCTTTGTCATAAAAAGAAGCAGTTTGGTTGGTTGGTTGGTTGGTTTGGTTGGTTGTTACGGCATGTCAATCCTTGTTGGGTTATTTTATGCCGAAGACGTCTTGTTTTATTCATTCTTGATGGGTACTCAACATTTTTTTCAAACTCAATTTTTTTTTCAAACGCAATTTTTAAACTCAATTTTTAGAACACATTCTTAAAAATCATTTTTTATATTTAAACCATAGATGGAACCCTAACAGGTACTACCACCCCGGTTCAGAGTTGACCTGGGACTAATCGTGAGTAAGGGGTACTCCACATTCCCCAGAGCTCCAGGATTGGAACTTCCCCATCAGATAGATTTGACATCAGACCCAGGACATTAAGACCCTCCGCCACTACCTTCTAGCAAATATATGATAAAAGGGCTGGGGCTTACCATAAGGGTAATGGAGTTGGGAGAATCGTATAGTTCTAGGGGCTTGACGTGACCAGCCCATTTGTCGGAGGGGGTCTCAAGAAGTAATAGCCATTTACTAAGTTATGTCTATTTTGGTATAAATCAGAAGTATGGGAAACCCAATCGATCAAGAAGTAGTTGCTTACTTACAAAGTAAATGATAAGAATACAATTTCTGTGGATAATGGAAATAATGCGTTCTTTAAAAGTTATTCAAACTTCAACTCAAATTTACAAGTTTTGCAACTTGTCTAATTATTTCTGTACGATTTTTTCTAAGCTCTTTACAATGGTTCGTCAGTCTATATGCCAAATATAACGCATCCAGGAAAGTAGCAAAGTGTTGCAACTCATTAAAACATTTTTAAAACAAGTCGATAGCTGCAAATTTCTTGGCGAGTCCAGTTGTCAGAGTTCAAGCCCAATTCAGAAGCCAGTATTTCAAGGCAAGCAGGTTTTCCTCCCACTCGGAAGATGAGGGCAGCAGAATCTTCCTACATTGTACTATAACCTCTTATGTAACCATGTTCGGAACTAATCTAGGCTGAATAACAGTCGGGATTTTCGATTAACATCAAAGGTCGGTATTCCAGCCTCACTCAGAAAATTAGAATTTCGAATTCAGATTTTCAAAGCAGGTCCGCCATACTTGTTTAGTAAAACTTTAGAAAAATTGTAAAAAAAAAATAATAAAGGTATTTATCTGATTCAAAACCAAGGTAAACGCGTGTGCTTGTGAGTGAGTGAGTGAGTGAGTCTGTGTGTGTGTGGTGTGGTGTGTGTGTGTGTGTGTGTGTGTGTGTGTGTGGTGAATATCTTCGTATGTGTTCATAATTATTATTCTTATATCGGCAATTGTCGATCACAAATATCTAAAATATGATGTTCTGATGATTTAATTTTATTATCTTTACTTCTTCAACCGAATATATCAACACTTAACAATGGCCAACATACTTCTAGTTAAGTTTTTTAAAACAATGTAATTCATTGTGGGCACATATAAATCATGTTTTCTGCAAAAAAACGTACTTGAGAACAATTAAGAACAACGCATTCAAATTTTGTCGTCGTATAAGTTCTAGTTTTGGGAATCCATTACAAAATTCCTGTGAGTCAAACATTATCGAGGCAGGCTAAATCATTTAATGTAAATCTCTTGGTACGATGTTGACCTTTGAATAGATAAAAACCTGAATCATTTTTGAACTCTGATGTAACAAACAAACGAACCAAATATGAAGACAGGTTATTCATGATGAGCTGCAAGACCTGGCGCTGTTTGCAGATGAGATGGATGGTTTTGATTTTCAACGTCCACTTTGGAAAATCTAGATTATACTCATGTTATTTTTTTTTTGTTTGTTTGATTGTTTTTTTTCTTTGTGATTGTTTTTTGTGTTTTTTTTAATCAGATTTGATATAGTCGTAATAAGTCATAACGATTTTAACGAGTTCTGAAATACCATTAGGTCGTGGTCAAACCTGTATAATCGCAAACAGGGAAATATTTTTCTCTTCTTCGGGCACCCAGCTAGTGTACATGTGCCTGGCTCCGGCCCAGTACCTTCCTCCCTTCTTACTCTGCTGGACAAGATGGGTCCCATCGTTCCTCCAACTCTCTTACTCAGCTACCCCTGCGGGGATAAGGTGGGCTGCTAGAATTTTAACTAACGCGACAGCCAAATTCTCTGCTTTCCACCCCACAGTGCGGTAGGCACTAAGAATAGCATCCATTATCACATACCCGTGAAGGTTGATAAACCTGTTTTCCACCCTGATGAGTTTAGGGCCTTCGGCTGAAACAATTGCTGCTATTAATATTCGGATTAGAGACTATCCAGAAAACTCTGTTACAAGAGGAATAAGTTATCCTAGACAATTCTTCAGCATAAATAAGTCTACACACAAACTCTAACATTACCTAAAAAACAATTGGCTTCACTAATTACCAATTTACCACACCCTATTCCGACCTAACCTAAACGAACTGAACATTGAAACTATACATCACTGGAATTATAAACCTCCATGTTTGAAACTAACGTTGTATTTGTATATGTGTTGTACATTTTTAACGTATATAAAAAAAAACTTTTAGTAGCATTATTTTGGTGTATACCTTGTTCTTTGAACCTTACCTCCTATCTTTCTATTGGCTACATAGTTACTCGTGAATTACCCTTAACCCCATAGGCTTTTTTTTTCTATTTCTATTAATTTCTTTGAATCAGCATTCAAAATTCTGGATATATCAAAGCTCGAACACCGACTAGTAGCACCGGAGTGTAAAATGCAACAACCCCAGCTACAAGGCTCTGTTTGTCTTTTCAATAAGATTTACGTTATGAAGTCATTTTGGAAAAAAAATAGAGTATCGTTAGCTTTCAACATAAAACCAACTGAAATAGCACAGAATCACGTGAGTGTAGATTCCCGTAACCCAATTTTATAAGATTGAGATATTGCAGTGAAGACATTTTTAAGTTGTCAGAACACGTGTTTGATATCAAGCAACCAAATACGATTAAAGATATACTGGAATCTTCTTTTTTATTTTTTATTTCTCTGGTGTACAGACAAGACAAGAGTTAGACGGATCAGGACTAATAGTCAAGTCACAGTGAAAGCATCGGTTCCTATCATATCTCAGAAGTTAAGCAGCAGTGATTGGTTTGGTTTGGTTTGGTTTGTTTTACGACATATCAACCTCGTTGGGTTATTTAATGCCGACAAAGTTGTGAAATAAATTCATTCTTAATGCATAATACCATTTTTTTTATAAACTCATGTTTTTCTATTCACCCAATAGATGGGACCCTAACAGGTACTACCACTCCGGGTCAGAGTGGACCAGTGAGCAATGGTGATGAAGGGGTGCTCCACATTCCCCAAACCTCCAAAACTGGAACCTCACCATCAGATAGGGTTTAACGTCATCCCAGGACATGTATACCCTCAGTCACCGCCTTCTAGCACCCATATGATAAAAAGGGGTTGCGGCTTGCCATAAGGGCAATAGGGTTGGGAAAATCATATAGGTGCTAGGGCTTGACGTGACCAGCCGATTGATCGAGGGGGCCTCTCCGACCACCCGTCTAGCCCAAGAAAGGGCCAAAGTGGAGTATTGCATGTCATGAACTGCTCATTCACCTGGGTTCTATCCTTAAGCATCACGGGTCGCCAACCACGGCCAACAGGACGCCCCATTGGGGAGTCTTACCCTCTGTAGAGGTGCAGTCGGTACATTCTAACACCCAGCCGACAGGGTGGTGTAGAAATTAACTATTTGATTTCCCTCGTGTATAATGCTCAACTTCAGCGCTGTGAACTTTTTAAAAAATCGGTTTAGCTCAATCGGTAGAGCATATGTCTAGGAACCAAAAGGTTCCTGGGTCGATACCGGTCATCGCCAACTCAGCACATGAGTAGCACAGTGATCTGTGAGGTAAAGTGAGGATTGTTGGTAGGGTGGCAAGACAATCTCCTTAGTCTAGCGCTAGTGAAAAGGGGAGACACTCCCTCGCTGTCTGGCTGATACCGACATAAGGCCACCCCGACGACTTTACTTTTTATTAATATTGAATATTAACATTAATACTAAATATTAAATATTAACATTAGTATCGAAATTAAATATCAATATTGAATAATATTAATATTAAATACTAATATCAATATCAATACTATCAAATACTAATAAAATATTGATACTATTATTATGTTCAATTCTATAAATCAGATGATTTCAGTTTTAAATACTGCCAGTTTTCAAGTTGTTCATTGATATTTTCAATGGTTTTCCATTACAAAACACATAATACCACATATATTTTCTCTTGTCGAATATTATTGATCTCTTTCATTCAGGAATGGATATGCCTATTGATATTCTTACGTAACTACTAGCTAAAAGCATAACAGCTTTAATGATCACTTTCCTGCACATGGTCAACTGATTATCACCCCTTTACTAACCTAATTGGGACGAACAATTATGTAATCTGAGTCCTATTTTCATTCTATGTCTACTATCGTATTGTCGAGTGATCAAGAAGGTGCGAGGTGACGTAATGGTTATCAGCACAGAAAATTTAATCGATGAAGCAAGTTCGAATTTAAACTGAGATCATTTATATTCACTTCTCACTTAAGAAAAGCATGATTCCATTGCTCTATGCATTTTGTCTTATCATCAGATTTCTTATCACTGGCATGTCACGATTATTGATGGAAAAGAGGTTAGTCAGGAATATTTCCCGGTTACAAATATGTAAACTACTCTCTTTTTTATTTCAAAAGGAGAATGACATTTCCAAGAAACTCCCTTTGCTTTGTCATAAAAAGAAGCAGTTGGTTGGTTGGTTGGTTGGTTGGATGTTACGGCATGTCAATCCTTGTTGGGTTATTTTATGCCGAAGACGTCTTGTTTTATTCATTCTTGATGGGTACTCAACATTTATTTTAAACTCAATTTTTTTCAAACGCAATTTTTAAACTCAATTTTTAGAACACATTCTTAAAATCATTTTTTATATTTAACCCATAGATGGAACCCTAACAGGTACTACCACCCCGGGTCAAAGTTGACCTGGGACTAATCGTGAGTAAGGGGTACTCCACATTCCCCAGAGCTCCAGAATTGGAACTTCCCCATCAGATAGAGTTTAACGTCAGACCCAGGACATTAAGACCCTCCGCCACTACCTTCTAGCAAATATATGATAAAAAGGGCTGGGGCTTACCATAAGGGTAATGGAGTTGGGAGAATCGTATAGGTTCTAGGGGCTTGACGTGACCAGCCCATTGATCGGAGGGGGTCTCAAGAAGTAATAGCCATTTACTAAGTTATGTCTATTTTGGTATAAAATCAGAAGTATGGGAAACCCAATCGATCAAGAAGTAGTTGCTTAATTACAAAGTAAATTGATAAGAATAAATTTTTGTGGATAATGGAAATAATGCGTTCTTTAAATGTTATTCAAACTTCAACTCAAATTTACAAGTTTTGCAACTTGTCTAATTATTTCTGTACGATTTTTTCTAAGCTCTTTACAATGGTTCGTCAGTCTATATGCCAACATATAACGCATCCAGGAAAGTAGCAAAGTGTTGCAACTCATTAAAACATTTTTAAAACAAGTCGATAGCTGCAAATTTCTTGGCGAGTCCAGTTGTCAGAGTTCAAGCCCAATTCAGAAGCCAGCATTTCAAGGCAAGCAGGCTTTTCCTTCCCCACTCGGAAGATGAGGGCAGCAGAATCTTCCTACATTGTACTATAACCTCTTATGTAACCATGTTCGGAACTAATCTAGGCTGAATAAACAGTCGGGATTTTCGATTAACATCAAAGGTCGGTATTCCAGCCTCACTCGGAAATTAGAATTTCGAATTCAGATTTTCAAAGCAGGTCCGCCATACTTGTTTAGTAAAACTTTAGGAAAAATTGTAAAAAAAAAATAATAAAAGGTATTTATCTGATTCAAAACCAAAGGTAAACGCGTGTGCTTGTGAGTGAGTGAGTGAGTGAGTCTGTGTGTGTGTGTGTGTGTGTGTGTGTGTGTGTGTGTGTGTGTGTGTGTGTGAATATCTTCGTATGTGTTTCATAATTATTATTCTTATATCGGCAATTGTCGATCACAAATATCTAAAATATGATGTTCTGATGATTTAATTTTATTATCTTTACTTCTTCAACCCGAATATATCAACACTTAACAATGGCCAACATACTTCTAGTTAAGTTTTTTAAAACAATGTAATTCATTGTGGGCACATATAAATCATCTTTCCGCAAAAAAACGTACTTGAGAACAATTAAGAACAACCGCATTTAAATTTTGTCGTCGTATGAGTTCTAGTTTCTTGGAAATCCATTACAAATTCCTGTGAGTCAAACATTATCGAGGCAGGCTCAATTATTTAATGTAAAATCTCTTGGTACGATGATGACCTTTGATTTGATCCCCCAAATAGATAAAAACTTGAATCATTTTTGAACTCTGATGTAACAAACAAACGAACCAAATATGAAGACAAGTTATTCATGATGAGCTGCAAGACCTGGCGCTGTTTGCAGATGAGATGGATGGTTTGATTTTCAAACGTCCACTTTGGAAAAATCTAGATTATACTCCATGTTATTTTTTGTTTGTTTGATTGTTTGTTTTTTCTTTGTGATTGTTTTTTGTGTTTGTTTTTAATCAGATTTTTATAGTCGTAATAAGTCATAACGATTTAACGAGTTCTGAAAATACCCATTAGGTCACGTGGTCAAACCTGTATAATCGCAAACACAGGGAAATATTTTTCTCTTTCTTCGGGGCACCCAGCTAGTGTACATGTGCCTGAGCTCCGGCCCAGTGCACAGCTTTAAATATGTAAATCATTATTGAAAATTTATATTTCTCTTATATGTACGTATATTAAATACTTTTCGAACGACACGCTAATGACTTTTCAAGCCATCTACACATGCACACTCTTTATGTACAACTTTTGTATCTCATTGTCATTCTTGTATTCCTTTTATTAAGTTTGCTCAGGCAATAAAATATGTTGTTGTGAATTCGTCGCGAATTTTTCTCGCATTTATTCTGTAGGAGGAAATAATATTCAACCAATATTCCTCTAGAAGTGGTCCGTATTGTTACCTCTACTCTTTTTTCTGTTAGAGTGAGTTGTAGCACCCAAAGACGACAAATGTACAAAGACACTTTTAGTCGTTGGTAAAAAAGAAAGAAAATGCTAGAAAAGCAAAGAGACAAAACAAGATGGAATATATATATATATATATATATATATATATATATATATATATATATATATATATATATATATATATAGGTTTTACATATCTATTTATCTGATGACAAAGGAACAGTCACCTTTATATATTTATTTTATTATATTATATGACAGCACTATTTTATATTGAGCTCTCTACCAATAATACTGCGTTTGGCACACCGTTCCAGTAAAAGCTGAAACAGTGACAATCCCACACTATATATATATATATATATATATATATATATATATATATATATATACGTGTTGTGTGTGTGTGTGTGTGTGTGTGTGTGTGTGGACAGACAAACAGACAGAGAAAGAAAGATGGAGAGATCGAGAGACAGAAGAGGTGCAAGAAGAAAACAAAATCTGCAGGATATACAAAGAATTGAATGAGATTTTAATAAATAAAATAAATAAATAAAGAAGTTTAGAAGATGCGTAAAACAGGGAAGCAAATAGTAACGAATAAAAGATACCAAGAAAAACTTAAAGTTTAAAGGAAACTAAATGAGTAAATTGATCCGAGAAGTCAATTACGAAAATCGGAGACAAAAAAACAGACAACTTCGGTAAAAAAAAAGATTTTTCAACACTTTCGGGCAATTGAACCCCTTTTTGTGTTGTTGATATCATTGCAACAACGTTTCGGTCGATTGATTCAACGGCCTTATTCGGGTATATAATCCCTGAGAACTAAAGAATCTCTCTCTCTCTCTCTCTCTCTCTCTCTCTCTCTCTCTCTCTCTCTCTCTCTCTCTAACTCACTCACTCACACACTTATTCTTATTTTTATAGCATGAAACAGATGATACAACTGAAAAATATTGTAGGTTTGATTGAAACGTTGTCGTAACGACATCAATAATACAAAAAGGGAATTCAATTGTTCCAATAAAAATTGTAAAGTTCATGAATCTTCTCAAGTTACAATAGAGGACAATTTTCATTTATTTAATTTTTTGCTTTCGTTTTAAATGAAGAAAATGAAACTGAGAAAGTAGAGAAAAAAGAAATCATATTTAAAAAAAACAAAAAAACAAACAACACAGGGATTTTGTTTGATTATATTCGCTTCATTAGCAGAACGATTATTTTAAATCGGTCATCTTGAAAAATATCTTTTTTCCTTTTCCAATGACAAAATACAAACCATGAATACAAAACTTGGTCGATATTATTGAAGTCATTTTATTTTTAGTTGGAGGAGTGGCCTATTGTCGGTATCATTCGGACAACAAGGGAATCTACCCCCTTTTCGCTAGAGCCAGACCAGGGAGATTATTTTTGCTGAGGTGGAGTACCACACTTACCGCCAGCTCTCCACTTTACCACACAGAATAGATTACCCAAACTGTGCTACTCATGCAGTATTTGGCGGGGACCGGTACCGAACTCGCAACCTTGTGATTCCTAGGCAGGTGCTATACCGACTGAGCTAAACCGACCCAACAAAAGTCTGATTTTCCCAAATAAAGAAAATAACCTAAAAGAGGAAACGAAAAAAATGGAAGAAAAAAATGTAAGGAGAATAAAGAGAAAGAGAAAAATGAAGGGTGAAAGAGAAATAGAATGTAAATAGAAAAAGAAAACTTGAGAGATAGACATAGAAGAACATAGGAGATACAAAAAATAAAAAGAAAGACTAAATTGATAGAGACATTGAAGAAGGTAGGAGATACAAAAAAGAATGAAAGGAAAGACAAACGAAAGAAGAAAAAGAAATGGAATGTAAATAGTGAAAGAAAGAATTGAGGATAGAGAGATAGAAAAGAACGTGGAAGATAGAAAAAATACAAAGGGGAAAAAAGAAGAAAGGATGAATAGGAAGAAAGAATTAAAGTCGAGAAAATACGAAGTCGACTTAAGAAGGAAATGATTTTTAAAGCTGGTCACGGTAAAGAGGGAAAAGGTTGGTTGGATGGAGAAGGGTTAGTGGCGGTAGTGATAGGGATAACAAGAAACCCGCAAAGGTCCAAATGTGTCTGCAAAATAAAGACAGTGGCAACAGGATGAATCTTGTGGTTGGCACCAGTGACATTTACCGAATCTAGCAACCCTATCTGAACAATCCGGGCGGATCAGCTGTAGCCACTGGGTCTGCCGCCGACCGACACTTCAGGGACAACGGATGATCGAAAAGATTTCACTTCATTTGTAACGGGGGGGGGAGGATGGATGGGGAAAAGAGGTGACAGGAAAGAAGTTGCATCAATCAACTAACGTCTAATTCGAAATTTCTTTTCTTTCAACTCTTTTACGTCACTTTTTCCAATTCTTTCTTTCTTTTTGTAAAGTGCGGCCGTAAAGAGTGAATCTCATCTTTATACTTTAATCTCCTTGTCCACCTTATACACACACATGCTTTCACTCCTTTCTCTCTTTCACACACACATACATACATACATACATACACACACACGCACACATGCTTTCTCTATTTTCTCCCTTTCACACACACACACACACACACACACAATTGTTTTAGAGTAAAGTGTTCTTATTTTCTTATTTTCTTTTGTTTATTTTTTTATCTCAATCGGTAGAGCATCCGCCTTGGAACAACAAGGTTCCGGGTTCGATACCGACCCTTGCAAACCGTGCAACTTGCATTTGTGGCACCGCTTGCATCTGTGCAAAATAGAATCCCTTGCTATCCGACTGATACCGAATATAGGCCTCTCCATCAACTTAACTACTTTTTCTGAATATCTATTTTGCAGATTTACTTTTTCTTCTTTCGTACTCAGCTTTATTTTTTTCATTCACCCTACCTCTCTCTCTCTCTCTCTCTCTCTCTCTCTCTCTCTCTCTCTCTGACAGCCGAGGAAAGGAGTCGGACTAATGAAAAAGCAGTTGGGTTTCGCTCCCGGTTAGAAGTAGTTGCTAAATCTAGCCACACTGATGAGACGTGAAACGTCGAAATACGGTGTCTGTGAATGACTATATATATATATATATATATATATATATATATATATAGAGAGAGAGAGAGAGAGAGAGAGAGAGAAGAGAGAGAGAGAGAGTGAGAGATAGTGCGAGAGAGATTTATAACATCTAGTTTTTACAGGTTCTACAACTGTTCGAATGTACTGACAATACCACCAATCTTCCAGTAGAGTAAACCTGCTTGCCAAGAAAAATAAAAATTTGAAATCAGGGTTTTTATCTAAGCCCAAATGGCAATGGAGAAAAATGCAGAACTATCTTAGACCCCGGGTTACGAATGATGTTTATTACACAAAACCAAATTTAATTCAAAATCAATATAGTGGAGCATCCAATGAGGACAAAATTCAGAGACTGATCGTAGTCGGCAGATAGAAAGAAATTACTTCGTTGGTTGGTTGGTTGGTTGGTTGGGTTTTACAGCATGTCAACCCTTGTTAGCTTATTTTATGCCAAAGACGTTTTGTTTTATTCATTCTTGTTGGATATTCAATTTTTTTAAACACAATTTTTCTTTTAAACACATTTGTGTAAACTAATTTTTTTTATCTGTTTAAAACATAAATGGGACCCTAACAGGTACTATCACTTCGAGTTAGGGTCAACCTGGAAGCAATGAAAATGAAGGGGTACTCCATACTCCGTAAACCTTTAAAGTGGAATTTCAACAATAGATGCAGTTTAACGTCATACTCAGGACACGGAAGAAAAGTTATTCGTATTATCTTCACTCTATGCTAGTTTTTCACTGAAGTCTGGATGACAGTAAGTCTCCTCAGTTCTCCAGGAATCTTTTAATTATTATAGCTGATTTTAACAGTGTAGTAGTCAGGATGGTCTGATTTCCTGTTTTCCCAGTCTCATTTCCGGGCATTTGGAAACCGTTCTAAGGGCACCAATTACAGTTGATAGTACCGTCACCTTCGTGTTACACAGATGTTTTTAGCTCTTTGGCAAGATCCAAGAATCTATTCCTCTTTTTTACTTTCTTTTATTTTTACACTATCATCAGCTGGAAAATTTCTTTATTATTATGTTTTGAGTTTTTCGCACCAGCGTTAGCTGATGGTCTTTCACTGAAATCTGGGTGACAAGAAGTCTCCTCAAATCTCCAGGACTCTTCTGATTCTTCTATTCTACGCGATTTCAACAATGCCGTTCTCTGGATGGTCTCAATTCTTCCTCTGATTTCCAGTTCTTCTAGTCAGTTTTCTAAGCTTTTGGGGACCGTTCCAAGTGCACCAACTACAATTGGCATCACTTTGACGCTTTCACTCTACAGTTTTTTCAGTTCTCAAGCAAAGTCCAGGTACTTGTCTATCTTTTCGTTTTCTTTCATTTTCACCCAGTGATCTGTTAGAAGTGCAAAATCTACCAATTTATCAGTACTCTTTTTCTTGTTAATCAATACTAGGTCTGGTCTTCTGGTTGGGATAAGGTTATCCGTCTTTATCTCTAAGTCTCAGAGAATATTATGTGTTTCATTCTCAAGAACAGATTCTGGTTTATGCATATACTATTTTGTTTTATGGTCAAAATCGAGTTTCTTGCACAATTCCTAGTGGATTACCTTTCCAACCCAGTCGTGCCTAACCTTGTATTTTCGGTGCTAGTTTGCTGCATTAACTTAATACATGGTTTATGGTCTCATCTCTGTCTTCACACTCCGGAGATTTGCTGTTCTGTTGTGTCTTATCTATTTTTGCTTTGAGATAATTTGTTTCTATGGCATTGTTTTATGCTGGAATTATGAGCGATTCACTCTTGAGGTTTCCTTTTCTTAACCATGTCCAGGTCTTTTCAACTGTGTAGTTTATTGTCTAAGTTCAGAGCTGATGACGGTTCAAAGTAGAATCGAAAGAACTTGGAACAATTCTTTCGGATTTTTTTAATAAATTGTTTTCGTGAAGATAATTTCAAAAAATCTATTAGAAAGATTGAAAAGGAAAAGAAAAATTCCAAAATAATGTGGATTCTGTTGTGTTCAACGAAATTTGTTTGAATCTCTCTCTCTCTCTCTCTCTCTCTCTATATATATATATATATATATATATATATATATAGTGTCGAATTGCCGCTTTAACCTTTCCGTTGCAGTGGCATCAGTAAATAATCCAAAACATAAAGCAATAATAATAATAATAATAATAATAATAATAATAATAATAATAATAATAAAATGAAAGTTACATTTATTTAGGAATTTTAGAAGCAGACAAGCAAGCAGAAATTAAAGGAAAAGTTTAAAAAGAATATCTCAGGAGAACTAGAAAACTTCTAGAAACCAAACTTAACAGCAGAAATCTGATCAAAGGAATCAATACCTGGGCTGTCCCCATTATAAGATACTCAGGACCATTCTTAAAATGGACAAAAGAAGAACTCAGACAGATTGACCAAAGGACGAGAAAATTAATGACCATGCATAGGCTCTCCACCCTAGAGACGATAGATATAGATTATATGTGTCAAGAAAGGTAGGGGGAAGAGGTCTTGCCAACATAGAGGATTGCGTAGAAACCACAATCCAACAACTCGAAGACTACACAAAAAAGAGCAAAGACAGATTACTTATGGCGGCCAACAATAGTAGATGTGACATAGGGACAAACAGAAAAACAAAGACTAGAAAACAAAAATGGGAAGAAAAACAATTATATGGACGCTTCAAACGACAAATCGGAGAGGTTGCACATGAAAAAACCTGGACGTGGTTAAGAAAAGGAAATCTTAAAAGAGAAACTGAATCACTAATAATTGCTGCACATAATAATGCCATAAGGACAAACTATATCAAAACAAAAATTGATATGACCCAACAAAATAGTAAATTTAGACTCTGCGGTAATAGAGATGAGACCGTAAACCATGTACTATGCGAATGTAGCAAACTAACACAACGGGAGTACAAAACTAGATACGACTGTGTTGGTAAGGTGATCCACTGGGAATTATGCAAAAAATTAAATTTTGACCATATAACAACAAATGGTATATGCATAAACCAGAATCTGACGCATAAAATTCTCTGGGACTTTGAAATAAAAACGAATCACCTTATCCCAGCAAGAAGACCAGACCTAGTGTTGATTAACAAATAAGAAAGAACTTGTCAACTGGTCGATTTTGCAGTTCCAGCAGATCACAGGGTGAAGCTAAAGGAAAATGAAAAAATGGACAAATACCTGGACCTTGCCAGAGAACTGAAAAGGTTATGGAATATGAAAGTCAAAGTGATACCAATTGTGGTTGGTGCACTTGGAACGGTCCCAAAAGATTGGAAAAAGGTTAGGAAAGTCTGGAAGTCAGAGGAAGGATTGATACCATCCAGAACACTGCACTGCTGCAATCTCCCAGAATACTCAAAATAGTTCTGGAGACCTGAGGAGACTTGCTGTCACTCAGCGTCCAGTGAAAGTCCATCAGCTAACGCTGATGTGAAAACTCGAAAGGAGTAAATAATAATAATAACAATAATAATAATAATAGAGGAAAGGTGTTAGGGTCTACCATGGTTTCAATCCAAATGATTTCATCAGGACCCTACCCAACGCTTAACTAAGTCGATGTAATTCCTTAGTTAAACGGTTTAACTAAGGAATTTTATCGACTTTGTTAAGCGTATAAGAGGGTCCTGTTGAAATAATTTGGATTGAAACCATTTTAACCCCTAACTCTTTCCCTCTACTGATATATAATATATATATATATATATATATATATATATATATATATATTCTTCTCTCATAGATTTCATCATCTTCTAACATTTGCCTATTTGAGTAATTTATTTTTCACCCTTTTCACTCTTTTTGTCTTCTCGTTTTATTTTACTTTTACTTTTTCTCTGAGGTTACTTATATCTATTCCCAATGTTTTGTTTCTCTCATTTTAGTTCTCTTCTTTTAAAAGATAATTTTAACAGACTCTTAACTTCAACTTCAGCTTACCTTATTTGATGACGTATAAGACTCCATATTTACATTTAATGTCCATGTATAGTATTAGACTAGACCCAAATACTGGTAGTCTATGAAATCTGGATAAACATTGGACCTACCTGCTATCTCAACTTCGCATATAAAACCGAAGAAATATTTTTGAGCCGAGTTGGGTGGGTCTTATATGCCATCAAATATGATAATCTCCTTTAAATTCCGTTTATCCGTTTTTTCTTTTTTTTTCCTTCTTCACACACGTCTTTTTTTCTATCTTTGTTTACCTACTTCATCTTTTCTCTCTTTCTACTATCATCAATCTTTATATCCATTTTTCTATACAACTCCACATATTTCTATTCTTATTTCTATTTAATTTACTTCATTAATTTTCATTCTACTTCAGTTTCAAGTGCAGCCACTCTGTCTCTATATATCCTATTCTCATCACTGCTCTTCTTTTTAACTTCCGGTTTTACTCCTTACTTCCTATTGTCATATCCGTTTTACCTCTTTCCGTAAATTCAATCCTCTCTTCTCTTAACGTTTGTTTATGGCCCGTCCTTTTCCTTCTTTTTTTTTTAAACTCTTCCTAACCCTGTTCTCTCTCCTCTCCAAATCTTTCATATTCCCTTTTGATTTAAGCTGGTAGATTTCTTTATTCTCCATCTTCCACGCTCCTACTAGTTACTAAAAAGCCATTTCTTGTTATTGATTTAATCTATTCCGGCTTGAAGCTGGTGACGCAGAATTCGACTAAAATAAGATACCAACGAAAATTGATAAGTTTTGAGAAAAGAGTTCTCGCTTTTACTTCCACCACGGGCGCAGACAGAAATATAGATGGGATTCTCTAGCCTGTGACGGGGGAGACATCAATCAAATTTCGATTTCTCGATGTCTGAGAGAAATTGCACCAAAAGTTTAAAGAGATTTTCGCAAAAGTCAAACGCACGAAAAAGTTAAGCGTTGGATTTGGGACATTCTTAAACCATTAGAAAATAGGATACTTTTTTTTCGTGCGCATGCGCGTGCGAGTGTATGTGAGAGAGAAAGAGAGAAGAGAAAGAAAAAAAAATAAAGAGATGCTTTCTATGATTGCTGGACAGATGTAAAGACAAGACGGGGAAAGTTGTTCGGTTAAAAGTCCAATATCAAGACTATTTTATAGGATTTTTCGAGAGACGCGGACTTCGAAAGTCGCCTGACTTTTCTCACCTAAAGCCATTAAATCGGATCAATAGTATAGTGGATAAAAAGTGAAGGTAATCCTAACCCAGATTACAGAGCGTTAATCCCCTAAAAGAAACTCTATTTAAAAAAAAAGCTAGTAAGTGGTCTAGAAATCGCTGATATGATATTTGATTTATAAAATAAATTTTTTTTCTCGATGAATTAAAAAAATTAATCTTTTGTTTGTGAACAGATTTTGGCAAATAAACTGATTTTTATTATCTTGAATACTTTTCAATGTCTTCAAATTCAATCAGTAAATGTAAATCTAAAAAGACGTTTTTATTACTTTTAACAGAGCCAGAAAAATATCGAAATTATGAAAAATATGGGTTTATGAATTATCCTCGCTATCGCTGTGAACCCGGAAGAAGGAACAGCCGGAAGAGGAGAGACCAATAACCCTAAGGCAGACTTGGCCAAACCTCACTTGCCCGTCAGCAGCTAGGTAGACAGACCATAGCAGCAGCTTTTCTGACACACAGACCACGAGAGACCTAAAAGAATCCTAAAACGAGAGATATGGAACTAACCAACCAATCATCTCTAAGATAAGTGTCTAATAAGTAAATTTGAACAAGTTACCGTGTAAGAATATTTATTGATCGCTAAAAGAATATGTTTTAGCAACTTTTAATACGCACTGTATAAAAATTATATGAATTTATCTGTTTGTCTTATTTTTCCTTTATTACGACTCATATGGGGAGTTGTTAAAATTTTCCTTAAAATTTGATCAATTGTTTGAAAACGCGCAACTTATAGTCTATTATGGAGTTGCTACTAAGAGAGGATACTCAGTACGGATCTAATTCACTACTATCCCCTACCCTATGGCTTGTCCTTTATTTCCACCCCTAAAAAAATGTGTCCTGGGTATTACACTAAACTGCAACTAGAGGTGAAGCTCCAGTTCTGGATCTCTGGGAAGTGTGGAGTATTTCTTCATTGCCATTATTCCCAGGTCCACTCTAACCCTGAGTGGTAGTACCTTGTGGGGTACCCGTCTACTTGAGTTTTAGTAGAACTTAAAATCAGATCCAGTTAAGCCTGAAACGTCCTAACGTAAACATGGGCTCCGTTTTATTCCCCGCATGTGGTTGAGAATCCTGGAAGTTCTGATTCTGAAAGTGATAAAAATGTGATCACAAAAATACATGCCTTGCATTATCTCTATGGGAGATAATGGCAGCGTTGGCATAACCAGACCAGCGCTTTGAAGAACCAGACTTATAGCAGAACTAGACCAGTCAACAAAAGACCAGTTAGAAGACATGAAGATAGTTATAGACTACAAGAAACAGAAGAGAATAAGAAATAACAGCCAACTACGCAAAAGGTAAGTAAAGATTAAATATGAGGGCATAACCACGGATGTCCTCATAAAAAAATATAGAACAAACGCTCTCCATATGTATACCCAGAGTAAGTGGGTATATAATGCGTGTGACCTTGTGTCAAATCCTACCCGTAGGGTAAATAATTCTAAAAATTAACTGTGGTTTATTCACACTGGGGCATTTAAACAGTTGGTAGGTGTTACGTTAGTGTGCCGTTAGTATAAACGAGGGGATAACGGAGTTGTGTATAAAACATCTTTATTGCTGGGTCATGCTAACATTAAGTACCGCTTTCGTAAGTCAGGAGTAGCTTATATACGAAACAGTAGGTTGGCTAAAATAAGCAAAGGAATTCATTATAAATGTACTTGAAAATAAGGTTGCAGCATAAGACTATTACAAGATTTAGATTAAATAAACGGATACTCCAGAGTAACCAGTGACCCAATTAAGCAGAATGTACTGTATTTCAAAATAGTTATTCTATTCTTTCGGCATGTGACGTGCACGTGTGTTTTGATAAGTTTGCACTAGAAATTATATCGAGTTATGTAAACAACTCATTTTCCAGCTTGTTTTGTATAATTCTTAATACCTGCAACTGAATATGATAAGAACAGTTGAGACAGAAGCATAATGAACGATGGAGGTGTTGTGTATTTGTTGCCCCGTGAATTCTGCCATATTTTGTTGTTTCGCGGTAGTGGGTTGGAGAGATTGTTGTGGTCGTCATCGTTGAAGTTGTCGTCGTTGTGGCTATCGTTGTTTTTTTTCTTTGCTTCTTTTTTTTGTGTTTTTTTTTTCATTTCGTGGCGTTGTGGTTTGCAAGTTAGTCTCGCAGATCCATCACTATTAAAAAGCGAGTTGGATCCTCGCTTGATACTCCATACCTCTGACTTTGTGTGAAATCATACGTTGTGCAAATGATAGAATCACTTAGTAAAAATCATATTGAAGTCCCACTCTTGTAGTTCTATCTATATACGTTTTGATTATTACATTTCAATAAGACTACCAACTTTTTTGTTATACGACTTTATAGACACCCTGTATAAATATTAAATCAGGAAAAGATAGAATTTTCGAACATTTTTGAAGCTTATGCTTATGCTGAAACCTTAAACACAAGTTTAAAAAATATGGTTGCTTTTGTATATATTTACGAGGTAGGCCTAATTAAATAGATACTGAATTTGCTATACTTCCGAACAGAAGTAAATGAGGCGCGCTCAGCGCAGGAAATGGTATCGGTGACCCGAATTCAAATTCTGGACGAAACTATTTGCATTTTACTTCGCATTAATACTCCTTGGGAAAGGTATGAATCCATCTCTTCTCCCCAAGCAATGGGTAAATATGTAGGGCACACTGAGTTCCTTAGTTCTTGATAAGGTAATCGGTGTAGAAGAAGGAAAATTCTGAATTCAAACCAACAGTACTCCGCTTACGAATTAACCTTGTGTCACATCCTGCTCATGGCTGATGGCTTGGGTAGATATATACTTCCGAACGGTTTATAGAATTAGAAAAGTCTAATTTTCGATTTACCATAGTATTTTGCTTAATCCCTTGCAGGACACTAGCAAACTGTATAATTTTCTCTAAAATGACTTCCAATATTTCAAACTTGACTCCAAAACCAGTAATATACTCAATGCCAAACGACAACCGCCTAATTTATTATCACTACTAACATCATTAAAGCTCCTTCAACCTCCACTTATCAAGGTAACCAAACATGAAATAAACGCTGCTGCCAGGTGTGTGAACTTGTTATCATCAATATCACCTTTGTCTCCCTGAAGTTCCGTGAAGGCTCCCCATTACGACATGAAGGCTCTCGAGTTCGAAAAGAAGGTTCCCGAGTTCCCGTATTCGAGAGGGTTCCTGAGTTCGACAAGAAACACTCGAAGAAAGCCGGCGAGCACATAAGTCGAAACGTTTTGTGTATAACAATAAAGATAAGGACAACAGACTTTAGGATTAAATAAATTTTGGCATTCTAAGAGAATATATTTTTTTTATAAACAGTGACCAGATCAGCTAGGCCTTTTTCAAGACTCAATAAGTTAGATGTTAATGTGTGTGTGTGTGTGTGTGTGTGTGTGTTTATTAGACATACAAACTGACAGAAAGAGACAGTTGTGCCTGACTAAGCTTAGTCGATATTGATACAGGATCAGCAATGTGAGACATCTAGTGAGGATCGAACTCACAAGAGTAATAATTGTCGGCTAGATTAGCTTGCTAAGTATTGTCACACAACCACACAATATTTATACTATTTCACTTCAGCCCATTTTGACCTTAAACTCAGATTGGTAATAATCATTTATTGGCAGAACCTGTGGATATACCACAGTATGTTAATCTAATTATTACAACATATTATTATTGATATGTTTACTTAAGAGCTATTGCGAAATAGTTCAATATGTAAAAATATAATAATCTTGATTTAACTCTCTCTCTCTCTCTCTCTCTCTCTCTCTCTCTCTCTCTCTCTCTCTTTCTTTCCTTCTTTTTTTATATTTTCATTATGTTTGATTGAAACATATTAGCTCTATCTCTCTATCTTTCATTCCAAGATCAAACATCAACATTCAAACAAAACTTTCCTATTGCACCAAGGGAGGTAATAAGACTCACCATAAAATTGTAACTTAAACCATAAACCTTATCAGCCGGGGGTCCAGTGGCTTCGGCCCTGGACCTTACAAGCTAACATCGTTGATCCCTGGGGGCCACCTGCCCCCTTGATTTAAAGGGCGGGCTTTATTGCCCAGTGATTGAGGCGTCCCCCTTGAGGGAGAATGCTGATGGGATCAACGCATTTTTTGCACCCGCCACCCATGAGCTTCAGTTCGTGGGTGGTCCCATTAATATGGCATTGTGCCTAACCCGTACATGTGGGGTACGTGGTAAATATTGAGTATACAGATTCTCCACTCTGAAAACTAACCATGTGGCAGATTTCGCGATTGAGGGTGTGTGTGAAAATAAACACCTAAATCTTTTTTTTTTTTACTTCTTGAAATTTGGAAGTATTCAAGATTGATATTTACTTTATCTTTTAGATTTATGTAGCCAATTCTTATTTTGTAGACCTCGGCAGTGTTATGACATAATCAAAAGAGAGACTGTGAATGGACACTTTAGCAAACGGACAGTTAGTTCCAAATCTATATTTCGTCTATGTAGAGAACTTGCTGTTACATTGTAACGATTCACTTAGGAACTATGAAAGATGGGTAGGAAAAGGTTAATTTGTTATAAAAGAATAATGAGCACCTGAAATAACATTACGGAAAGTCAGTGGAGAAATTATAGTTTGCTGTGAAATCTTATTATAATGGAGATTCGGTATCTATCTATCTGTAACCGAAATTACGTCATTGCTTACGTCACAATATCTCAGGAATTGCGTAAGTTTATCAATGAGTATCCAATTTATAGTCAAAATCGTCTCTGTGAAAATCTGAGTTAGATTTGCCTGAAAACAACCTGTGTTATTAGTGCGTTTAAAATCCTGCAATGTGTCTTATATATCACTAAAAAATAAAGGTTTATGGTGTAGTTAATTACATTCTGGTTTTAACAAAACTGGGTTTAATAAATAATTACTTGGTGCTATTGATCTCTAATATCATTGTTTTAAAATTAAAATCAATCCTATGAATGATTTTATAAAGAAACCAATTAAAATATAATTAGAATAAGTGTAACCTTTTTATATGTGTTCTTATTTAAATTCATTAGTCTTTCTAATTCAATATATTTCATTACATTAAAACGTAAATACTTATGTCCGGAGGACGCACATTATTGCTAGTTATTTTAATAATTAGGTTTAGTAGAATGGCTAGTGAAAATGTGTTAATATGCAATGTTGTAGACCTTTGTTTAATTTTTTGTCCCATGAGAGATTTTTTATGTGGATGTCCAGTTAATCTTTTTTTTTTGCACGTAGGCAAAGATGGTAGTCGTTGATGAAAAGGGCAGTTAGGTAAATGTTAGTATATAATCTTAATACAACAAAATGTTTAACTATCAATAACATTTGATTATAGAAAAATAAGCATAAACTTATACTACAAATATAATGGACATTCTATGTAACATTACATTTTAATGGGCAAACGCGAACGCTGCATAACTGATCTGCAGCTTTCATTCGTCAGTCGATGAAACTATAAATCTATATATAATATATATATATATATATATATATAATATATATATATATATTATGTTTTTTTATTTTAAGTTGGGCGTTATTACGAAGCATCTAAAAATAAATGAATGAACTCGATGTTATGGAGTATTGGATTCACTTATTTTTTATTATTTGTTGTCATAAATTTTCGGGTTCGTTAGATACCCTTTTTCAAATGAATGTTGCTCGTTCAACGGATCTTTTGTCTTTGTTGTTATTGACAGCGGCAGCGTCTGTAAAATATTTATAATAACGGAGTATCCGATGTCGGCGTTCAGTCCCCTCACGTGAGTTTGTAATTTTAGAATCCATTTAGTTTCTGCTTGTTTTTGAGATTGCGTTGTTGGAAATGCGTGTTCTATTAAAATGCATTTGAGGTGTGTAAGGTTGTGTGGTAGGGTGTTAAAGTGAAGTGCTATTGTACTATGCTGGGATTTGAGTTTTATTGGAGATTTGTGGTTATTTAATCTAAGTCTAAAAGATGTTTGATGTTTGATATATATTTTAGTCTAAAAGATGTTGATGTTATATATATATATATATATATATATATATATATATATATACTGTGCAGCTCCACTTCATCTGGTGGTCAAACGTGGCTGGCTTGTGTGTCTTCTTTTATCATATAGACGAAATGAGTTGTGTGATTTCATTCGTTATAATAAGGAAATGTTAGGGAATTTAAAAAAAAAAAGAAATCCTTCGGGTCTTCATGCCGTCCAACGTTGCAGGGCGGTGTCGTCAGACTAGTACGAACAGCCGGGCTTTCTACTTAAAACAGTCATTCTTGGTATTTATCAAACCTCCTACCAAGTTAGATGTGACACAAGGTCTTTTTAACGTAGAAGCCACGCACAAACTGAAGCTCATGCGTGGCTAGTAAAAAAGAAATGCGTGGATTCCATCAGTGTGTGTTAAGCTGTTAACTGGTTCAGCGGCCTGGGCCGACCGAAAACAGTTATTCTTGGTATCTACCAAGATCTCCTACCAGGTTAGGATATGACGCAATGTCTTTTTAATGTGAGAAGCCACGCGCAAACCGAAGCTCCTGCGTGGCTAGTAAAAAAAATGCATAGATCCTATCGGATCACGCTGTTATTTTGTCCAGTTGCCTAGGCTGACTGAAAACAGTCATTCTTCCTCCTCAAGAGAAACCGCCTCAGCGACCGAACCACTCCAATCAACAGAGGGTGCCAGGAAGCTTACCACGATCACGATCAGAAGGTGGCGAATTCAATATCTGTAGCCATCCGATACAGAAACGTGCGACATTTGAACATTACCGTATTTATACCAAATGTGCGGACGTAGTTATAGACATTCGGTTTTAACATCAGGTTTACACATTTTAACTGACTGCTTCAGAAATACCTGCTTCTTTATTATTTACAACTGTGTGAATATCATGTTTAATAAACAGCAGGCTTTGTACATGGGCCTGATTAAGTGAGACCCCCCCCAAAAAAAAAAAAATTTATTTGCAGGGCCGTAGCAGCTATTGAGGGGGGGGGTATTTTTCCTTCGTTAATGAATCTATATTTTCCCCGTCAAAATAATTAAGAATCATCTGTGTTACAAAATGAAATAAATTTTCATCTTTTTTTTTTTAGATCAAAAGTTCTTTCATTTGGAACACAGACGATTCTCAATTATTTCAAAGCATTACTATTTTTTTGCAATCTAGAGGCACTAGCAATTTTAAATGTACTTGCTGCTAACCATATAGGCGGCCTTTGATAACTTAAGGCTGAATTTTAAATTTTGTTTCCACCTCACCAAACAAACAAAACAAAAAAACCCCAAAAAAAACATCTATCTCTGCTACGTACTATTATAGGGATTTTGGGTTGGAACGATGTCATCGATACATTTCGGTGGTTGTTTTGTTAACTCATTTATAGACGTTAGACTTAGAGATGAGGAGCAGTAGTTTCCTTACTGAACTGCTTAATCCTGATCGTTAACCCACTTCGGGTTCATCCACTCAACATCTTGTGAAGTACCAGTTGGCCCATATTGGGTTCATCCGCCGTTTCTCACATCTACCACGCTGCTACCCATGGTTTCCGGTATTACACGCTCTTATAGCATGTGAAATACTCTGCCTTGAACTGCTGTCCGATAGCAACAGAAAATAAAATAGATTTCTAAGTTTTAACTTAGTATAAGTCCACATGAAAAATTAAAAAAAATGACGAATAGTCTGACATCATAAAATTATCATTCAGTTGCAATGTGCAACTGAATGATAATTTATGGTGCCAGATTGTTCGTCATATTTTAATCTTCCATATTTTCGATAGAACTGAAATGATTATAATACTGGACTGGAAATTGGTTTAATGTCTAAGTTAGAGTATTTGAGGTGTATTACTTTGGAAGAAGAATCCTGCTATGATGTGCCTTTTTTTTTGCAACACACACACACACACACACACACACACACACACACACACTCCTTACTTTTATTTACTGTTATTGATAGAACTTGCCATGTGAATCCCTTGATTTCAGAGAGTGTTTAAAGAATACATGTGATATAGGTTAGACTCACTGAATCTTCCCTGTATGTTACTAGTAAGGCCGGATTCACCTATAGGCATAGTAGGCCATTGGCCTTGGACTCCGGGTATCTGAGGCCCACTGAAAAAATTTGTCGCACAGCATGCCAGATTATGACCTTGTTTCATATGTACACGGGTATTTCATTTGATAATATATTCAAAACCACAAAGCCCTCTGTATAATACGTATAGGCCAACAGATTTCTTCAAATGGTGAGCCATGAGGCTGACTGATGAGTTTGGCCTGGAGCTCAACAGTCGGTAAATCCCGCCCTGGGTACTAGGACTTTTGAGAAGAATATGAACGAGACCAAAGCCATTCATATTAATAGGCCTGGAAATTAGGCAGCTACTTTCTGTGACTGCAGGCGGATTTATACATTTTGTATATCAAAATTCTCTTTTATTTTATTTTGTTTAGGACGACTTTGTATCTATCTATCTATTATTATACTAAAGCTGAGATTTTGAGCATTCAATCCTACAGGCTTTTTTGCTGGTGAGCTTGATCACACAATATTTGTCCTAAATTATTCCTTAGTTTTAGGATTACTAAATGTTTGAAAAAATCCCCTTTAGTTGGTTCTAATTAGTCGTAATTTGCAATTAAGTTAAAACCTGACCCATCTCTGTCTGTACATTATACATAACTCTTTTTTTTTTACTCTCTATAACCACTGAAGGGGAGTGAAAGTGATCACAACATGTAAAATCAGCAGCCACCCCTCAACACTCACTTCGCTTGTCTTACATTAAACATAACTCTCTTTTCCTCTCTATATGCGACTGAAGAGCAACACCCGCCCGCAATAAAATTCTAATGTCTATTTTAATTTAAAACTAGGTCAATTCGTTTTTTTTAATACAACTCTGACCCACGTTTAAAAAAAATGTACCCAAACTCTGGGAAATATTCAATTTTAATTAAATTTTCAGTGTTGATTTAGCAATGAATTAATTTTTATTTTATTTTAAAACTTTCTGATTTTTTTCAAGTCACTTAACTTTGACCTCCCTGTTTTTGGGGTGCAAAATATCGGTGTGTATATATGTGATTGATACTATTTTCTGCATAAATAAAAAGACTAAAGGTGTAAATAGAAGAAAAACATTTTTTTTTTTTTTTTATATTCTTCGCGGAGAACCGTCCCGGCCCCTTGCCTCAAAAAATGCTTGCCGGTGGCTACTGAAAAAGAAAAAAAAAGAAAAAAACAAACAAAAAACACCAGCTACGATTAAAGTCCGTAGCGGAAGCGGTGTTACTTGAATAAAAAAAACTCTGGTTAGAATTTGGGTTTGAGGTTGGGGTTGGTGTTTAGGGTTACTTTAATGGGAAAATAAATAATTTGGGCTCTGTTTTTTCTAACTCAGAAAAAACAGAACCCAGAAATTTTGTAATAAAACTGTTAATTTTAACTAGGGGTAGGGTTAGGGTTTAGAGTTTAGGGTTGGGGTTGGGTTTTCGGGAAAAACGCCCTAAGTTGGTTGTTATTTTGTTGTTGTTTTTTTTTTTGCAAGTGACACCGCTTCGTCTACGGACTTCAATCGTAGCTGGTGTTTTTCACAGCAGCCACCGGCTAGCGTTTTTTGAGGCAGGAGGCGGGGCGGTTCTCCGCGAAGAGTACAGTTTTTTTTTCTTTTTTTAAAGAATCTGCTCGAGTAGTAAATAAGTACCGAAAATCGAAAAATAAAATGAAAATAAAAACTAAAAAATAATTTTCGGAGTATTATTTGGGTAATATTTGCGGAGTTCTGTCCTGGAATCCTGCCTCAAAAATTGCTAGCCAGTGACTGCTGAAAAAAAACCCCAGCTACGATTGAAGTCCGTAGCCGAAGCGGTGTAAAAACAAAAAAATAGAGTTAGGATTTAGGGCTAGGGTTGGGGTTGGTTTGGGTTTAGGGTCAGTTTAATGGAAAATAAATAAATAATTTGGGTGACCCAGGAAAAACAGAACCACAAATTTTGTAATAAAACTTAATTTTAACTAGGGGGTGTTGGGGTTGTTTTTTTTTTTGTTTTTGTTTTTGTTGTTTTTTTTCAAGTGATATCGCTTCTACTACGGACTTCAATCGTAGCTGGTGTTGTTTTTTCAGCAGTCTGCGGCTAGCAGTTTTTGAGGCAGGAGGCCAGGACGGAACCCTGCAGAGATTACCATTATTTGTATTATTCAGACTATAATTGTCCTTGTCTTCATTGTTATCTGTACAACGTTTCGGCCGATGTGCCCTCCGGCCTTCTTCAGGTATTTCTTGTCGGACACAGGGACCTTCTTATAATAGGGAGCCATCAAATCTTTAAAAATCAAAACCTATGATATAAGGGTAGTTGGAAAATATCTTACATATAATTAGACAACCATTCATCTCCCCAGACAGCACATGCACCTAGCTTAAAAGGTGTAGGGCCGGGTTATTGTCCGGTGCCTGAGGCGCCTCAAGAGTGGAATGCCGACGGGGCCATGCATTTTTTTTGCACTGGTTATAACATGAGCTTAATTTTGGTTTCCTCACGTTAAAGAGACCTGGTGTTATTACGGCCTGGTGGGAGGTCAAGAAAATAAACACAATTACAGAACCGTTACTTCAAGAAAAGGTGCATAAAAGAAGATTGTGTTGAAGAACTAAACATTGTTTCTTAAGCTTCGAGAATTTTGCACGTCTCAATTATTTTCCAGACATTTTTTAAAAGATATTTGCAACATTGAACCTCAGTCATTAGCAAGCCCAGTTTTTGATGACAAAATGTCCTTGAAATATTAAAAATCTCGTAATGGTAAAAAAAAATATTTACCCAACCCGTTCACTCTGGGTAGGATTTGACACAAGGTCCAAGTATAAGGTATCCAGCATGGATCGAACTCGCTTTTCAGTAGTGATGGATCTGATGGATCTGCAAGAATTCCCCTAAAGAAAGAAAGATAGAAGAAAAAAAAAAAAACATCATTGACCATGCGTTTCAATTCGAGATTAAAAACGCCATGTGACGTCATGTCATGTGATCTAACGAAGGATTAGCGGAAGACATTTTTCATGAGAAAGAAAGAAAGAAAGAAAAGTTGAACCTGCGTTTCTTTAAAGTAAGTATGATTCATTTTCAATACAAGAAAAAAAAAAAAAAATATATATATATATATATATATATATATATATATATATATAATTCATATTCAAGAGAGTTGGATGAAATGTGCGTATGTGTGTAGTAAGTGAAAGTGATAAAATTAATTTCTGCGGATGAATTGTTTTGTTGAAGTTTTATGTTTACCGTAAAAAGTAAAAAAAATAAAAAAAATAAAAAAAAATGTTTACCGTAAGCAGTGCTTACGGTAAACATTTTTATTTAATTTAATAAATTTTATATGTTAAAATTTATTTTAAATTTAAAAATTTTTCTTGGTTCTAAGTTTTAAACCCTTTAAAACTTTTCCTGTGGTTCCCTTCCCAAAAATAAATATAAAACCTTTACTTTAAACTCATTTTTGCCCTTTTTTTAGAAAAGTTTTCAGACAATAAAATAAATAAATAAATTTTACAAACTACATAGTGGCAAAATATGAAAAGAAAAAAATATTTCAAACGAACCTAGACAAATATCTAAAAACGAACTGAGAAAAACTGAAGAAAAATGTTTCTACGAGTAAAATTCTGGAAATTAATTTTTGATTTGAAACAAAATAAAATTAAAGAAGCGACGCGTACATTTTTTGGCTAAACTTGCAAATCGGTCGGAAAATTAAAACATATTACAGGGTGACCCAGAAAAAACAGAACCCAAATTATGTAATTATTTTCCCATTAACCCTAAATCCCAACCTTAACCCCAACCCTAAAACCCCCTAATTAAAATTAACAGTTTTATTACAAAATTTGTGGGTTCTATTTTTTTCTGGGTCACCCTAATTTTCTGACCGATTTGCAAGTTTAGCCCATTTTTTTTTATAAAATAAACATTTTTTTTAATTAATCTCGAAAAAAGTGTAACTTCTAATGTTTATTTGTTTTAAATGTTTTTGTTTTATCTCAAGTTAAAAAATATTATTTATCTCAAGTTAAAAAATATTATTTATAAAAAAATAAAAGTACTATTTGCTTTTCACAAGAAGAAAAAAATATCATGGAAAGAAATATACATTTTTTTTCACGATAAAAAAATAATTGCAATAGCACTTACGTAAATAAAATCTTAAATGAGTAAATTTTTACATCAAAATGTTTTAATTGCTTCTGAATTTAATTCTTTTTTCAATGTTCAGCTCGGATTAAAAGGTGTCGATTGAGTTTATATAATATCTTTTCAGCTAGTATATTAGGTCAGGTCAGCTGTTCCTTATAAATATTCATTTTAAATCCACAGAATATTTATAATCATTTCACAGATTATCCAACTTTGCCTTGAAGGAGTTTAGAGATGGGCATTCACTACCGATGAAGGTAGTTTATTCCATGTATTCACCACTTTGTAACTAAAATAATTTTGTCTTGCGTTTGCTTTACAAGATTTTTTAAGGAGTTTTAATTTATGTCCCCTTGTATAGGTATTTTGAGCAATGTTTAATAGGTCAGAGTTCGTTGAATAAAAGTCATGCGTGTATTTGTAGGCTTCAATCATATCCCCTCTTATACGTCGGAAAACCAGACTTGGTAAGTCAATGTTCCTAAGTCTTTCTTCATACGAAAGGGATTTTAAATTATTCACTAATTTAGTAGCTCTCCTCTGGACTCCCTCAATGAGTTTTGTGTCCTTGATGAGTCTTGGGCTCCAAACCACATTAGCAAACTCCAAATGCAGTGAACAAATTTCTTCATCCATGAATTCATAATTTTAATTTAATTTTTTTTGGTTTAAGATTTAATAAACGATTTTTTTTTTTTTTGTTTTTTGTTTTATTTTAATGAAGAATTGCTCTATTCTGCGTGTTTACCTTTTTTTAAGTTAAGATCGGATTAAAAGGTGTCAGTTGAGTTTATTTCTAGAGTGTAGTGATGTGTTTATTAATGAGTATTTAATACTATTATTTAGTTTGTGTGTACCCCCTCCCTAAAAATAGGGGGGTAGGGGTTCTCCTTATTTTTTCATACAACTACCTATGCACCTGAAACTATGGGTAGGGATCTTTCTTTCCTGACACCGAGAAGTAGTGTACAAGGACCTTTGACAAATAATCGAAGCAAGTTTATTTTCATTTTATTTTGGTGAATAAAAGAATCCATACAAAAATCGGTAAAATCAGTTACGTCTTTCTTTTTTTTTTTTAAACTGAGAGATACTAGTTTTTAAAATTAATTGGGTGTCAACAAATCAAAATAAAACGATTTATTTATTATTTAAAAATAATAAACTTCGTTTAATTTTTTTAATTTATTTATAATTTTATTTTATTTTTTTTTGTTTGTTTTGTACTTAATTAGTACAAAACAAACACTAACGGATTTTTCTAATTTAAGAGTTTTTTTTCTCTTATAAATATAATAACATAATAACATAATAAACCATTTTATTTTGATTTATAATGTTGTCGTCTGTTCTTTTGATTTTTTTTTACTCCAAAATGTAGGTTTCCATCCTGTACACAACGCTGCGTGACGTCATGATTTGTTGTGCACATTATTCGCACTCCTGAACAGTAGGGACCTCCAGTTCGATGTGTAAAATTACCCCCCCCCCCTATCTAACACAATGAAACTTGAATAAACGTTGATATTATCGTCAAAGTTTTTGGACCATTCAAAAGAAAGAACATTAAAAAAACTACTGATGATTTAAAAAAAATATTTTCAGCCTACGAAATAATGAAAATTATGAATGAAAACAATGTTTACATATTTGGAAGAGGTTACCCTGCCGTTCCTGGTCGAATAGACAAACTGCTTTTAGGCTTATTATGCTGGTTCTCATAAATTTAAAAGCTAGCATTCGGGCATTTCATGTTTAACATCTTTAATTTTAAATGGTAATTTCTTTTTCATATTTATATCTTGTGAGGATAAAGATTAAAAAAAAAAAAAAAAAAAAAAGATACCGTTAAAACGTGAATAAATTAAAGGACATGGTGAGTGTAAATTTGACTATTAGATACCACCAATTTTCCCTGTGAAATTTACACCCCCTATATTTAACACAATGAAACTTGTATAAAGGTTGATATTATCTTGAAAAATGTTTGTCCATTCAAAAGAAGAAACATTAAACAAACTCCTGATGATCTAAAAAAAAAAATTCAGATTACGGAAATAATGAAAATTATGAAGGAAAAACAATGTTTACATTTTTGCACCGTTAAATCAATTGAAATTTAACGTGGCCAAAAACAAGTTATGAGTTATGACTATAGTTTTTTTTTTTTTTTTTAATTAATGGTCCGATTTCACGAAAATATCCAGAATTGCTTACCTTTTGATGAAAATATGTCTGAAATAGTTTTTTTCCTAAAGTATATTAAGGGAAATATTTTTTTTATAAGGTCTACCCTATTTTATTTTATGAAATATGAAAAAATGAACTGAAAAAAAAAAAATTTTTACTTTTTTTCTATAAAGATAAGAGTCTAAATAATTATATCAGAAGATTTTTATAAGTTTCAATGCGAGAGCGTTTTATTAAAAGAACCATGAATACAGAATTCAGCTAAAAAAATATCAATAAAGAAATTGGCCCTGTTGTAAAAAAACGGACTGTTTTACTTATTCTTCAAGATAATGGTGAAATAATTTTTCCCCAATCGGATAATTTGATCTTTGAATTAAGTGTTTTTTTTTGTAGCACCTCTTTATGTTCGTTATTTCTTTTTTGCGAGATTTTAAAAGAAAAAGTTCAAAAATATTTACATTTCTTCCTTCAATATGGCCTAAACTGATCACGTGACCTATTTTGGTGGTACCTATTGACTATCATGAATTTTGCAGAAATGCGTCCTGGCCTCCTGCCTTAAAAATCGCTAAGTAGTGCTAGCCCAAAAAACAACCCGCCCTACGGATGAAGTCCCTAGCTGAGGCAATGCCTGCTGAAAAAACAACCAGCGCTTAAGGCATTTTTCCCAAAAAGTTAATGCAATATTTTACCCCCTCCCAATCCAGTCCTTTTTTGAGAAGTAAATATAAATATTTTAACACTCCCTCTATTTTAAAGGGTGGGGGCTAAATATTTACATTTACTTGTCGATAAAAATATGGCTTACTTTTAATGCCTTCAAATCACTAACAAAAAGTAATTTGTCAAAAAAAAAACGTCTTCAATCTGCGAAAAAGTATCTTTTTTTTTCGGTATTTTCATTTTATATCTTTATTTTAATTTTTTTTTTTTCGACAATCAATTACAAAGAAAAAATCAAAACATTTTTTGGGTATTTTAATTTTATTTTAATATATTTATTTCCAACAATCAATTACAAATAAAAAATCAAAATATTTAGATATTCTTTTTTATTTTCAGCTAGGGACTTCATTTGTAGGGTGGGTTATTTTTTGAGCTAGCACCGCTTAGCGTTTTTTAAGGCAGGAGGCCGGGTCACATTTCTGTGAAGAGCCCTGAATTTTTTCCAAAATGAAAAATCGCATTTTCCACTATCAATTCTTAAAACATAAAATTCTAACCCAACCCTAGCCCTAACCCCAATCCCAACCCTAACATTAATTTTTATATAAGGAAAGGCGTTAAATGTGAAATAGCCTATTCAGTGTTTAGAATTTAGAATTTTTGTATCTTTATCCTTCACAGAATATTTAAAAAATTACTTGCATTCATAATAAAGAATATTTACAGTGACAGTGAAATAATCATAAAAGTAGGTTTGTTTATTTTACAAGGACCGGCAAAATAAGCCTAAAAGCTGTTTTTTTCTATTTGACCAGGACTGGCAGGGTCGCCTATTAGTTACATTTTTGCTCCATTGAATCAATTGAATTTTAACATGTCCACATACAAGTTATGCTTACAGACTTAAAAAAAAATTCTCTGAAAAATCAATAAAGAGTCAAATTTTCACGTAAATTTCAATACTTAATTTACCTTTTATATAAATTTGTTTAAAATAGGTTTTTCCTAAAATATATTAGGAAAAATATTTTTTTACTAGGTCGACATCCCCGCACCCCACGAATTTCATTTTATATATATTTTGGTCATACGAGTTTTACATTTTTCAATAAAGATAAGAGAAATATTAATGATGCTTTTTTGGTAAAATGTCCACTAATTCTGAAATAAAAAGTGCCATAATATTATGATTGGAAAACTTTTACTTGCTTTTTTAATTAATAACTATATCCTATTGAATTGCAAAGAAAAAAAATTTTTCTGAGAGATTAATTTTTAAGAGATTTTAATTCCTTTATGTGATTAAATAATTTTGATTTTTTAATGTAGGAATCCAGTTTTTCACTAATCTTTTAATAATATAACACTGAATTTTAGAAATTGGATGAAGGCAACATTAATAACAACCAACATATTTTAGTATTTTTAAGAGAATTTTAAATTTTTATTGTTGAATAACAATGTTTGCTTTCTAGAATGTACGGAAAGCTATTTTATTTCTGTGAACATTGGTAATCTTTCTTTAATTTTTTCACAAAGTGAAACTTAGTGTGAGATGCGTTGCCTGTCTTCTGTTACAGTCTTACTGTTCATTGTTTTTGCATGTAAGTTCAACAATTAAAAATTATTCGGGAGTTATTCCAAAACTCCACAACATTTAAGAAAAAAAGGAAAAGAATTATAAATTCATTAAAAAAATTGTTAAAAACCAATAATAATCAGTTATTGCACAATGCACAAGAAAACAATTATTTTAATTATAGTCATCCATACATTTAAAAGTATAATCGTCAAAGGGAACTAATGTGTGAATTAATGCCACTTTATCTTAAACTAGAAGCAGCTACCCAGCATCACCTGGGTAGAGGGGGTGTATTGATTTGTTTATTTTTGAGTTTTACAAATGCTGGGCATTTTTAAGTAGAATTTCAATGCTATTTTTATGAATATTTTAATTTTTAAATATTTTCAAATATAAATCAAATCTTCATAATTTTTGCAAAAAAAAGCTAGAACCAGTGATATTTAATGTATATATATATTTACTTTGTTGTCGTTTTACTTTCGTAATTTCATCCGCACATACATACACACACACACATATGTATAGATAGATAAACAACACCTCTTGACTTTCCGTCCTGTTAGCTGGAGCGTTAGAATATACTGACTGCACCTCTGCAGAGGCGTAAGACTCCCCGAATGGGGCCACCTGTTGGTCGTGGGTGGTGACTCATGATGCTTAAGGATGGAATCCATGTGGCTGAGTAGTCCATGACATGCAATACTGATCAATCAGCTGGTCACTAGCACCTATATGATTGCGCCAACCCTATTGCCCTTATGGCAAGCCCCAACCCTTTTTATCATATGGGTGCTAGAAGGCAGTGACTGAGGGTCTTCATGTCCTGGGAATGACGTTAAACTATCTGATGGTGAGGTTCCAGTTTTGGAGGTCTGAGGAATGTGGAGTGCCCCTTTATCACCATTGCTCCCTGGTCCGCTCTGACCCGGAGTGGCAGTACCTGTTGGGGTCCCATCTTTGGGTTAAATAGAAAAATGTGTTTATAAAAAAATAAAATTGAGTATCCATTAAGTATGAATTTATTTCAAAACTTTTTTGGCATTAAATGACCCACTGGGGTTCATATGCTGTAAAACAAAACAAACCAACAAACCAAACCTGTTGATTTTTTTAATTAATTTTTTTTTTACTTATTTTTCAAGATAACAGTAAGTAATTATTTTCCAATCGGTTAATTTGAACTTTAAATTAACTGTTTTCTATGTAACAACTTTTATTTTGGTAATTTTTTTTTTTTTTTGTGGGGGAGAAATTTTTAAAAAAAGTTGAAATGAAGTGTTGATAGCATAAACTGATCACATGATGTTGTGTAATGTTGTGGTCTTCACCACTGCAGAACTGCAGATGACGGTGGGGATGATGCTGTTTTTGGCCATGGTCAGCCTTTCTTTTACCAACACAAATTTCACAGCACTAAGTCGTGTATATATGTTATGTGGCCTCTACACAACTGCACTGGCCACTGCACTCCAAGGACGTTTACAAGGCACGCTGTCGCAATATGTAAACTCCAGGGCTTGTTTATCAACATAAATTCTAGTAGCGGCAATCTTCGTCAAAGTCAGCCTAAAGACAGAGATCCTTCCTCTTCCCCTTTGCGTGGTCAACGGGTATCACGTTACAGTAGTGGGGCCAAGTATGATAATACTCACATGCACCACACCATCACAGCCAATTTCCTTAATTAACACATTATCTTTGCATATTGTTATCATCTTGGCTCAAGAAAGTCTTATTTGTTTATGTTTAATGGCTGGGCCACATCCATTCATAAATTCGTTTCGTACTAATTTTTTTGTGGTGGAAAATGATAGTACAAAAACTGTTTTTCATGAATTTATTAAACCAGCTTCTTATTCTTCGGAGAAAGAAAGATGTCTTATTCTTCGGAGAAAGAAAGGATGTCTTATTATATGTTACTTTAAGTTCGGCTTCATTAATCTTCTTAGGGTATAATTAATTTATTTTGTCCAGTTGATAAGTTCAAGATAATAAGTTTGACTTTCTATGTATCAGCAACATCAGACCCCGTTCTCATCTGTTTTCTACTAGTCCTGCAACCCGACTGCCTTCGTCCAATCTCGCAGCCTAACTCACTCTGTCCTACTATTTTATTATTAGCTAGTAATTGGTATTTATTACTTACTCTTGCCCCATTTAAAGGCCACCCATATCTAATTACGTTACAGTTGTTTTGGAGGTCCCTGCTGAACAGACACCAATTCTAAACTTGTACCTACTTACACAACAAATCTATCCTAAATTAAAATTAACTTTTTTTTTTCAACTGTGGTGTGGTGTTCCTGAGTTCCAGAACTTTAAGACCAGACGCCCAGTGGCATGCCAATGTTGTGATCCGGAGGGAGGGGAGCAAGAGCTCGACCTGGCGCCCCCTCCATGCTAATTCAGATTTTTCAAAGCTTCACCTACCCAGTCACTTTCAAATTTTACACATTCATAGTTCAGGAGTATAGTGGCAAAAGTTAGAAAATATATTTCCATGTTATAACAATATAAAGGCTTTTGGGTTAGGGCGATTTTGTGCCCTCTGAAGATGCGGCTTGGGGCAGTTGCACCTCCCTACCCCTCTACCTTTGTTCCACCACGGCAAACACCCGGTGCTTAGTATAATTATTGAAAATTCCATTATGTTAGTGATTTTCTTTTCTTTTTCCTTCCATGTAAAAACACCATTTGAAAAATAATAAACATGGATCTTGGTTGGGTTTAATCTTGTTTATGGTTTTCTGAGGAAGGTTTTACAAAAAAATTTATGTCTGCAAAGTTCTGATGGCAATTGGTTGTGATACACTTTTTTTTAATTGTTTGGCCCATTGTGTCGGAACTCCAGTCATCCATGGCCTGGTATATAAGATATATGGCTCATGTAGGGTCAGGATCAATCCTTGATGCTTTAGTCTTCCAGACAGGAGCTAAAAATACCTTGTACAAAAATAAATGTACTAAGTGGTGTTAAAATAAAGATAAGTGAGCTCAGCTTCAGAGAGACCCTCATCCACCACAGAGAGTACCTGCCCCTTTGTCTAAACCGGGTATTGGCTGGGTTTATTGCCTGACACTTGAGGCACACCAAATGGAGAATGCCAACTGAACTAAGCTATTTTTTGACCTTAAAAGGAGGCTTGCTTTTTTCTGGTCTCTAAATTAAACCTACCTTGTGTCACATTCCGGCACCATGGGAGTGGGTGGATAAATACAACCAACATATTCCAGTTATGATTCTCATTTTAAACTCGACCTTGTGTCACATCTGTCTTTGTGGGTTGGCTGATAGATACTTGCTTTGCTCTGCCAATATTGTGTATGTCTGTGTTTTGCAGTTTTTTAATTGTAGCAAAGATATCAATGTTAGAAAATCAAAAGGAATCCCATTTCCCCATTATATAACTTTTTATCTCAAAATAGTGCTTCCTTGTACACATAGAATACTCATACCTATAGATAAAAAAGTGATCCTTCCATGCTTATGCACTCAATTTTATTGGGCCTGTTTAGTGACTGGAGCAATTGTACATTTCATACAAGCTACAGTGGTAGGTAAAACTTGGATTTTAATAACGATATTTAAAGCAGGTTTTCATTCAGAAGACTGGTGTACTTATAAGAATTGGTGTTTGTTTAGGAATACAAACTATGTACACAACAAAATATGATGTTATACAGTTTTAAGTTTAACAGACTAACAATAACCCTTACTTTGACTCTGATGAAAAAAAAATCATATCTATCACAGTACTTTGATGTTTAAATTTCTTTGTGTTCCTGAATAGACCCCAATTCCTTAACAAGTGCACAAATATTTTTTAATACTCTTAGATGGAATTTTCAATGAGCAAAATGTACAGTAAATTATAACATTTAAATCTTTACAGTTGTCACTTTCAAAATAGACTTAAAAGGCTGATCTTAAAATTTAGTTAGGCCTTTAATGAATATAGTTATGTGACAACTCTTCAGTTATTCTTAGATGTCTTCCAGTAAACTTTTAACTGTTACCAGAGCTACTCTGAAATTCACCAAAGCTATATAAGATTTAATTTCTCACTATTACTGTACAGTATTCTTTATTCATGTGTATTTATTCATACTATTTAAATAAACTAAAGAATTTAAGATTAGAAATAAAATAACATTTTTTGTTATTGAGGAACAAAAAAACACTAATTGAAAGTTTGTAATTCTTATTGTTGGATGATTTTTAATAGTGTAGAATTAGAATCATCTGAAAATATTGATCAAATGGGCATTATATAATCAAGTTAAAAAATTAATCTAGTGTTAAAAGCTAAAAATGCTAGTGAAATTATTATTTTTAAATTTGTGTAGTCACTGATTATTCTTGTATCTTATGTTTCTATCATGTGTGTATATATATATATATATATATATATATATATATATATATATATATAAACTTGATATATTGATAATTGTAACATTTTAGGGATAACATTTTTTTCAACTTTGCACAAGTAATATTATTTTTTAATATATAATACTGACACTTTCTCAACTAAGTGAGATATAAATCATAACCATCTTTATATTTTTTAACATTCTATATACTTTATTTATCTACATAGATGGTTCCAAAGATATTTCCTACTTCAATATGTTTACATTTTTCCATTAATTTTTATCATAATTATTCTAATGAATAATCTAGAATATCAGTTTGTGTGAGAATCCAGAAAATTTTTCTCAATTTTGTCTTGATTTTCCTAAAAAAAAAATAAATAAAAAAGGCAAAGGACAAATTGATGTCGGGTTTTAAAGACAAAAAGAAATTGAGGATAAAAATCCAATTTTATTTATACACTGATGATTAAACAGAAAGAACCCCATCATCTAAAGTAGAAGCATTTGAAAGTGAACTGATTGCAATTGTGTTTCCATTTTTTTTTTCAGTTGTCATTATCACCATCAACATCAGCAATAAACTTGTTTTTATTGTTATTTTGATGATTGTTATTTAAGAACAGAATAAATATATTAAATGTTGATCCATGAATGTTGGTTCACTGTTCTTTTGTTTTTTTTTGTTTTTTTTGTTTTTTGTTTTTTTTTCCTTTCCTTTTCAATTTTAATGTTCTTGAGAGCAACACATGAATGTATGAAGCACCAATATATTGGGTAAACACTCACAGATGCATACATACACATCAATTACTTGTAGTTGTACTACTGCTATGTGATAGAAACACACCAGATGCTGTAATGGTATAAATATGTTTTGATACATAAATGGATGGTAATGAAGAAAAAAAAACACAAAACTGATCCATTGATCTTTTTTTTCTGTGGCATTGTCAGCATTTAAAAAATTGAAAAACAAAAATTAAAAAGTAAAAAGAGAATAGTAATGCTTTGTCACACAATTGATCAAGTCACTTTGAGATGACACACCATTTTATCTTTGAAATATGCATACTCTGGTTTCTTTTTTTGCTTTGATTAGATTAATCCAGGATTATGGACTTTTTAAGTTAATGGGAGATGACTACATACATGGGGATGTTGGAGACTAGAAAATTTCTTACTGAGCTGATTTTATACAAAGCTTGGAGAAGACAGTCACACTCTGCAAATAAAGTACACACACACACACACTCACACACGATAGGATAATTTTGAAAAATTAATGAAGGAACTCTCTGAAAAACAAAGTTTAGGAATTTGAAACAATTTATTTTTTTATTATTTGTTAAAACAATTTTTTCCCAAAAATGTTATACAAAAAAAAAAAACATAGAGGAAAATGAAGTTGTAGATAAATCTTTTTTTGTTTTTGTTTTATATATCTAAAGCTAAGGTGTGAATCAAGTCATGCACCATGAAATAAAATATTGCAGTATACATTTAAAATAGCTTCCACTTACTTCTAAATCTTTTAACTCTGTATCTGACTGCCATCTGAATAAATCCATATGCCTTGTCTTTTACCATTATACAAATAATTACTATGATGCACAACTTTTAACTCTTTCATTATTTCATAAAAGTGGAGTAAACACATATCTAATTAAAATTTATTATAAAAAATATCGTTTTATAACTTACTATCAGAGATTTAAATATGAACGAATATTGGTTATTTGTATATTGTGACTGTCTTCATTTAAAAAAAGAAAAGAAAATCATCAAGTAAAATGTATCACTAGTGCCACTCCTGCTGCTGTTTATGTCTACAACTAAGGACTTTTTACCAATTTTTGATATTCAAACAATATCAGATAATCTCTGTTTAACTGATATGAAAAAGTTTTAGGGCTTTGCCTATATAACCTGACTTACACAATTTTTACTTTTAAAGATAAACAAGAATATCAAATTTTAAATAGTTTCATTAGATTTGGTTCATGTTCAAGGTTAAAGAATGGTAATTATAGTTTGTAAATGTGATTCTCTTCTCTTCAAATATTTTCTAAGTACTTCAGCTTTGATTTGCCAAAATAAAGAACATTGTGTTGGATTATTCTCAGTATAACACAAAAGTCTGTTTTATAAGATTTCTCATTTTATAGACTTATTTTGTAAGAACTCTAATTCTATATAAAAAGATTTTTTTTAAAACATTGAAATTTTATTTGTATAATTTGTGACAGCCTATTCACTCCTTGTATAGGAAACACTTTTACATAGTCAGGGACTAAGGCTTTTAAGTATTTCTGCTCTTATTCATAGCTCATAAATCTAATTTATACTCCATTTTATTTTTCCTAATTAACAATGTAAATCATCTTACTTCATTTAAGAAAATCTCATAGACAAGTAGTTTACTGTTGCAAATAGATTGATTACTTCTAAACTATGATCAAATTTAGATCCCATTTCATAATGTTTAGTGTTTTTATTTTAAGAAAAGAAAGAAAAAAGGCACAGAAATTTAAGCATCTTTAATTTTTAATCATACTTCCTTACTATATTTACGAGAGATGAATTTTGCTAAATTGAAAAGAGTTCATTGTAAAATTGCCACAAAATATTGCAACTCTAAGGTAACTTTCTGAAGATGACTTTCTCAAAAGACATTTTGTATCCTGGATATTAATAGATTTTCTATAATAATGAAAATCTTTGCAGCTAAAAGTGATAAAGAAATTATTAGAAATCTAAACAACAGAATTGCCTCAAAGGAAAGTCATCAATACATTCATTTAATGTGTCAATTATTTTGTCTGGCTCTTGATATAATAAATTATAGAAATAACTTGTAAGTAGCTGACAAAATTATCTTGACTTATCATTTTTTTGTTAATTTGTTGATTGGAATTTCTTTTAATTTCACATTTACATTTGTTCTTTTTAGAAACAATGACCACTTTATTGAAAGGTAGTAAATACATTTTTAATATCTTTCATCTTAAATTATGCATTAGCCTTATATCTCTATACTAGCAGAGGAACCCAGTATGGCCAGGTGTCAAATATGTCAAAACAGTTTTTTGTTTTGTTATATTTAAATGACTCATAACAAGTTTTTATATAGTTCTTTTTTATATTTTATTATATGTACACATATTTAAAATTCTAAAGCAGATACATCTCTGAAATTGAGTTATATTTTATTTTGTTAAACTCATTATTTCTCTGTTAATTAAACACATTTATTTAATAACATTCTTTAATCTTTAGATATTCATCTGCTTTAAAATAATAATAATAATAATAATAATATAATAATAAAATATTTGTATATATAATTACATGAAAAAAGGACTACATAAAACATTAACTTTTAAAAACTTTTCATTTAAGTATATATATATAAGGTACCCTTTTGCTAGTCTACAATATCTTGTTCTACAAACCATTCTTGGTACATGGTAATTCATAATTGGTACTGGACATGTGGCATTTATGGGCTACACTTTGTAATTGATTATTTAAGATTTCCACTAACAAATTCAAGCAAAAAACCTTACAGTATAAAATCCATACCTTTTACCAATATAGTCAGGTTGTTTCAGATGCTGATTTAGGAATATAGGGTTTTTAGTTAACTTTCATTTCTAGTTTTAAAATTACAAAATTTTACAATGCTTTTAAGAACAATATTATTTTCTGATTAAGCTGAATCATTACAGTATAAGTTTGAACATTTAGAAGATTATATCATAAAAATAAATCAATAGAAAAGTACTATAATAATTTTTTTCTCCTCAGAATGCTTTTTAAAAATAAAAAATGTTAGAAATGTCCTTTAGAGGTTTCCTGTATATTTTTCCAAGACTGCCCATGTGTATTGCAGTGATTATATATCAAAAAGGATTCAGATGTGAAGTTGTTTCATCCTGGAATTTTTTTTTTTTTTTGAGCCCACAGGAAATCTCGTTTGTTTAAGAAAAAAAGAGGAAAAAGGTACAGAATGTGATTCCTGTACAACCTGGTTGAAATCTAAGGAAACAGGAGTTGAAAAAGAATTGTTTCTCTGTTCATAATATCTTATATCCTGATTTTGTATATATAACCCACAATTTTACTGTATTAATGATCTTAAAATTACTTTATTCAATTTTACATGATCTCTAGTTCTGAAAAACAAAAAAGAAAGAAAAACTCTAAAAGAAAAATGATATCCTCCCAATTATCCTATTTTTATTTGTATACACTTCTAGATATATGAATATAGATCATGCAATCTGTCCCTTAAAGTCTCTCTCTCTCTCTATCTCTCTCTCATATATATATATATATATATATACACACACACACACACCAACCCTTTCACACGAGCAGGATATGACACATGGTCAATTTCTTAAGCAGAGTTTAACAGGTTTAAATTCAGTTTTCCTTCTTCTAGACTGGTTGTCTAACCAACGTTAAAGAGCCCAGTCTGCCCTACTATTTGGCCATAGCTGGTTGGATGTATACCTTTCCCAAGTGTATTAGCATGATGTAAAATGCAAACAGCCTTGTTCAGTATTTGAATTCCTGTTGCTGAGTCAATTTCCTACGATGATAACCATTGCACCATATGCCTTATTATATATATATATATATATATATATATATACATATATATATATATATATAGGTGGATCATTGGTGACTAAACTGGTAACACCGCTGATTTTGTCTGGTGAGGAAGGTGGCTAGACACCATGCAGAACAAAAAACAAGACTTGTAAAAGGGCTGCGGAAGCCTTTTGCTCAACAGCCATCTAGCACTGGTATTAGGGTCACAACCCATTCAAAGGGGCTCTGGTGAAAATCCAAAGGGTGTCTCCATCATTGTCCAGAATGAACAGCTTTTGGTGTACTTGTCACTGCATCCATGGAAAATCTGTGGTAAACAAGGGCATCTCCTCCCCTGACTGGGATATGCATTTGGAATTTGGGGAATGATTGTGAATTTCCTATTATCTTGTTACTCTTTCCATGAATTCACCTGGTTCAACTGACCCTGGGTGAATGCCATAACAGAAAGAGAATAGTGTGTGTGTGTGTGTGTGATATAGCTAATATGGGTGTTATATTCATAAGTAAACAATGCTTAATATCATGGATAGAGCATTTATATCTAAGTTACGGTAGTGTGGACATGGAGTTAATGGCGCCTGGTTACTGAGTTTCTCATCTATGCAAACTTCAGACTGCATAGGCGAGAAACTGTCAGTAACCAGGCACTGTTCACTCCATGTTGATGCTATCTTAACTTAGATGTATATACATGTATATAAACACAGAATTAGCTTCTGTTAAAGCAACTGCTTTTTGGTGTTACTGCCTAAGCCTTGCTAAAATGCAAACATAACCACTTTTTTTTCATCATCCATTGAGGCATGCCTTGTTTTGTTCCATTTATCAGATTTATCAATGGGACAAAATGTTGCAAGAAGTGTATTTGTACTTTTCCAGCAGTATTAGTACAAAGTTAGTACAAATAGCTTCAGTTGGAATATGAACTCTATTCAATGATTCAATTTTCTGTGCTGATAACTGTTATTGTTGTATTACATCTCCCTCTATTCATATCTCTCTCAAATAGAATTTGAGATATAGTAAGTTGATTGACATTTTGATATATATTAAAATTTTAGATATACAAACCATAAAATACTATGGTTTGCACTAAGCATAGATAAATGTCTAAAATCTTGAGTAAATAAAGATGTGATAACCATAAAAAGTTATAATTGGTATATAAATATTAAAATACTTAGTTCATGGCAAAGTATATTTTAAAATATTATCTTGACTCATTCTAACAATGGTAAGGCTTAGAATATGTTGACTGCATCCTCTGCACCAAAATTGTGACACTAAACTGCATCCAGTGGTGAGGTTCCAGTTCTGATGAGTATGGTGTATCCCTTCATTACCATTACTCCCAGGTCCACTCTGACCTAGAGTGTTACTACCTGTTAGAGTCCTATCTATAAGTCGAATAAATATGTTTGAAAAATGAATTGTATTAAGTAGCAATACTTGAAACCATATTACTCTATACAAATTATTTATATTAAGAGGAGTTACTTGGATCAATAATGGTTTACAAAAGATTATCAGTAGTAGTTACTTGAAACCATATAATTGCTTGAAATACTTGGAATCATATAACTCTGTACAAATTATTTAATAGGAATATTTGAAACTATATAACTGAGTGAAAACAAAGATTATCATTATTAGATAGGAATAGTAACTTGAAACCACATAATTGCTTGAAAAACTTTGGGATTAAATAACCCAACAGAGTTGGCATACAATAAAACCAATCAACATTTCTAACAAAGCCTCTTTTCCTTAAAGAAAATCTTGCTATTTAAGCCATGGAATTCATTATAATCTTCTTTGAATACTTTTTGAAAAACATATAAAATTATTTCTCCTTGTCTGACCCATAAAATAGAATAGTTCAAACATCAAGTTCATATATCTATTTTTTTATCCTATCATTCAAAAACAAATTGTTCTGTAAAAATATTTAAAAGGGCATAGAACTTGCATAAAAAGAAAATTCTTTGGTTATTTTTTCACCACATAAAATTGGGACAAATTTAGTGTTCCTAGTGAAAATTTTATGTTCCTAAAATTGATAGAAAATTATTCAGATTTCCATTGATTAAAAAGCTAGGGATTTAAACTACCTATATTATAATGATCTGTTTTATTGTAATACTGCAAAAATGGTATATTGTAGTATTATTTGTTTGCACAATAACATTAAAACATGCTAATTTACAGACTAAAGCAACATTCAATTCAATTTGAAACTTTATAATGATAGTGTGTGGTGGGGTCTATATTCATGTTCACCTCAATCATTATAATTTTTCAAGGAAGAGCATAAAGAATTGGATGTTGACAATTATGTTATCCTGGTATAATTTTGTTTTATAAAGTATTTTTTTCCTGCCATGAAGTAATTAAAAAGATCTTTATTTACATTTCAAACTTAAGTTAAAGTGGGTTTATATTTGAGACTACAATCAAAAGAGTTAATGAAAAAGAAAAAAAATTGAAGTTATGTGAAAGAATTAGATACAAGTATGATTTTTACAATTAAAATTCTGGAATTAACTTTTTATTTAAATTTATTTTAGATATAGAATGGAGCCTTTTATCAGCCATATTTTGTTTCTGTATTAAATGATTTTGCATTATTTTGGAAGAGAAATGTTTAGAAAGATAACTACAAATAGCAAAAGAATAAAGAAATGATTCATTTACTGAAAACAAATATGATCTATGCAGAAACTAGTAATTCTTAGTTCTAACAAGATGTATTTTTTTAATCATTAGAATAAATACTCCACAAGGAAATAGAGAAATTAAAAATTATAATGACTGGTAAATACAAAAAAAAAAAAATCACTAACGATATTGAATGGATAGATATACATTATTTTGATAATTATTCCATTTTTTTTTATTAAGCATCCTATATTACGTAGTAAATGGAAAAAAATAATAACTTTATTAAATTTTTAAACTTTCTATTGCATGCTGCAATAGCAGCACGTTTTACCATTTAAACTATTTCTATATTATTAACAAGATATTGCATATAAAAACTTTATTACATAATTTACAAGTTTATATATTAATGAAATGAATATAATGGATGCTGAATGCAAAAACTTGCGTGTTACCACTATTCTTTGTTTTCAACCACAGCAAAGCTTTTTCATTTTGCCTAATGGCAGATTATTTACTAAATTGTGTTAGATGATGAGCACTTATGTTGTCTTAGTTTGTAAAGAGAAGAATAACATTTCATACAGATACAAATTTAATAAACCTATCACTTTGAAAGATTATTTTAGGTTTCTTATAATATAAAGTTGGGTACAAAAATAATAATGAACACTAACAAAAGCTCAATTGATGAATGAGTTTTTTTCTGCTTTATTTCTTTTTGCTAAATTGCTTCAGTAAAATCACTTGCAGATTATTATTTTCAGTTTTAATCAATTATAATCCCATATTGGTAGTCTCATGGTATTTCTATTCTAAGATCATCTTGCTTTGTGACTCAAATGGGTTTGACTATTTTCACTGAAATTAAAGCAATATAGAAACTATATTAAACAAACTAAAATTGTTTTGTTCTGTGTAACCTTTATTTATGAAATCTAAAAAGCTACCAAGCCTTTTTTTTCTCTTCAGATTTAATCTAAAAAATTAAAATAAAGCTAAGATATGTCAGATTATATATATAGACAACTTCATACTTGCATATATTTGTATTTATGAATACATGTGTATATATGCTGATTTTTGTAATTGTTTTTTTAAAAATATCTCTACATATATAGATATGAATATGAATTTAACATGTGTCTGTTATTGTTTTTTTCAACAATTTGTTTCTTTTATCTTATATTGATGAAGATAGCATGTTTTGTCACATGATCACTTATCATAAGTTGATCTCTATAGAAAAGTATTTTCCCTCTCTTGTAAGGAAATCCTTTCTATAAAAGAAAAACATTGTTTTCTTAATACAACTCACAGATAATTATTATTGAAGATTATATATATATATATATATATATATATATATATATATTATTATTATTATTATTATTATTATGCGTAATTAATGTGTTTCTATTCAGGGAAATGTTTTCAAAATTCTTGATGTTTTGCTTCCATTGTAGATTTTATAAATTTGGTAGTTTGTATTTCAGGTTGAAAGTAACTGAAAAAAAAAAGTGTTGAAACCTTAGTTTTAAAAAAGAAATGTCAACTCAATAAAGTATACATTTTAAATTTTGATTTATTTTTGAGATGGTAATCAAGCAGCAGCAGCAGCAGCAAAAGTGACAGCAGTTTAAGGGTTGGTCCAGTCTGGATTGAATGATTTTGTTTGTGATGTGCCTTCAAAATGAGATTTATCTGTGTACATATGAATGAATAAATGATGAATATGTTTGGACTGAAGTGTCATAAAAATGACCTGATGGCAGTTTCTAAGAGAATGCTGATGAGGCATTTTAATAATATTCAACAAAATATAACATTTTTAATTAATTGAAAGGATATGGTAACATAATTCTAAATAACTCCCTCTACATTTGGCCCTTTAAAAAATGAATACAGTAATATAATTGACAGAAACAATTTAGTTAATGGGACAATTGTTATGATCTTATAGGTTATTACCTATCAAGCATTTGTATACTATATAAACAATTATGCACATATTGATGGATAACATGCAAGTATAATGGATATATTCAATGTATATAGTGAAATATACATATGCAATGACATCAAATAACATATCCTCCTCCTATTTCTCCATATTTTTCATCTGTAGTTATGCACTTAGAGTATATGTAAAGAGACTGATAAGCTGGTGCCAGTTATCAAAACTGTTCATGTAATACAGAAATACTCTTGATACTCACCAATCAATATACACAATTATAGCATATGCACGCATACAGTGGCCTCAGCTGCATCTAGTCTCAGCACTGCACATGTGCAGTTGTTACTTTTGACAATTACCTCAACTGGTCACAACACAAGTTCTGCTGCCATTAAAATTTGGACACTCTTTTGTTCATATGTAGGATGGAGGAAAGTAGTTGTTTGGAATTATAAAAGATAAAAACCTCCTTAATTTCTGAACTTGTCCAGAAAATAAGTGCATACTTTAAAAATGTTTTTTTTAATTCTTTATTCAGAAAGGCAAGAAAACTTTTAAAATGGAATGCAGCAATTTTGGAAAAAGAAATCTTTTTATACATGAATCACTTTTTTCTAAAAACACTTGAAATCCATTAATTGTAGTTATGGTTTATATGAAAATAACAGAAGTAAACAATACAGCTATGTTACTACTGTTAATTACTGTGACTAGATTGGGTCAACAATGATACATGATCTGCAGTAGATTGGATGACAAGCCACGTGTCAATACAAGACAAGAATTTTTATTGATCACAGCAGCAACTAAAATATCTTGATGTTGTCAATACAAAGTAAAAAGCTCCAAACTGGAGGGTATTTATAGAAAATTGTTATAGTAGTTTTATAAATATAGTTTGCTGTTTTACACAAGAGGTTATGATTACAATGAGACATGTTTACAAATGGTGATTGATTGAAAACTCTGGATGAAATAAACTGATATGGAAAAAATGCTCACAAAATTTAACTTTCCTTAGATATATGTATGAAATAGCTTAGTGACTAAATTGAAATCAAACCTATCTGACTATAATTTAGCATGACTCCTATAGAAACCAAAATAAAGGATGATCATTAGCTCCAAATACACATCTTTATAAATTTAAAATCTTCATGAACATCACCGGAGACTAGAATATGATGTGGGAGTTTCATAATTTGTTGATTCAAAAGGGAAATAAATTTATTGAAATAAACCATTTTATACTTTAATACTAAAAAATTATCCACCTAGATTATATCAAGTTAATGTTACATAATTTGGAATTTTTTTTTTTTTTTACATTTCAGCTTCCAAATTTTAAAATCTGTCCAAAAATATTAACCAAAAATTTAATGAAATTTTATAATAATGTTTCAGAAAAGATCTATTCATATTATTTTTTATTTTTGTTTTTATTTATTTTATATTTTATTATTTTCTTATTGTTATTCTCTGTAATGCAAATGAGTTGTAAGTCTGATGGTTAAGTGGTTTTTAAATAAACTTGATGCCAATAATCCAAGATTTAGGAAGAATCATTTCAAGATTCTGGACTCATCTTATATATGTTTGTAGAATTTCTTTCTTTCTTTTTTTTTTTTTCTTAAAGTATGCACAACCAGAAAATAAACCATTTCCACCAGCTTTGAAAGTATTTTTATTTCTAAAAAGAAAGATTTTTTTTTTTTTTTTGACAAACGCCTGCAAAAACTTCTAGCAATGATGTCACTTTCTAGTCAATGATGTTGGAAGCATACATCAGGTAGGTTGATGGTGTTGTGCTTTCAGACTCATGCACACACATACACACACAGCTGAATGCTTTTAAAAATTTCTCACATCCATTCTGTTTTGTTTTATATCTTTTATTTGTTGTTTCATTTGCAAGAGAACAAGAATTTCATGAATAGACAACAGGCATTGGTTTCTTTTTCCCTTTTTTTATTTTTTTTAGTGATGGGATAATTTTACAATCGATTGTTGAAAGGAGTAGTTGGTGGTAAAAGGGGTTAAAAATGAGACATTTGGGTCAGACAAATTAGACCTTGTGGTAACTATACCAAAAGAAAAAAAAGAAAAGAAAAATAAATTAATAATAAAGTGAATACATTTTTTCTGAAGAAAATGGGCACACAGTAAAAAACACATTGGAAACACAATTTCCATACTAAATTATCACGATGGTTTATTACAAATGTACCAGATCCTTCCTGAAAATTGCAAAATGGCAAAATAATCAGCAGTAACAGACGTGTTGATCAATGAAGTGGATATCTGTAACTGGCTGTTTTACCTTTGTCTTTAGACAACATAAGGACAACACCATCAACCAGTTCTGTACACTTTTATAACCCATTTTTTTTAATATATGTTTATGCCATACATACAAATGTATATTCTACAAAAAAGATAGTTAATTATTCAATACTAATCTAAGAAATAATGAAGTTCTGAAGAAATTTGAAAAACAAATTTATTTGGTGTTGCATAAATTCTCAAATATGTTCATTTTTATTTCTTCTTTATGGCTAAATGTTGAATTTCTTTTATAATTGTTGAAAAATATTCTTATCAAATGAAATAAGAGAATGAAATGTTTAGTCATAATCTTTTTACAGGTCATTTATCATTTTTTTCACTAGTGAAACTAATGAAGTCAGTTTAAAGTAGTGCACATGTAGTCTAGACAACAACAACAACAACAACAATAGTAACCAGTAGCTGTGCTCAACTTGCACTGGCCATACTGTGCCAAGCATATACTCAACATGTACACATTCATACTCACAGAGGAAAAAAATGATACCAAATCAGACTATTTATTTATTGCTCATACTGTCATATACTTTTTCAGTCTTCCATTCTAAACACCTTCCATGGCATCAGGAGAAACAGTGTGGTGTCATGATTAACAAACTGTCATTTAGAAAAAAAAAAAAAGATTAGTTTTTTATTCTGCAAATATGTTTGCTGTAAATTCATGGCATTTGAAATATTAAAATTTGGTTGCTTTTATATATGTTCAAGTTTCATTAAAAAAAAATGTAATAAAATATTTTTATGCATTATTTGACTATAAGTTTAGCTTGATCATTTATTAAAAAAAAAACATACATTCAAAAGCTATTTACTACTATTCTAGATTAAAGGAATTGAGTATTCCATTTATAATTAGCAAGTTGCCAGTGACTAATTTACTGCCTGTGAGCATAACCAGAAGACAGTATCATTTTTACATATCAAATGATCAGCTGTTAGTCTTCATAATACACAAAAAATAAGACCACTGCCATGAGGTTTTCAACCATGTGACAAACTAAAAATATACTTCAAGATTAGTCTTAAGATAAGACGCCTTTTCTTTTCTTTTTTTCCTTTTTCTTTTTCAAATCTAATTTGCTTAGCAATGTTAGAAGTAATATAAAGAGAAGATTTAGGGATGAAAAAAGGAAATGTGATGGGTTAGAAATAACCTGGTGCCATTAGAAGGAAATATTTTTCTCATCTGTGTGTTGTGCTAGACAGGGTTACCTATCACATCGGGAAAGTCATAGTGCCCCGACCACTGCCCACATCAGCACACATATTTCACATGCATACTTAATTATACATACATACATACATACATACATACTATCTTACACAAATAACTACTTATGTACAGGATGGAAATGTTTTGGATATTTTTCCATTTTTTTATGCCCCCACCCCCCACCCAAAACATATTTTCTTTTCAGGTTGTCACACACCATCATCTTAACTTTTGAGTTAAGAACGATAAAGAATCAACAAGTAGCAGAAATGAACTACCAAAACCAACACAAGAAGTGTAAACAATTTGCTAACCAATATATTCAAATCTACCAATAATTACAACAGAGGCCAATTAAAGTGGGAAAAACTAATTAAATAAAGAAGCACCGAAAAACTAATTAAACATAGAAACACCCAAACACTGGGGTATGAAAGAATAATTTAAGATTGGGAATAGAGGGAAACCTAATTAGTTATTGGTATAGTTTTCATGAATAAGTCTAAAAAACTGTTCTTGTTATTACCTATGCAGGCATGACAGAACATGCATTAATTTGTGATTTATGCTGACTTCCAAATTGATTTGAGAATAATAGACATAAATAGACTATTTTAATGGAGCTAAGCTCAACAAAAATAATTAAACACAAAGAAAATTTTTCACTGATTAGAAAATGTAATTATTATATACTTTTAGAACTGTTTGTGTACTTTATATTCAATAAGCATTAGATACTTTAACTTACATATTCATACAACTTCTATAATTTGTAATTTATTTATTTAAAAAAGACAAAGCACAGCCTTATTTATGCTTTACTTTTCTAAATTCCACTTAGCATTTAACAAATTTCTATTTACAAATTTCCATAAGAGATTTGCAAAAGTTTCTCATAACTGAAGAAAAATACTTTTGTCAAATTTTATCTCATATAGATATGTATGGATATTGAAGAGCTAGTATTTGTTACATATTTTATGTAATTCTATATGATAAATCTAAATTGGGAGTATTTAGATTATTTGTTATATACAGTAGTTGATTTTCATGTGTGGCTCATACACACTATCTTAATGGAATACCAATGTGGAAGTAAATTAACTGTAACAATAAGAAATGTTAAATATTGTACCCATAATGTGTTACCATTGACTGTTATTGCTGAATAAGAATAACTGTAGTGCTGCTGTTGCTGCTAATTCTTCATTTTAAAATCTTTTTATTATTTGAAAAAATTGCAATCTAAATATCTAGATAAAATTAGAATACTTTTACAATAATAATATTAAGACTTTTTATTATTTGAAAAATTGCAATCTAAATATCTAGATAAAATTAGAATACTTTTATAATAATAATATTAAGACTGACATTTAACAATTAAAGAAATACAAGATTGAAAATAAAATGAGTCACTTAATTTTGTTTGCATCTGTTTATAAAAAAAAAAAAAAAAAAATACTGGTCTATCAGCAAGTTGCTTGGTTTGAAAAAGATAGAAGTTATCCTAAAATTATCACAGAAAATTTATGCATATTATATCTAAAAGAATAAAACCATGCCAATTTATTCTTTTTGTTTTTATGCTATCATCATCAAATAAAGTTGTAGTCTGTGCTCAATCACAGATATCTAGTTAACCTTTTCATTCTAAAAACTACAACAAAAACTGCAGAAATGATTAAAGTTTAAATATGTTAATTTCAATGACTAAAACACTGCATATTAATATGGTACAGGAACTTTTTCTTTATCTTTTTGTCAATATGATCCATATTTTCAGATTTTAATTGGTTTGTACATGTATGCATTATGATTAATCAACATTAACTATAAATTATTGAATCATCTAGGAGGGCAGCAGTGAAAGAATTTTCAATTCAATAATTTACAACCCAACAAATCTCAAAGGCATTGCATTATTTCTAGAGTATTATCATAATTACTATTCGTAATTAACTATGTATTAATGGACAAGAAAAATACTATAGAATCATATAAAGTAAGATTTTATCTTATATTTTGTGTTTTTTAGGAAGACTTATTGAAATATCTTGACCAACTTTAGTAGTTGCAACAGCAGCAAGGATGTGAGGAATTAAAGAGATGATAAATCATCTTCAGAAAGAGCATTCTAAAAACATTAAAAAAAATCATAAAATGAAATGAAAAACACATGAAAAAATTATAACAATAGAATTATACAGTAAACAGCAGTCACACATTATTGAAGGCAAGGTAGCAAGAGTTCAAGTTATCAGACAGAACTTCAAGAAATCATTGAAAAACATTTCACTAATGAGGACAGTATCATCAATTGTTGGAGGAGGAGGAGGAGGAGAAGAAGAAGAAAAAGTTGTATGGGAGGGTCAGAAAAATGGAAAGGTCACAGCAGGCAAGATTGGCAGTTGTAAAATTTAAAAAAAATTGTTTTCAATGTGTGTTTCTTTTCTCATTATTGGAAAGAATGGCTTTTTATAACAGGAAAGATTATGTATGAATATTAATCTTATTTTCTTTTTTCTTTTTATTTTCAGGATCCTCTGGATATCAACCATGTAATTGAACATAAACCTGTTATGAGACTGTAAGTTCTTAAACAATTTCTTTTTTGTTGTTGTTGTTGATATATTTTTAAAAACTTTATTTTCCTACAAAACCCTTTTGTTATAGTTAAATGATTTATAGTATTGTGCTATTAGTTTTGAATTACAGCAGACCTACAACTATTTTATACTGATCAATCACTGAATAATTATCATAAGAGCTAGCAGACAAAGGAAGATATCAACCACTGCTTATTTTGTCTTTCCTATCATCCACTAATATGGATAGAGGTGAGGTTTATGGCAAAAAAAAAAAAAAAAAAAAAAAAATAGCAGAGGAAGGGTTGTAGTAGTTGTCACAGACAAATTATACAACAGATGACCACCTGTACAAATAAATAAAGGAATGCTTTTTTCTTTTTCTTTTTTTTTTCATTTTTTTGTTTTGTTTTTTGTTTTTTCTCTTTTTTGTTTTTTTTTTGTTTTTTTTTTTCTTCTTTTGAGATTTGGAGATAAAAAAAAATTTGATTTTACCCAATCTCCAATTTCTAAATTACAAAAAACACTCCACTGTAAAAGAAGATTTGGGAAAGTGGGGTAGGGAGAGAACCACAAAATGTGATTTCTTATTGGCAACAGTCACAAAATCATTTTGTACAGAATATCCATGAACATGTTGCAAGTCTATACAATTATAGAAGATAGATATTCTTAAATTCATAGCATTTTTTAACTTAATCTATCGATGAGGTAGACTTTTGTTAACACACATCATGGACAGCAACTTGAACAGGAACTAAAACTGGTGAACTTGAAGTTTTTCTCAATCAATTACACATATTTTTCATTCTCTGACAAAGTATAGCAAGATTTTAGAAAATTTTATCACGTCAAATATTGATTCCAGAGATAATACAGAGATTTAGGAATTGCAAAAACATTTTGCTCATAAAAGATTTATTCAGCTTAAATAACAAATTAATATTCAACCCTTATGCCCAAGAAAAAAGTTTTAAAAAATCAGAAGTTAAAAAAAATAACTTTATTTATAAATGGATAAGGATCTGAGTTATTTCAGAATAAATCAAAAGTTAATTTCTAAATAACAAACGTTTTTGCATGAATCTTGAATAATTTGAAAACTCATTTTGTTAATTTTTTATAGAGTATGCAAAAGTTGCTTTTTTTATTTGTATTTTTTATACTCATGTGGCACTTTATACACTGCAGTCCAAATAGTTTGTTCTGCATAAAATAGAATAAAATAAAATGTTAACTGCTAAAAATCTTTCATATCTCTGGATGCAATTCACTTGCTGGACTAAGCCATATTGAAGATGAATAACATGTTTTAATTGTTGATTGGTGCTCAAACACCATATAAAATCCACCCACACAGCTTCACAGCATCTTACAACTTGCATCTCCAAGAATCAAATATAGTTAATTCACAATTGTGCGACAAAATTTTTCATCACAGTGGGAGGATTTTCAGTTCATGGAAATAGTACTGTCTCTCATTTTTGTTCTAAGTTCTGAAGATGACACAGCATGCACTGGATTTGACAAAGAAAAAATATGATGAAAACAGGATAAGATTATTTTTTAATTTAAAAACTAAAAATAATAACAAATAAATTAATTTGAAAAGAAGGAAAATGTTGGTGATAAAGAGTATAGAGAATTAAAAATTATAAATGAGATCAAATATTTTTGTCAGCATTTGTCTTTGTTGCTCTCATTATTGTCTTGACATTAAAAAAAAAGTCATAGGATTGCTGTAATATTGAGCTTATAATGAGAGCAGATACTGACTAACAAAAGACATAGCTAAGCAGCAACCAATGGGTGTAGCTTGCAGCCAGTGACAGTTCTGATCTCTCACGGTAACTTTACACATCACCGGTACGCAAAGTTGTAATATTCAACACACCACACTGGTGGAGTAGAATGAAGAATAGGAGAATAAGTAGAAGGGAAAGGTAAAGATGGATGGGTGGGGCTTAAAAATGGGAGGTGACAATGCAAAATTATTCATTATAATTTTTTTTAAATACTAAAAAGGAATTTTTCTTAAAATGAAAACATCTTTCTGTGATTAAGAAAAATTTGAATAATTTGTATTTGAAATTTAAAAAATAATAAAAATGAAAAATAAAGCAGGTTCTTCACAACTAAATGAAAAAATTTCAATTGAAAATAAGTCTCTGTATAGGAAGAATGAGTACAGAGACAAATATATTTGTTTTGGTTTGGTTTTCTTTCTTTTTTCTTTTTTTTTTTTGCTTTCTGTTTTTTTTCTTTCTTTTTTTTTGCCCAACATTGTAGGAACAAATGTAAATCACATTACGACAACAACTTTCAGTCTAGTACTGACAACAATGGTTTCAGTCCATATAATATAAACATCATGGCTGAAAGTGTAAATCAGATGGTGAGGAGTATGTCTCAGTCTCCCCAACTTACTTTCTATAACTGCTGTTTTTTTTAATCTTTTTTTTTAGGGGTTTTTTTTTACAATTTTTTTCAATGTATTACTTAACAACAGCTGGGTGGGCAACACCATATGGCTCAGATCCTTAAATATCTTTAGCAACACATAAGTAATAAACTTTAAAAGCATCAAAGAAATAAATGAGAAAAAGAAAGGGGGGGGAAGGGATTAAAAAAGTAAACAAGTTTCGCCCGCCATTGTGTTGTTATTCTGCGTAACATTTTTCACTTCATTTTGGTTTTTTATTTTTTCTTAATAATAATAATAATAATAATAATATAAAAGCAATTGATTTATATTGCAGTACCATTTTTTTTAACTTGAAAAATAAAATCACGATATGGACAAAAATTCTGTCCATTTTGCAAGATATACTGATAAAAAAAATAAAATAAAATAAAAATCTCAGTCCGAATGTTTATCAACACAGTTATACTTTGAGGTAGTTTGATGTGACTTCTGGTAAAAATGTTCAAATTTTTAGCCTTCATCAACAATTTTCTTATGATGATAATAACACAGCTTAGTCTTAGTTTCCACCAATCATACATGATAATAGCAACCCATAATGCAATATTCAAGTGAAACTATAGTAGCCAATCGCCATTAGCCAGTTATTATGTAATCATGCATTGTGGGAGGTGGTTCAATAGATAGCATGTCAATTAACAGGATGTGCCATTGGTGTTGCCCCAAAATATGTAACACATTTAAAAAAAAAATATATATATGCATCGTCCAAAGATGCTTTATACATTTTTTTCTTTTTAATAATTTTGCTTCCTTTCAAGTAAAATTGTCATTTGTCTGTTGTCCTTTATTGTTTTAAATGTTATTAAATGTTTGTATATAAGTATTAATGTTTTGTGTTTGTCACTATATTAATGTGTCACTGTCATGATCACTAGTACAAAATGCCAACCCCCTTTGGGCTGCCATGATGTCCAGTGCTGTTGTTTGTGTATCAGTCTGTCATAATGTCACAAAATATTGTGCTGCCATAAAACATGTCACAGCAACTCCAAGATTTCAATAATTGGCAATATTGGCTAGAAAACACCAGAATACCAGACCACTTCCACCAACAGCAATATTTTTCTTTCTCTTTATTTTTGTTATTTAATTAGCTTGGCATTTTCTTTTTTGGTAAACCTTTCTTAAATTTACTTTAAATTTTTAAAATTACTTAGGAGATTATAATTATTACCAATAGAAAAAGGGATTTTTAAAATTAATCATTGAGATGTTAAACTAAAAGCAGCAGCAGCAGCATTCTTGCCATCTTCATTATATTTTTGTGTTGAAAACATCAATGCACAATATGCATATTGGCTGCAGACGCCAGTTGCTTTTTGTCACTTGTCAAGCTCATCATTGCCCTCATTGAAGGAGCACCATTACCAAGGCAAGTGGAGACTAAGAGGCAGATTTTTTATTTTTTAAATGAGGTAGTTTGCAAACATGAGCTAGTTTGCACATTAAAGAGCTCACTCACCACAAGACTTTAACAAATCCATTCCCTGAGATATGCAGTGTCCAACAATGACAACAACATTTAAAAGCTACACGTTGGCAGCTGCAAAGCAACAAAAGAATATAAGAAATAAAAGAAAAAAAAATTATATTGATGTAACTAGCAGCAGACAACTCATGCATAGCAACTTGAAATGAAAATAGTGTCAGAATATATTCAGGGAAAAGAGAAAAGGACTGTTAGGATAAGAGGGAAAAGGTTTAAATGAGTTAGGAAAAGGTAATAGGAAATTTAACTTTATTGAAAAGATATTTCATAAAATATCGTTGAATAAATTTTGTTTTAACAAATTTTCTTTAAAATCTCATTTCTACAGACACTTTGAAATTTAAAAAAAAAAAAAAATTTCACAACTCAGATAATGACATAAAGATGTTTTTTTTCTTTTTACAGGTCAGCTGGTTTATTAGATTAATGATTATTGTTAGAATATTAACATTTAACACATCTATTTTTTTATATGTCTATTTCAATTCTCCAATTTTTGTTTAACTTTTCTTTTTAAAAGAAAACATGGGATTTCTATTTTACTTTATTTTTAAAAAATTACTTTTAAAATTTTCAAGTATTCTATAAAAACAATTCCTTTCAAATAATCAAAATGCACAATTATTTTTTTCTTTTGTTCAAGAACAGCATAAATAAAAATAATTTAAATTATTTACTATATAAATGTCAGCATGACCATTTTTAAAATGAAGAGCATATAATTCAGAAAGTTATAGAGAAACTAATGAATGTAAATGAAAGAAAAAGCAAAAGAAGCGAAAAGACGTTTTTCTGGAACCTTCTAGTTATGAAACAGCTCTCCAGAGGCCACAGATGAATTTTACAATATAGTAGAGCTAAATAACTAGAAAGTACTAGAAAAGTTTAAAAATAAAAAGCAAGCTAAAGTGGGAGCAAAGAAGTTAGAAAGATGACAAAATGTTGATGAAAATTTTGCACATCACAATTTAAAACAAGAAAAAGATTGCAAATAAGGAAACATGCCTGCATGTATTTAGCAAGGAGTGCATCCATTAATAATTCATGTTTAAAAACAGGTATGACAAAGCTGCAAAAAGCATCATGTAGCAAAAAAATGGTTGTGAAATGGCTGTGTAAAACTTGTGGCATTGAAAGCGTTCTACTCAGGGAAAAGGAACACAAACAATGGTTACAAATTGTCCTGCATACTTGTTTCCTCAAAGAAAAGGTAGGCTATCATAATACCACACCTGACCTGATTTTGGCCACTGATTGTGAGAAAGTGAGCAGCCAGTAAAATGTTACGTATTAAGTGAAAAAAAAAAAAAGAAAAAAGAAAGGCAACAAAAAAATCTCCTTTTGGTCTTTATAAATAGCAAATTGATTTTTTTTTACTTTGTCGTCCTCTTTATAATACAACTAAAATGCCGAGTTAATTAAAAATTAAAAAAGCACCATTGAATCCCCTTCACCAGTTTCCAGATTCAGTTCAGCAGGCAGAGCACCATTAATTACATACACATGCCATTAATTGGGTTGATTTTTTTCCTCTATTTGTACAATAAGTTAATTAGAGCCATTAAATTGTGTGTAGGGGTGGGGAAATGGGGGGAGACCTTCATAAGTCAATCAAGAATCAGACCAGAACTGTCATAAGCAATTGTTAGAATTGAGCAGAATAACATGACTGCTGTACAAGAATGTTGATCAGTATACAATGATACATACTATCAAAGGAAAAACTATTAAAAAAATTAAAGTGAAGGATTTAAGTAATCAGGTATTGTATTTTTAAAATTTATAAAGCATTTAAATTTAATGAGTTTCTTTTCTCCCTCCTGACCATACAATTTAGTTTCTTGTATGTTGCACTTGTCTAAAAGAACAAAATATGCTATAATCATAATTCATCTATTTACAAATATCTGATACCCTTTTAAAAAAATAAAAAAATCAGTTATTGGCTTTTGAATTGAAACAGTTTTAGATGCATATGAAAAATTTACAGACTATCTTAAATATCCTTATTTTCAGTTAATTTTTGTATGTTATTTTACCAACATTATAATCAGTAAAGCTTTCTATACATATTTTGAAGATTTAATTGCTGGATTATCAACTAAATAAAAACTGTATTTAAATGAAAAAGTGTAATGTATAATGCAATTTTGTTTATGAAACACTTATAACTTTTTCAAATATCAGATTTCTTTTGGTTCTTTAAGGATATTTCAGGATGTATATAAAATCGTCCATGACAAGTTCAAATTTTTATTACTAAGGAAAATGTGATCATCAAATGATGAAAGATCTGATTAAAGATATAAATTATTTGTTTAATATCAAACCAATGTGACATATTTGATATGTAAAAATGTTTATGTAAAACCCAAACAAATTTTCTAGTATAATATCTTTGATAAAAATTAGGACTGATCCACCATCAATTTCTGTCAGAATTATAATAGTACAAGAAATGCATAAAATCTCATCAGTTAAATAATATTTCCTAAAAAGGAATATAGGGGAGAAAAGAAAGTCATAATTTAAAAAGATTTTTAGATCACATTTTGAACCAGTCAAAATGTGTATTAAAAAATTGAAACAATGGTCATCTTTCCTTTACAATATGCCTACAGATACTACTACAACTACTGCTACCATCACTACTACCATAAATACTTATGTTACTCTTACTACTAGTATATCTTCAACACCACCACGTTCACAACTAGCACCACCACCACCACATTTTTCATGTCTTGTAGAAGAGTTGATATTTTCAGGCAGACTTTACTCTGTTCAAATACAAAAAGCTTAATAAATGAAAGCTTTTGCTGTTATGTTGTAAATGCTAAATAAAGAGGCACAAGCTGCATGAAATTGCAAATTGGTTTTCTAGTTTTTGACATATTCTTCATAATGATTTCTATATGTACCCCCCAAAATTAAATATATTAATATTTTTACAGTCTATATTCAATGACTTCAGTACTTTTTTTATGTTTAGTTTTTTATGGTCTATCTGTTCATCAATTACCTCAATGACATAGTTGCACACATATCATCATTCATACTATATATATATATATATATATATATATATACATCATATGTGAGAGATTTACTTAGAGAAAATTTCAAAGCAACAAAGAAAGAAGTAAACCTTGCAATTTGGGTCTAGCTAATTTTTTTGATTAGAAAAAATGAATAAGCAATCAGATGTTTTGTTGCTGGATTGAATATTTTAGCATTTATTTAATGTTTAATAACTGCAAAATACAAATAAATTGCAATAATGTTCCTTCTATTCTTTCATATGAAATTTTAACAATCCTATTCAGAATAGTTACAATTACAGTCTAAAAATTGGCTTGTAAATTAATTCAATTCATTCAATATAATTTCTGTTGTAACAAATATTTCTTCTAAATTCCTTTTTGCTTAAGATGGATATACAATAGTTGGAAAGTGTTAAACCATGTTATAGAAATAAATAGATTTACAATGCTCATGGTATACAGTCTTATTTTCAATCATCAGCTATTATCTGCATAGTATAAATGTAATTCTTTTTTAAATTGGAAAAGGAAATAAGTATTTCTTAAGCATTCCTAAATCTGTTTTCTCAAAACAATGTGAATAGTAATTTTTACTAGCATTGCTTGTCATACAATCATTTAGATAAAAGGAAAATAAACTAGCAGAAAAAATTCTATTCATTAAATAGGTATAATGATTAATTTAATTACTCTTGATTTTAACAGGTAATGATTGACTTGAATGGAATTTTATCTGTGCCTTACAGTTTATGATAAAATGTGACAAATGGGGGTGGTAAAACATTCAATTAATTTACTAAAAATAAACTTGTAATCTTGGATGTCTAAATTCTACTTCCTTTTAAAAAGTTAATTCTGCTTGTTTATATATTAAATATTAGATAAATTTCATCAATTCCTCTTGTACTGGTTAATTTTAAGATTTAAAACTGTTTATCATTTTGTTTAAATTGCATGTTGACAACACAATAATTTTCAAAGATTCTTAACGATTGTTTTACAACTTGAAAGTTTTAATGAACATTCCAGTTAAATTTTAGGAATATGTATTAACACTTTTAAAAATTTCTGAGGCAATATAATTTTACCAACTGTTCAAAAGATAGTCTAAATAACCTTTCTCTGAGCAAGTGTTTATGTATATACATGCTTATTAAAATAACAATTCATAGTAATTCTAAAGATCTCATATGATAACTCCTATTTGTTAGGTGATTGAAATAGTTTCATAGTACAATGGCAGCTTAATTTTGAAATAATTTCATGATTTAATCCCAGCTTTAAAACATCCATTTAAATTGGAAATGAAAGTATTAAAGAAAAAATTAATGATAATAAAAGCAGTGGAGAAAAGTAAACCAAGCAAAGTGAGATAAGAGTTATAAAAATCTATTACTTAGTTGAAACTAAAAGGAGCAGAAATAATTTCTTCATGCTAATCAGAATCTCACACATGCTAATATACTAACACACACATGCACACAAATATAAATACATGCATACATATTCTGTCAAATATTCACACTTATTCAAATCAACTCCATTTAGTTTATCAGATTTGTATTCCCTATTCATCGTGATTCATATTTTTTCTTTCTAACTAGTTTTTCTATATCAGGTTCTTTTATTTTAAACTATTATTTTTGATTACTGCTGTTATTTTCCTGTGCCAAAATATCAAATTTATCTTTTTTTTTCATGTGTTGATTTGTGCTTTGGTTGATGTGATTTTTATAAGATCAGAGGAAAAAGAAAAAAGGATGGTTTGTTCTTAAGTAAAAACAATGATACACTTGTAAATCAATACAGAGAAAAAAGTAAAAGTAGAAATTCTCACAGAAAAATTTAAAATGATTTTTGGAAAAAAACCCAAACTATTTGCTATGCATTTTACATTTTCAGATTGTTAGTAAAGTGATTGTAAGTTGTTGTCGTTGTCATAGTAACAGTATTAGAAGTAAGAAAATTTTTTTAGTAGTTGCAGTAGTAGAAGTAGTAGTAGTAGTAGAATCTTAATTACTGGGGTAGGTGGGGTTGGATAGAAAATATCTTAGCACAACATGGCTTTTTCAGAAAGAACACAATGAATGAGCACCAGCTACTCAGGTCAATTTACTGACCTATCTCATTCTTTCTCACAAGCTTTCTTTCAAATTCTCTACATTTGCAATGAGGCTTATACATGGGGAGCTCTGGCAATATGGATGAAAAAATCAATTTTATCCCTACTTTGATGTCCACACATATTACACTTTAGTGGGTCTTGTTGGCAATGATATCCCATATGAATAGTGTACATGATACAACTTCTATATACTATACCACAATGCCCACATTCAAAAGTTTCTTCATTTTCTTGTTCCTTATTTTTGCGATCCACTTTTGGGTTGCTGTTGTTACTAGAAGCACCACCATCATTAGGGTTCATAGGGTAGCGTCTAAAAGGTAGTCCAGCTCCATTTTGCTGGGGTGGCAACATAGGGGGTTGAGGTGGGGGCTGACTGTTTGTCTGGTGGTGGCTGCCACCAGTTTCTTGAATGATTTGCATTGCAATTTTTGAACCACGACGATGCATCCCAGACAAGGAGTTCTGTTGGCTATAATATGTATTGAGAAAGTGGTTCATTTGTTCTGGTAAGAGATCACCTGACATATTTTCTGATGTGACTGCTGCCGATGTTGAGGGTTGGGGTGGTTGTGGAGGTGGTGGTGCTGGTGGCTGTGGTTGTTGTTGCTGCTGTGGTGGTGGAGGTGGGGCTGAGGCTGACATATTGTCATTGATCGGATTGCTTGGATTATGACCAGAAACGTCAGGTTTGTGTTCCAGTTCTTCATTAAGAATTTGCAGACTTTTATGTAGCTGCTCATAGCTGATTACATGATCATCAGTTCCTTGGGGGCTCTTTTCGTTGCTTGGAGTTGACCGGAAAGAACCGGTAGGATAGTCTTCAGTTGGAGTTTTCCGTTTGTCCCCAGGAAAAATGGAATATGCTCCAGATTCTGGAGCACACTCAGAAGCTTGAGTTTCCATACACTCTTGAGGAACATCCGGGCTAACACTACTGCTTTTGTTCCCTCGAGATAGCTCGTCATCTCCATCTGCCATTGGAATGTGGTCTTCATATTTTATTCGAAACGTATCCCTTTTGAATGCTCGACTTTTACGAGAACGTTTTTTAGTCATAGCTTCCTGGTAAGGAACACGTTTCATGTTTGTAAGGGCAGAGCTATGAATACTAGTTATGGGGGAGGTTAATACATTTGTAGGTTGGACATTTGATCCTGGCATGTTGGCATTTCTCATATCAAAATCATGAGCAGCGCCTATGAATGGAGAAGTCATGATAGGTGACTTAGGTTTTCTCAGATCTAATGGTATTTCAGTAGTTTGTGGGACTTCTGGACCTGCCTGAGATGTTGGCAGTGGCCCCATTCCAAAGCGATTCATCATTTGTTTGATTGTGCTAGCCTGCGGAGAGGAAGAACCACTAGACTGGATTATAGAGTGTGTAGACATTGTGGATTTTTGGCTGATGTTCTCGGCTTTAACATCAGATTTCATTTCGTTGAACTGTGGACTCCCATTGCTGGACCGCTGGAAGTTACTATCTGTATTTCCATAAAGTGAATCAGATGGATCATTTCGTTTCTGCTCAGATCCATCGGAATGATTAAAAGAGTTGGATATCATAGATGTCCGTAAGTTGTGGTCCTCAAGCAAAGCTTCAGATGAGATGCCAAAGGCATTGAACAAATCTTGATTCTCGGCAGCATGAACTTTCAAAAGGTGGCTATTTAAAGATTCCATGTTTTCAGCAGTAACACTACAAAAGGTGCATTTATAAGGGCTTGAGTTGACAGCAGATGTCACTGAGGTAGAAATGGTAACATCTTGAGGAGGATGTTGCTGCTGCTGCTGATGATGTTGCTGTTGTGGCATTGGTTGCTGCTGTTGCTGTGATTGCTGTTGTTGCTGAGATGGTGGTTGTGGTTGCTGTTGATGCTGTGGTGGAGGTGGTTGCTGCTGCTGTTGGAGTTGGGATGGTTGTGGCTGTTGTTGATGATGCTGCTGCTGCTGTGGGGATTGCTGATGTGGATCTCCAGAATGTACTCCAGAAACCGGAATCAGTGGGGGCGGCGGTCTTGGTACACCAGGATGGAAACCGTTGGGTGGCATCTGGTTCATCAGATGCCAATAAGGGGGCAAAACAGTTCCATTCATCACTTGAGGTGGCATACCCATTGGAAAAAACCCACCTTGCATGTATTGACGTCGGTCAGGTTTGCGAAGAGTTGGGGCCCTGCAGGCTATTTTGACCCGTCTGCCCTTAGCAAATCTCAACCGTGATACATTGTTATCAAGTCCTTGTGGTAGGCTTCCATCACTGTTCAGGACTGTGGACGGCATATGTCCCAACTTGTCCAAATGCTGTTTTAGACTGTGACAATATTTGGTAGCATACCCACAGTCCTGACAGCGGAATGGGTAGACATTGGTATGTGATTTCATGTGACTGTTGAGCATAGATTTATTAACACAGCGGTAATTGCACTGACTGCACTTGAATGGCTTAGAACCCATGTGATTGCGCAGATGGTACTCCAGATGGTGTTTGTATTCAGTGACAAAGGGGCAAAACTGGCAGTTGAGAATTTTATCTTCTCGCATATGAGAACGAGCATGTGCCCAAAATTCAACCTGAAGAAATAAAAAGAAAAAAGGGATGATTAGATAAACATACACATTTACAATCAGAAAGTTATAAAATATCTACTAAAAATATGCTTAAAATAAGAACTTGAATAACTTTAAGACATTTACATAACTAACAGAAAATCATAAAATATCTAAGAATATTTTAAAAATAAGAATTTGAATTGTGGTCTGATCTTATAAATATCTGTAAAATTCTGCAGGTTTTACAATTATTTAAATTTATCTTTTGTTTCAATTTTTCTATGAGCATTTTTAAATCCACGTATATTCAAAACGGTATATTAGAGCTCCTGCAATAAAATAAGAGTTACCAGACTAGTTTCTGAGAATGATTGTTAATTATGAGTTTAATCATCATTGACTTCTCTATTATTGTGGCCCTGTACCAGACTTACTAAATATCTACAATAAGATAAATTGGAGTTATTAATAATGTTTAAGCTATTGGGATTTGTGAAAAATGTTTTTGTATATTTAATACAATATTGTATTATAATTTCATGAAATTATTTTTATAATAGATCAACAGAAATTTAATGTTTAAAATTCAAATAAAACATGCATTAGTTTTGTATAACAAATGTGTAAAACAAATAAGTGCTATGTGAGATATTTGTATTGTGGATGGCAACTACATTGATTGAACTCAGTTCACCAAAAATATCATGGTTTACCTCAGAATTTTATAGCTTTCCAGCCAAGAGAAGAAAAATAAAACAACTAACTGAAAATCTGTTTAATTTAGGTAAATTGACTATAAATTTATCCATTTCATTTACTATTGCAACAATAAACACAGTCATAACACTGAACTATAATTTTGTGCAGACTTTTTAAGTTAATGTTTATGCTTCCATGGCCATTGATCATACTATTTACAAATGTAAACAAATCAATATGATTTTTTTAAATCTTGATTTTCTGTTGATTAGAAAAATCTTAATAATTTTGGGTTTCTTTCTAGCTAGGAAACTTTCAGTTAAATATCTGCTTTATATAGTTAATCAGAAAGATAAAGATTTGCTTTAGCTAACTTGACACCCAAAATAAAAGTCCACTCTAGTATTATACTTTCATAGTAAATCAAACACTTTTCTCAAAGCACAGTTTTGGAATTTTTAAAACTAATATGCTAAAATCATGCTCCATGATCTCATTTGAAACCACAGAACATTTGGTGGCCATATATCTCTAGCCATTCTTAAGTTGTGATAACAAAGCATCAAAAATGATATTTGGTGAATTATAGTAATATAGAATATTATATAAGAAAAAGGCTAAAATAAAAAGTAGTGACTGTTATTACTTACCTTTGTGGGTGTTTCATGTCCACAAGTCTTACAAGTGAATTTCTTTGGCTTGGCTGGCATTTTGCCTTTTTTCTGTTTATTGGCAGCCAGCTGCTCTGGTGTTGGGTTGTTATGGAAGTTCTCAATATGTTTCTTCAGTCGCCCCTCTGTTCGTGATTTGTACTCACACATTGGACAGGCATGTTTAAAATGGATGGATGTATGTTCCTGGAATGCTTCCCTCCCAGCAACTGAAGAAAAGAAAATGCTAGTGTTATTGATATGGTACAAAGGCTAATCAAGTTATATACATATATTTTGAATTAATATTTCTCACATTCAATCTTTTGATTTAAAAAAAAAAAAGTGTTTGGAAGCAAATTTTATTTTTTCAATATCATATTTCGATAAATTTGGTTTAAAAAGAAAAAGAAATTCTATTTTATTTTTATCTTTTTAAACGTCCATGTTTCTTTTTTAAGCTTTTGCTGTTTAAAATTGTATTCTTCTATGTGATTATACTCTTAAGGTATTGGCTCATAATCATTTAGTTGCTAATATATTCATATGGTTACTTAAATGCAAACATTATTCTGAGGATTAGAAGTTAATTTGTATAAATTATATTAGGGCAAATAATAATAATTTTGTGTAAAAATGCAATTAATCTTCAAGGGGAAAATGATTAAATTCAACAAGATCACTGTCAAAGAAAATATTTAAAAAATCTCAAATGCTAAATTAATTTGATAAGAATTGCAACATCATTTACTGTATACTAAAAGTAAATTGTGAGCATGTTTTCTCCATCCTTGTAAAGAACAAAAATATATTTATTTCTAGATATACACTTTTGAATCAGTACAGCCTAATAGCAAATATCATTTAAAAGCAAATTATATAGTCTAATTGTGAATGATAAATGTCTTGTAGCCTACCTTTGAACTTATTCACTTAATAATAACCAATTCCCTTTGTGTTAAAATCTTCTTCTATCCTTGTAAACTTAAATAAAATTCAATTTTTACATCAGTCTATTTCTAATTATATTGATATTTTTTTCATTACAACTCTGTATTTTAGCAGAAAACATTGAATAAAAAAGAGTAACATTTAATGGCATATGATTGACTGGTCACATCTTTAAATACTAAAATATTCATACATGTAACAATCAGAAAACTAATTGTCAATAAAACTGAAGATATTTTTCTATTTTCTATAAATCTTTCATATACCAAAAACTTTCATTTTAACTCTTTATTACTAAGATAATTGTCTGCTTGGAATTGAATGACTTGGAGAAATATATGAAATATATATTTTGTTAGAATTTTATAACTTAATTATTTTTCCATAGCGCTTACATTTTAAACAAATTATTAAAAAATATAGTTTAAATAATACCTACTGATAAGAGTCTTGATATGATCCAGTATAGTAGTAATCATGTAAGTCTGTCTATGATAGCAACAAGGTTCAGGTGAAGATTCTGATGTTGTTAGAATAGAAATAGATTGAAAGCTAAGCAATAGGTCAAGTTAAAAAAAAATCAGAACCCTCATGTTTTAGGACCTTCCTTGTCAATCAAATCAAAAATGAAAACAGGAAGCTCACAAATCATCAACAAACTATTTTGACACATTTGGGACAGTTTTTCACCATTTATCAAAACAATTTTTATCTTTAAAATCTCAACTTTTACTAAAATATTATAGATTATTTTTTTTCGCTTTATTTTAAGAATAAAAATAATTACAAGAAACTTAAATCCTTTTGTCCCTATATTTCTGAAACAGTTCTACCCACTTTAATATTTCAAATATTAAATCAATAGATATTTTTTATTTAATAAAAATTGTGCTATTTCAGCAGAAAAAATTAATTTAGAAAAACTGCATTTAAAAAAAATTTTTATAATAAAATTTTTTTTATTTTAGTGATATCAAAGAATACTTTTGCTGTAAATTATAAATAAGATATTAAGTCCTGATAAAATACAAAGTAATGAAGTATAGTACCTTTTTAGAATTATGTTGTGTAACCTAAAATGTTTTTGACTTTAGAGTTTAGTTTTGATTAAATTCAATCAAAAAGATCAATTGATTGTATTGTAACAGTTGTCATACATATTTTAGATTTTGTCAAAATTGGCATATTCTTGTATATTGATTCTAATACTGAGAAATAGAAAACAAATTTTTTTTTTCAAAATATTATTAAGAAAAAGATTTATGGAGAAGTTACAGTGAATACTTAAATATGTTAAAAGTGATTTGCAAAGTTTTGTACTTAAGATTTCTTACTGAACAATGCTTCATGGTTAAGTAGACTAGTTTAGCTTGTAGCAATCAAGACATTATTCTAGAATAATCAACATTATACGAGAAATAATTAATATACTCAAAATATGTAGATCATGTGTTGAAAATCATTTGTACCAGCTTGGTTATTATGATAGTCATTTTAATTGGACATCTATATAAGTAAAGCAAAAAAAAAAAAAAAATACAGCAAACCTATTGAATCATATTTCTATATGTACTTAAATATAATAAAGACGTTCTATTTTTTAATTTCTTTTTATTAACAAATTATGATAGGCAATAAAAAGTGGATATTTCATATATGGAATGCAAGATATGGGGAAATGAAATGAACTTTTGCTAATTGTACCAAAGGCCGGTCTTTATCTAAAGAAGGTGATGTTATCTATCATATGGAGGGATTAAAAGAAAATCCACTACTATGAGTCCCTTGAGGAAAACCAAACAATTGATTTAAACAAATATGTTCACTAATTAAAAAAATTGAAGGCAGCAGATGAAAATTGTCTGGAATTAGTTAAGATAATGCTAGACCATATTTCTTCTGTAACTAGGAAAAATTTACCAGACATAGCATTATATTGCCATTTATTCTGGTCTTTACATAAATGAAAAAAAAATTCCATGAAAATTGTAAAAGTCACCTAGAGTATTTTTTGTTTTGTTAAGATAAATAAAAGGTTCTGGGAGGATGGAATTATAAAGTTGCCCGAAAGATGGCTGAAGATAGTGGAACAAAAATGGAAAATCTGTTCAGTAAAGTTAATGTAAAAAAAATGTCTTTTATTTCTACTTAATAAACAACCAAATAAACAATTATTTGAATTTGTTCTGATTTTGTGGAAATCAATTTATCCATTTCTGGAATTTATACTATTTAAAAAAAAAGAATATTAAATGTTGAAAAGTTAAAATCTATCAGTAATTTAAGAAAAAAGTGACAAGTCATATTTTTGTTGAATTATATCTCTTTAGGGGTCATTTTAGCTCAGTTGGTAGAGCATTTGCCTAGGAATCACAAGGTTATAGATTCAATACTGGTCCCCACCAACTCAGTGCATAAGTAGCACAACTTGGGTAACTTAATCTATGCAGTAAAAAGCATTCGGAGCTGATGTGGCACTCTATCTTAACAAAAAATAAAAAACAAAACAACAATCTCCCTGGTTTAGTGCTGGTGAAAAGGGGATAGACTCCCTCACTGTTCGACTGATACTGACAATAGGCTACTCCACAGCCTTTTTTTTTATATCTCTGACTACAGACATTTGCATATAGTTATGAGCTTATAAAAAATTTTTGCTTGTAATATTGGACAATGTGTAAACTAATGTCACATGAATTAAGACTAAATTTCTGATTCTAATCAGGGATTTAATTGTCATACATATTTAGAATGGATATATTCTAATATATCCATTCTAAATAGTGCTTCATTTTGGTGTAAATATGAGGTGTGATCAAAAGGTATTGAGACTGGATCTTGATTTTTTTTTTCTTAATTTTAGAATTTAAATGATATGTAACTGAATAACTTATATAATAAAGTTATGATGTTTAGATGAATTACAATAAAAACATTTACTTTTTCTATTACTTTTTGATCAGCATTTTTTGACAAAACAAAATTGTGCAAGTGCATCACCCTTCATATTCACCAGACCCCCAAGCTCCATGTAAATTTTCCTTGTTTTTTAAATTGAAAATTCATCTCAACAGTAAGGTTTGAAGATGTGACAGATATTAAAAGAAATTTGTATCATGTTTTATCGAAAGAGGAGTTTCAAAAGTAAAAACTCACACAAGTGCATTGAATGAAAATGGGCACTATTTTGAAGAAAATTAACATTTCATTCATTGTTCATTTTTCTCTCTGTAAACACAGCTTCAGTCTCAATACTTTTTGAATACATGTTAAATATAGCCAGTCTATATTTACTCAGCTCAGTTAAGATTGGCACAATGCCATAGTAGTAGGACACCCAGTGTGAATAACATTAGCTCCACTAGAAAAAAGATTATATTTTCAAGATCTTACCATTATAGATATAGTAAATACCCATGATATAGCCAATAGAGAGTAAAAACGAACAAGATATTTTGGTTTACTTTTTAAATTGTATTTTCATAGATTATTTTCCATTTAAAATGTTGTTTTGATGGCAAATAAATACTGATGATATTATTTAACATTGTTTTTATTCTATTTGATACAAAGATAAACTAATTTTTTCCTCAACTTTTTATCTATAAATTGTTTTATTGTAACATTTGATTTTCTTTTTTCTTTTTCAACAAATTTTAATTATTCTTCAATGTATTTAATTTTTTTAAGTATTAATAAATATAATTAGAATATAATTAATAATATAATATAATGCTTAGTCTTATTAGCAAAATTAGTGAAAAATACTTTATCCACAATCATGTCTCTGGAACAGTTTTATTTATTTGAACATAGCAGACTGAAGTAGGCCTACTCAACTTTGCCCTAAAACTGAAATAAAAATAATTGTTTAAATAACTATTTAAGATATACTTCATTTACTATTTTATATATTTTTGAAATAACACTATAATTATTATAGTCATTTAATTCTCAAATGCTCATGTGTGCTAATACTGCAAATATACTAGGTAAAAAATGAAAAAAAACTTTTGATATAGTGACTTTTTTCTAAGCTACAGTCATGTCAAAGTGTTTGTGTAAAATATAAGAATATAAAAATTTAAAACACTTTGAAAAGAAAATATCTTTATGCTCATGTAAAATGTTTATCTAAACTAAGAACTATAATTTCATAACACATAGCTTTCTTATATGAATCAACAAATACTTTGTTTTTGTTAAGCAATCTAAAGTGATTTATTTTTTTTATTTTTGATAAGGTCTCATCAAATTCATGTTATATTTTTATTATTTTGTTATATACTTTGATAAAGTCTTTGCTGCAATGATCAACAAAATTTAAATAAGATTTTTCTAACTTATTCTTATTTAGTTAATTAGCAAAACAGAAAACTAATAGAAAATATAAAATTTTACAAAAATTAGTTTTTCTTTTCTTTTTTCTCTGTATAGGAAGTCATAACATGAGGCTCTATTTATACATACATTCTTTTTTAAACTTTTTCTTTTTTAAACCTGACTTAGCCCTGAGGAAAAATGTGAATTATTAAATATAATAGAATGCTTTGTCACTCACAAATTGTTTGTTATTTATTTTTTATTATGTTCCGCAATAGAATATATTTAAAAAAATGTATAATGTATTTCTTTATGAAATAATTAATAATGTACATTACCTATTTTTCATTAATAATTCTTATTGAAACAATTTATTTACAGAGGAATATAGAAAAATATTTATTTAACCATTTTACTTTAAACTAAAGGAGTTTTATATAGAAGGAAAATGTATTTGGTACATAAAATGAACAAAAATTTTGTAAAATAACTTTGTCTAAATTTAGTTTGCAATACTATTCATGTTGTCAATAGTAGTATTAATAGAAATTAGAAAAAAGTTAGCACTTCTCTTAGCTTGAGGTATCAAAGGACACAGTGAATAATTACAAAACACTGAGCCAGGAAACAAGTGACATTAGAGCTTCAAAGAATATACAAAATATTAAAATAATTATCCGTCACTCTAAGTGGTATGCTAATTATATGGCATTCATATAGGAAGTGGCACCATGTTTGAAATGGGCAGAATTGCAAGAAGCAGGGAACATATTTTCCTTTTGATGTTATGATGTGGTCAGGCCAGTTCAATTTTATAGTGATAAACCCTTGGAAAATAGCCACATAAGTAGCTAATGTGTACTGTTTGGGAGAAATGGATGCCCAGAACATTGCCTAGCCTAAATTAGGTATGCAATAGCCATGAGAGTGAGGGCAAAAGTGCCATCAATGTTAAACAAGCAGACAAGGAAGGGTTTTCATGACTGCTATTCAAATGCCACAGGTTTCTACTCCTTGTTTGGAGAGTAAAAAAAAAAATTAATCTCAGGTCATATTATTAAGTGTTTAACCAGCTAGGATACAAAGTACAGGAGTATACTAATTTGTGTTGAGTTACAATATTTTTGAGTGCAAAGAATGTATCAATATTTTTGTTTATATCAAATTCCCAAGATGATTAGCATAAATGTTATAATGATAGCAAGAGAAATTAAAACAACTTAATAGTTTTATAAGATTTGTTAGATTACAATGATATGAATAACTTTTTAAAGTAAAGTGGATAGTAGATAAACATTACTCTTAATTTTGATCAAGCCACTTTATTTCCTTTCATGTCCAATAATCTTTGAAAAGTTTCTTGATTTTGTATAGATTTTTCTTTTTCTCTATTATTGATCCAGAAACAAGTATTTTAACCTAGGATCAGAGGGGGAAGTCCTGTGGTGTAGTGGCTTAATGTGCTGGACTGCAACATCATAGTGAGTTTGAACTTCAGTTGTGCTAATATATTCACTTTCAGACTATTACCCTTGAGAAAAGTATGAATCCGCTCATCCACCCTGTTATGGGTTAAATAGTACCACTCCTATTCTTTTATAAGGATTGCTTTGGCATTAGATAATGCACAAAGATTGATATGCCATTAACAAAGAAACTAAACTATACTAGAGTCAGGGTTAAGAATATAGATATCAAATACAAGAAAAAAGTAGTCATTTATTTATTTATTATTTTATTTATTACTTATTTTATTATTTATTTATTCTTTTTATTTCATTTCATTTTTTAAAATAAATTTCTTAGTAAAAAATTACTTCAATTAGTTTCTTAGTGAGAAATAATGAAAATCATGCACCTATATTTCTGCTGGCAGAAACTCATGATTTATATAATTTCATAAAATAACTTGTGGACTAATTAGAAGAGACAAATTCACAAAACTTTACCAGAATAACGATTATATTAACTCATAAATTATAGAATTATAGTAAGAAGATATTCAAATTAATACCTGATCCACAGGATAAAAAAGAAACACGGTGAAAGAAAATTTGCTTACATCAATTGTGTAATTGAACGGAATAAAATAAATATTTTACAAGTTTTTTTTTTAATGTTTTCAATAATTAAATAAAGGATATAAAGGATAAATCTGTTTTTAGTAGATTATTCTTAAAGAAATGTGGGTATACTGATTCTAATTCAAGGATATTTTTTTTAATTAAATGAAAATCAATTTTAAGTTTTGATTTTTATGTTTACCATCTTTTAAGTTCAATTTAAATTTGATATATAATGAAATGAATTAATTATACCTTATACCTAGAAATTGTATGTTTTGCAACGAAATATTTTTTCATATTAGGAAACATGTTTAAGGGTGGGGTGATATGTGGACTTAAAAAAAATCACCTTCCTTAAATGAAAAGTTTTAATCTAACAAGATAATGAATATTATATAAAATGTTATATAAAAGTCCCTTTGAGCATTAGATTAGAATTTGGTCGAACCAGCAAGTACATTCGTTGTTACCTCCCTTGTATTAGGTGAGCCACTGCCATATTGTCGATTCCCCGTGTGACATGATTAGCGAAATTAAGTTTTAATTCAGCCCCCACTCATTATTGCAAACTATAAGGTGTAAAATTTGATCATCATTGAGTAGTCCATAAGTATGGCCCTGTATCAGGCTTGACTTAATTGACCCTTACTATTCAATACGTGATTAAATTAAAATGTGTACACTTTAGCTATTTTTCATTTTTAAACTTGAAGAAACAAAAACAAAAGAAAAACGAAGTAAATTTCACTTGGTTATCCGTTGAATTTTAGAGTTATGAAATGAAATCGTAAGTTTTGTAAATTTTAGTTTGTTACAATGAAGTATAAATTCAGTTAGTACAAATTGTACTCTGTTATTATCTCATATAAGAAAGAATCAATTTCTTCTCTGTTTTTAGGCTTTATACAACATGGTTTAACTGTGTGTGTGTGTTTGTCACTGTTAACGTTACCTCTTGATTAACTTCTAGCATTTTGATTGTTTGTAAGAGAAAAAAGTTCTTAAGGTAATTACTATCCCTAAGTTTCTTGACTGTTTACCTCTATAAGAACACATAGTAATTCTTAAAGGAAACATTTTTAAGTATCATTCACGTTTTATATTCAATGACTTTCATTGTATGTATTTAATTCACACACACATCAGTCTGGAAAATAAGACAATTACTAGTTCATTCCATGGTTAGGATCTATTTTAGGGTGTCAATTTCTTAAACATGCACATCATTTAAACATCCTTTTAAAAATGAAAAGATCAACAACAGAATTTTAATTTTGACTGACTGTAAAAGAAAAATATTTCAGAAGAAACGATAGAAACCCTAATGTAATAAAACCCAGGGGAATTTTTATTAGAAGAAAAAATGAAATTCGCATAAATTGGCTCTGACACAAAAAGTGACTCTTCTGATTTTTAGAGCTAAAGGCTATTGTTAGGTCAAATTTAGTTATTAAAATTGTACATATATATATGAACATTGTGTTAGATATCCAATTAGGGCTGTGATATTTTGGTTGCTTTGAAAATGAAGAGAAAACAAAATATTAATGATAAAATATACCATCAAAATTATTTATACAATTTAACATTTTTAGCGTTCATATCTAACCATAACACATTGTATTTATGGTCATTTTAACAAGTGCTTGTATTAAAGGGGAGTAAAAAATCAGTTGTTGCAGAGTTTATTTTAAGTTACATATGCTTTTGGCTTGAAGTCAACATCATTTAAAGTAAACGTCTAAAAATACGCACTCACTACGACGTATCGACATCGTGTTGTGTTCAAGTCTAGCTTATTTTTTTTTTTTTACAATATAAAGGTTTGGTTTATGAATCATAAGTGTGTATTTGTATTTAATTTATGTTTCTTCTGATTTAACAAAAATAGTATTCATATTTTGGGCTAAAACATTTCACGTTTCTTTTTGGTGGACATTATTTATTAATTTATTTAATAAAACAAAGCACTATTCATTTTGTCGCAGACAAGAAAAATAGAACGAAATTAATTTAATGTTGATATAAAAAAAATGTTATTGCCCCCCCCCCCCCAAAAAAAAAAAAATGAATGAAGGAAATAAAAAATTGAGCAGAAGAAAAGAGTAGTAAGAGAAGCTACAAAAATCACAACTAGAGAAAGAAAAGTGAAAATCGGGTCTGGACTATTTGTTCATAAGGGCTAAAACTGGACATAGCTGAAATGTATGCAAGCAAGACAAGTGGACAGTGGGTCTGGGTAATAGACCCAAGTGCAACATTTAGATTTTTTTTTCTCGGTTTGCTTGCATAGCAAAGAAGAAAAAAAAACTATTTTTTTTTTCTGCTTGTTCACTTCGGTTTTATTTCTGACCACTGGACCAACACACGACAAAGATAATCGGTAGAATTATTGAAGGAATTATAAAATTCTAGAATGGGGTATAAAATAGCTTTGGTACAAGCAAGAGAGATGGAGAATGATCGGGTGGCTTGGCTACCACCTAACAACATTCACACAACAGCAGTCTGCTGTTTCTTCAGATCAATGCTTGCCCGGCACTAGCATCATAGATATATTCTTTTTTTCCTTCCTTTTTTTTTTCTTCATTTTCCCCGCAAGTGGACACCAAGAATAATGTCCGTGCCATAGAAGGATTTGTTTGACTTTTTCCTTAGAGCCAGTGTTGTCATAAAAGCCATGTCAGACAGACAATAGGAAGATGCAGTGGCGTTCGTTTTGTAGCGTTGTCGATTTCATCTTGTGTATGTTGGTCATAGAGTGAGGCTCTTACTAACACATTAGGACGAAAATCATTCTCTGTTATCATGCCAAGTGTGTGTCTGGCATCAGGGAATTCCAGCTGAGATTCCATTAATTTTTTTACTTGTTTATTGGAAAACTTGTCTGCAACAACATTTTTTCACTTTCAGTTACCTCTGCTTGTTATCCACCACCCACCCTAGTCAACTGCCCATTCTATTTTTTCCATTTTCTACACCTATTTCCATGACCATACTTTTTTCACTATTTTTTTTTCTTTTCTTTTAGGTTGCTTCTAAGAATTATTCTTGCCTGGTATCATCTTAGTTTTGCACTGCTAAGTAACAACTTTTTTTTTTTTCAATTTTTTTTGTAAAAGTACCTTAGTTTAAGTTTAGGAAAAAAGTTCTAAAACCAAAACTCCAGAGAAAAAAGTTTTACAGTAGTATTTCATTTAAAAGAAAATCTAATCAAGAAAATTAACATTAATTAGAATAACAAATAAAATGATTGAATATAATTTTTATCATTATAAATGTGAATCATAAGGAATATAAGAAGCAATAGAGAAACAAAATAAAATCCTTGAGTTTTTGAATATTATCACTAAATCAATTTTTTAAAATTATACATTTTCTTTATCACCAGAAATGAAAAGAATTCAAAAAACATTAATAGTGAAAATATAAAGCTACAGACAAAGTGTGGAAGAATGTCTACTCAAATATTGTTTTACTTGATTTGTATTGTATATTATTGTTATTGATAAGAATTATTTATTCAAAAAACATTTAAAGGTTTTTCTTTCTTAAGAAATAATACTTGATGAATTAATTGGCAATATGAAATCTCTAATAATATATGCGAATGACAGTGTGTCACATTTTTTCAACTTTACTCCTAGAGGACTTAGCCCAACATATCATACCATTTTGAAATTGGGCCGATACCATGAGCAAATTAAAAACATCCTAGGCTTAATCTTGACCCGCAATCCTGAAATTTTGGATTACCAAGTTTTTATTACTGAGATGGTTTTCAGCATTTTTTTTTTTTTTTTTTTTAATTTTTATGTGATTTTTTTTGCAATGAATTTTTTTTGTATGATAACAATTTTTATGACTTGGAAATAAATCATAACCTTAATGTTGTTTATCCTGCAGTTTTGCAATAAGTTCCATAAAGACAAATTATATCATTTTTTTTTTCATGAAAACTGTTGATTGTTTGAAAAAGTTTTATATGTACTCAATGCACAAATTAAGAGCCGTCCGCAAGAAATAGCTTAATTACCACCCAATAGGGCGGCTTTTAAGCTAGTTTTAAGCAAATATGGAAGCTATGATTGGTTACTGTCATTTGTTAACGTTTTAGGACCAAGGTTCATTGATTGAGGGATTAAAAAAGTAGTATTTGTATGTATTAAAGAATTACAATTCGTGTTAATCTTAATGTAAATAAAACTTTCAAAAGTCAATCATGCTTTTTGAAGGTACTTATCTTTTCTTTGTCAGTGACATTATTTTTTAATAAAAATCAAATCTACAACTGTATTTTCACTTGTCTTTTCTGTTTGAAAATAGTTGTTACATCTGCATGAATATAAACACTAGATTGAATGACATAAATATCATATACCTTACTCTTAATGTATTAGTACTAGAAGAAAATCCAAAAAAATTAAGAAGTGACTAATAATCTATATTAAAAATTAACAAGAAATTAAATTATAAAAGATACTATAAAGTGAAAATCTAACTCATTTCAAGTTTAATAAGTGTTGAAATAAGTACATATCAATAAATTTCTACAACAGACCTTCTGATCTTTTTACATTGTAATATAATTTATATCTTTAAAATCTTTCTATAAGGAATAAGTAAATTTATTTTAAGATACACTAGTAGTTTAAGGAAGATTTATCAATTTCAAATTACTAATTAGCATTAAAATATTTTAATCATTTATGTTTAAAAGATTTATATCATTTATCCAACTCCTCTGCCAAAAGCAGGATATGACACAAGGTCAATTTTTAAAGCAAAGTAAAGCTGGTTTGAATTCAGTTTTCTTCTCCTAGTCTGGTTATCTAACCAAGGCTAAAGAACCCTGTCTGCCCTACTATTTTCCTATAGATGGAGGAGTATAAATGCATTCATTGCCTTTCCCAAGGGTATTAGCACAAAGTGTACTTATAGTTTAAAAGATTCATAGATATTCATTTGATTTACTTTTTTCTTTGTTATCAGGAAAATGTTGTCACATGACTTTTTAGTGCTGTGAACTTGATTCTTACATAAACCATAAAGAAAAATATTTTGCTAAACATTTTTGTTACAGAATTATGATTTTTGTTGTTTATTTATTAAGATGGTGTTAACTTATACAAATTAATTCACACACACACACACACTGATTAAAATGGTTTTAATAGAATGTCTGATTTTTTAATCCACATATAGAAGTACTGGAATTGTTTCACAGCTTTTATTAATTTTACAACTACTTATCAGATAAACTAAATCAACGAAAAAAAATTGAGTTTTAAACAAAAAATATTGATGGGTACTCATTTATCTAATATTTTCCCTTGATCTAGATATACAATTCATAAAAGATTTGTGATTAATTAATCTTATAAAGTTAATTTAAAAATTAGAAATTTATTCCAATGAAAATATGTTTATAATGATAGTGCTAATAAGGAAGTCAGTTTTTTGCAAGTAATATAATGATAGACATTTAGATGTGTTGATGTCTTTAAAAGGTACTGAAAGATAATAGCAAAAATAATTACAGCTACATACTGATTATATGTTATTATTCTTTTCTATTTGGCCAGTTTTTTTACCTAACTGTAACTGACAAAAGAAAACTTTTCCTGGTGATGATTTATAAAGACAATATGTTAAAACTTAATGAGGCTTATCATTAACCAAACAAATAATATTAAAAATTTTAAACTACTTACTGATGAATACCTAAAGTAAGTCAGCACAATCTTTGTTTTTTTAATTCGGGAGGTTAATGCCCTTTAATGCATAAAGAATGCATGTAGAAAATAAGTGATATGAAAGAAAAAATCAAATTTTATTTTACTATAGGTAACATTTTGAGTAACCTCATTTCTCAAATTTTGATGCTTTAATTATCCAAGAATATAAACCACTTAACCCAGCAGCACAAGTTCGTTTAAGATGTTATTACACATAAATAGTTAAAAGAATTACTGGAAAAGTAAAAGTCAGTATAGAATATATTGATTTCAGAAATTCTGAATTTAAGTAAAATTTAATGAGATGAAGTTACTGTGAAGAAATACACCACAGTATGAATATTTTAAAATGTTGAAAATATTAACATATGTTCTTTTTTAATATCCAGATTTATTAAAAAAATTATAATTGTACTTATGATAACAATTTTCCCTATAGCCCAATAAAATGTTTATAATATTGAACAAATGAATTTGTTTTCATGGTTGAGGTATTTAATAACTGTTAATTGATTTACATTGTGCTCTTTGCTAATATGCTAAGATTACGTATTTGATTGCAATAATATGGATCTATTTGGCCAAGATTAGGGAGATGTCATCAAAGACCTCAATTCTCAAATATAAATAATCTGTAATTCATTCAAATAGATTGATAAATTAGATTGTAATGTTTTAAAATTGAAATCCTTAATTTCCAGAAAAATGTCCTGTGTTTTTCTTTCTTCTGAATAAAATCAACATTTGTTTTTAAAAGTATTATGGAAGAAACCTCATGAGTATTTTTTGCTTAGTCTTTGTGTTTATTTGAAAAATGTTGATATCAGAAAACAAACATATTCTTACCTGAAAAGTTGCATAGGTGGCAAACAAAGATCCCCTCATTATTCAGGTGACAGGTAACATCGGGCAGAGATGATGGTGAAATGGACTGGGGTGTTGGTGGTGATAGTTCGTTGATGTTAATACCGCTATAACCGCTGACATTGGGCTGATAAGAATCAGGATGTCTCAGACCTATGTCATCATGATACCTCTGACCAAAGTCAGCACCTGGATGCCTAAGATTCAGCTCATCAATTGCTTGATGGGGGCTGAGGTCATCTGAGCGATTGGGGCTCAGATCCTGAGGGAATTGAGGAACAAAGTCATCAGGAATCCTATGACTCAATTCATCTGAGTGTCTGTGGCTCAGATCTAATTGCCTCGAGCGAAGCTCATCAGGAATCCGTTGGGTCAGATCTTCTGGACGTCTGTGACCCAATTTTTCCGGATGCAGAAGTCCTAGTTCATCAGAATGCCTGTAGCTCAGTTCATCTGGATGTCTCAAGTCATCGGGATGCCTTAAGTCATCTGGGTGTCTTAAGTCATCTGGATGACGTAGGTCATCCTGATGTCTCAGATCATCTCGGTGCCTTAGCTCGTCCGGATGTCTTAAGTCATCAGGATGCCTTAACTCATCTGAGTGCCTTAAATCATCTGGGTGCCTCAAGTCATCTGGGTGCCTCAGTTCCTCCGGGTGTCTCAATCCGCTAGAATGCCTTAACTCTTCTGGATGTCTCAGCTCATCTGGATGCCGAAGGTCATCTGAGTGTCTCAAATCATCAGTGTGTCTGATGTCCTCAGGATGCCTTAGAGCATCAGAATGCCTTATATCTTCGGGATGTCTCAAGGCATCAGGATGCCTTAATGCATCAGGATGCCTTAGATCATCGGACTGCCTCAAGTCCTCCGAATGCCTTATCTCGCCAGGATGACGATTATTAAGCTCATCTGTATGTCGCTGGCCAATGTCATCTGGCAAGCGCAGGTTAGAATCCTCCGAATGCCTCAGTGTAGAATCGTCTGTGTGTCGAAGACTTGGCTCATCATTATGTCTCAGATTTATATCTTCAGAATGTCTAAGGCCAGGCTCATCAGTAGTTAGCCTTAGATTAGATTCATCACTATGCCTATGATTCAAATCATCAGGATGCCTAAGATTGTGTTCATTGGTATGCCGATTGTTGAGCTCATCAGAGTGCCTATACCCAACTTCTGGCCTGTGATTGCTATCCTCAAGATGTCTATTATTGTGTTCTTCTGAATTTCTGTGATCATGCTCTTCAGGATGTCTGTGATTTGTAATATCTGAGAATCTGCTACTCACTTCCTCATTGTTTTGTTGGCCGTTGAGTTCCTCAATGTTAGTAGCAGCAGCAGCAGCAGCAGCAGCAGAAGAATGCCTTTGGTTAATCTCACCTACAACAGCAGCAGCAGGGTGTCTCTGACCAAGGTTGCTTATATCTTCATGTCTTCTCTCAACGTCAGATGAAAGAGTTGCCTTCTGGGACATCACGGATTTGCCTACATTCTCGCTAGGGTGAGGCACTACGTCTTCGTTTCTGAAAAGAACAAAAACAAAAAAGACATGAGTTGGAAAGGTCACTAAAAACAACATTGATAATTTATTGTCAGAAAATAAGTAATTTCAGAGCAGAGGTTTTCAGAAAATGGGTATTCCTTTTTTTTTCCTTTTTTGGTCATTAAAATTGTTTGATAACAAAATATTGTACCATAAGATCTTAGGAGATGACCCCCAAAACTGCTACCTGGCTTGTAACTGTTTTGGTTTGAGTATTTCAAGCTGAGAACTAAATAAGGCAAACAGATTCTATACAAATAGAATTCTATAAAAGTACCTGAAAAAAGTCTTGGTATCTGAGACCCAACTGGTTATTTGTCAATGTACAAACATAAGACATTGACATTGGAAGCAAAAAGAAAAAGATAAAATTGATAGGTAAAAAAATAGGAAAGAAAGTAGACAATAGATTGATTCTTCATCTTTCTAGCTTATTGTTTTTCTCCTGAAAAACCATCTCGATTCATTGTTTGACAAATGTCATAGTAGGCAATGGTAAAGAAGTGGGGGGGGGGAATAAGAAAACCAGGAAGTGAATAAATAAAGAATAAAAATAGTGATATCTTTTTACTTTGCTGTCAGATTATTTCCCTAGCTAGGCTTTTTGAAGTCTTCAATGACAAGGGAAGATATGACATGCAATACATTGCTGACACAGAGCGCATATATTTACCTTGTTTCCAAACTGTACAATCAAATATTGATAACTCACAAGAAACACATGTCAGAATCTTGCCTATTTTATTCTATTAAAGATAATTTTAAAATATTTTTGTGTATAAATAATGCTGGCATTATGGGCATTATACAAAATGTTGATAGAAATTAATTTTTCCCTATCATAAAGTGTTCCTTTGCTTAAATCAAACAGATCTGAGTTAGTCTAAGATTAGATGCCCAAGCAATATATTTTTTGTGTGTAAAAATAAATAATACTGCTAATAAGTGCTTTATGTTATTATAGTGGAGCATGTATAAAACCTATAAATAAAATTATGGACACTATATTATAACATATTTATAATGTCCATAATTTTGTTTTATATAGATAGTAGTTCATATAAAAATGTTTATTTTATTTGATTGACTTTCTTGCTAATATATCAGCAGTTTGTAAAATGTCAAAATCACTGAAACAAATTTTCCATTTAACAAATATCAGCCAGTTTTTATAAAATGACACTTTAGATTAATATTTCTCCCCAAATTATTATCAAGTGTGTGCATGATATATAAGCTTTCCATGGTTTATATTAGAGAAATGCATGTCTATATAAAAGAATCAGTTGCCAGTAAAAAAAATCAAATCTTGCATAAATAAAACATTTTTAAAAATTATTATAAGATGTACAAGAGGATGAATGACAATTTGTTTAGCAATAAATACTATCAAAATAATACAATTAGGATAGTAGATGAACTTATTAATGAAATGATCCATTTTTTATTAATGCTGTTATTCAAATAAGGTGATATATTCTAATGTAGATCTTTATAAAAACTTATATATTAGTACATTGAATATCCTAAGAATTTTGAGAAAATGTCATGGAAGCTACATATAGTTGAAAATTTGATTTATAAACAGTAAATTGTTCATCAGAATTATTCATGACATGGAAATTTATTTTCCGACGTGGATTTTTTTCTTATTTTTTAATTCTTTTTAAAGAAAGTGAAATTTAAAGTGATTGTATATATAAAATTTTAATGATTTATCAATCTGATGAAAATAATTTTATACTAGTCATCAAATGTGTCCTCTAATTATTTATGTTGCTTGTATCATAAATTTTTCTTTTATCTAAATTCTTTTTAAAGACTGAAAATGTGTCCAAAAGAATATAAAAACAACAGATTCATATATAAAAGATTAATTATTTTCTCAACTAAAGAAAAACACTTATATTTTAAGTTCATTTTTTTTAATATATAAATATCTATATAAAATCATTGTCATACTACTTTTTACTGAAACAATAATAAAGTGAACATATGATTAACGGTACTGCATGATTTTTTATATACATATATACGTTTTGAGACCTATAAATAGAATGAAAAAATGTTATATAGAAAGGATATATATGAATTGAAATAATTTATCAATGGTTTTGGTAATGAATTGCATAATACCCCAGAACATTTGTAGTAATTAAATCCATACATTGTCGATTTAGAGGAACAAGATAAAACCATAAAAAGAACATTTATTTTTGATAAGTTTTAAATAAAAACAGTATTTTTTTTTAAATCTGTAGAACTGTCATTAAACACATGAAACCATTTTTATTCTATGATTAATGATAAACTCAAAGAATCAGTTTGCCAAATTTACTGATAAAAATAGCTACCAAGTAATTTCCAATTACAAATATTTGTAGTTTTATATCTATTAAAACAGAAAAAATCAAAAACACCTTTTCTGTATTTTGCCTAATTGCAGTATTATCTGGAATGTAATTTTCCTTAAGCCTTTAATAAAGATTATACTCTTATTTTAAGCAATTTAATTTTAAATAAAATACTATTATATGCTAAAAGAAAAAAAATGAAAATCTGGCTAATAAAATGTAAGATGCATTCTGAAACATAACAATATTTCAAGTTTTTGCTCATTCTTATCTATTCAAAGGTTTCTTTAAACCATTTTTCTTTTACAATATAAAGAATAAAAAGGATATATCAGACACTTCATTTAAACCTAATACTACTTGGAATTAATAGCACAGATTGAAATTGACAAATTATGTTTCAACTTCAACTGGGACAGTTTGTGTTCATTAATGCTTTGGGGAAAGCATGTATTCACATCTCCTTTTGACCAGCTATAGGTAAATAGTAGGGCACTTGGATCACTTTAGTCTTGTAAAGGTGATTATCTTAAGCATTTAATAATAGGTCAGGTTGGGGATCATTCTTTGTTGCTGGTATGATGTTGCCAAGTACTACCTGTCATGTTACTCGGAGAAGAGATGAGCACTCCTAAGTAACTTCTGTTGCTCTGCTGAGAGATGCAATGAAAAGAAATTACTTAGCATAGCACCCAGAAATCTAATAAATTATGAGAAACATCCACATTTCCTTTAATCCTATAATTTTAAAAGACAAAGTGACATATTTTCAAAAATTAAAAACAAAATCTATAGGTATTTTGAAAATCTATTTATACCTTATGAACACCATTTTGAAACATCTGGTAAAAAGTATTAACTAATTTATAGTTGAGATACTATCCTAAAAAAAAAAAAACAACTTTTATAATATTTTATCAGAAGAATCAATCCTAAAATTCTTGATAATGTTAATAATTTGACGATATATAAATACTAATGAAAACAATTTACTTACAATTTTATCTAACTTCATAATTTTTCCTATATATATTTACCAAACCCTCTGCATGAATAGAATGTGGCACAAGGTCAATTTCTTAAGTGGAGTTCAACAGGTTTGAATTCAGTTTTCCTTCTTGTAGACCAGTTGCCAAACCAAGGTTAAAGAGCCCAGTCGACCCTTTACCAATAACTGGAAGGAGAATAGTTGGATTCATACCTTTCCCAATGGTATTAGTGCTATGTGAAATGCAAACAGTGTTGTTCAGGATTTGAACTTGAGTCACTGTGTTCATATCCAGTGATGATCACCCTTACACCACAAGTAACTGTAATTTTTTCCTATCTTCATTAGATTTATTTGATATTTACAAATAAATATGTTCCTAGTATAAATAATATTCCTTTCTTATATTATTCACATTAATTTGTGAAATGAACCAAATCCCAGAAATACTTTTATTTAAATCTGTTATTACCATTATTGACTACATATTACATTTAAATATGAAAATGCACATTTTTTTATGTAACTAAATATTAAAGGAGTTTAATATTAAAATAGTACATTATTTTCTGTAGTAAGTCATTTATAAAATAAAGTATATATTTAAAAGCTGTTATTTTAGGAACATAACACTAAATTGCTATTTACTAAGCTTAGATGTGATACAGAGTCAGAAGTACCCGGGATGAATCAAACTCACTATTGAGGTACTCAAGAACTACTAAATAAATGCAAAAACATGTTTGGAATGACTGAGACCTATTTTTTACTCTTTCTTTTTTAATTTTTAAAATCTGATTCAGTATCAATTATAATTTAGTAAGTAAATAAGTGTTAATCAAGAAAATTAATGCTATCATTTTTTAAAGATATGAGTATGGAATTTGTAAAGATAGCTGTAAACAGACTCAGAAATATATGAAAGAAAATAGTACAAAATATATAATGATGAAATGTGATTAAACATAAATCAAAATGTCTATTAATTATGAAACAATGTTGGTGAACTTGACAAAATAACTTCTTTTCTAAATGTAATTCCAAATGTGTTTAAATAATTTAAGTATGTTGGCATTAAACTTGAGAAAATAGAATTTTCATTTCTGAAAATTTTCAACACTTTGTATTATGTATTATTCAACTTTTATAAGAGAATAAAAAATGAATTAGTGATTTTAAGAAATTAATGGTTAAAATTGTATGTTTAAACCTCCTGAAGATATGTTTGCTTCTTTTCCAGTGTACATAGCAATTTTTCTGATAATTTCCTCCTAGAAAGGACTTTTTTAAAATTTAAAAAATATTATTATCCTAATTATGGTAGCTGAATTTCTATACTTAAACTTTTAGGTATATTTACATTTTTGTTGTTACTTTTTTCATATTGGACAATTATAAGACATTTAGTTAATTTACTAAAGAATGATTGTTAGACTGATTTGATTAGTATAAAATGACAAACAAAACTCTCTAATTTGTCATACAGTACAGTACTTCTAAAACCAAAAAATAATTAAACAACATTTTTAATGAGCTTTCTTTTTTATTGATGCTAAATATAATAAATCTTAAGAGCTTAATTAGTGATTTGTTTTATATATGTGTATAATGGGGTATAACAAAATCCTTCATTTTGCATTGTCATTACTTTTTTTCTATGTATTATTCCTTAAGGAAAGCATCGATTGCAGTTAAAGCCAAGAAGTTATGTCACTATTTGCTGTGGCTATAAATTAAGGAAGCAACCAGGAGCAATGGACAAAAGCCCAACACTTGTGGAGTGATGAGTGAGAGGGTGTGTGGGAAGTTCTAGCAAAAGGAAAGTGATGAGGTAGGAAGTGAACTGGGGAGGGGCTGAATGGTTAAATTCTTGGCAAAATAATGCTTTTATCTCATGTTGCACACAATATTTAAAACATACACTACACTTAGATAAGCTAGAACAGTTAAAAATAGTACTCATCTAAGTATAAATCGGTGCATTTTTGTTGTATTTTTTATCCAATGCACATAGTAAAGTTGAATGATAAATACTTTTTAAAATATTATTTAATTTTATTTATCCCCAAAAATTACTTATGTACAAAAGGAATATTAATAACACTAAAAAAGAAAATATTAATCCTCCTAAAAGAGACATAAAATTAAAAAGCTAATGGTAATTGTTTCAAAACCTAACCTCCTTAAAGATATTCTTGTTTATATTTGTAAAAGTAAACAAATTTAGAAACAGCAACCTGAAGCATGTATGCCAAACTAAGCAAAGCTTAGTAAATAACTTCTATCAAAATGTTCATATAATTGTATTTTAAGATTAGATCTAGTATTTATTTTACTGGTTAGAATTTTATCAGGGGAAAAAAAAAACAATTAATCAAAATACACTTGTGAAATTAAAAACAATTTCACAAGTATATTTTGATTAATTGTTTTTTTCCCTGATAAAATTCTAATTCTTGAACAAAATACACTATAGTGCAGTGTAAGATTTAAAAAAAAAAAATTCTTTTACAAATTCTCATAATGAAAATTTGTCAGTATAGAAATTGATATATAAAATGATCATCAATATAATTAGTATGAATAAAGGAAAAATGTTTGTGTGATAACTACAACTAAATAGAAAAAAGACCTCAATAACCTCAGAACAACTAAGAATTGCCTTTTCATATTTAGACTTAAAGTATGATTTAATAATAGAATACAATTAGAGATTTTGTATAGTTATAATTGTTGTTAAGAGTAATTTTTTCAAAGTGTTAAATGATAAAATGCCCTGTGGAATAAGATCCTTATGTCGCAAAAGCAGTGTTTACATTAATACTAAGTTGATGATAAATTGTATTTAATTAAAAAAGACAAATTTCTTTTTCTTTTTATGAATGTATTTATTTCAAAACTGAATTCTGGAAGCCTTTAATGAAGGCAAATTTTGGGAGGGTATTTTTGATTTAAAATAGATTTCACAATAAACAACAAACTAATGAAATTTTCATTTTTTTCTTTTCATAAGCATTTTATATGAATTATTAAAACATTCTAATAAAACATAACATTTCATAACAATAAATGAAGAATTCAGTCAGATGTAAATATGAACAATTTCATTCAAATACTATTTTTGGAAATTTGCTTTAAAAGTAACATATTTTCAATAAAGAAAAATGTACCTATTTCATCATTTAAACAAGTATAGATAGCAACTATGTTCAAATTGTTACTATTGCCATATATTCCTACTTTTTAAAAGTGAATTTAATTTAACAAAAGACATAAATATCTTTTATCAGATTTTTAACTTAAAACATATATTTAAAAATTGCCTGTTTGTAAAAAAAAATTCAAATTAACATATATACAACAAAAATACTAAAAGAAGCTATGATTTGATAATATTTACAAGAACAGCAATGAAAATATCAACTTAAACTAAGTTTTTATTTTTTTTAATAAAATAGATATCAAAGGAACATCAGTAGCGATTTGTTCTTATAATATTTATAAGATATTTATACTGTGCAGAGCAGCAAAATGTAAATCAAGTGAAAAATGATATGTATATGGAATTTTGTATGTTAGTGTTGTAAATATGTATGTTGACAAATGTAGATAAGAACTCACTTATGTGTTAATTACAGAAACCAGGACTAAGGTCTTAATACTTATAATAATATCACATAACTATATATTAAGGAATTTGTTTATGTCAGAGTGAAAACAGCTATTAAAATGTAATAGTTATGAAAATAATTTGAGTGATATAAATATTTACATATTTAGTAAAGAATGAAACAAAAATCTTCAAAGGAGAATGTTTTATATGTCCTCTCTTTTCAGGAGTACTGTTAAAGATGAATGTTGTTAATTGTTATCATTAATTACTTTATCTAGGTCTTAGCACTTGTAATGCATAGAAAGGTGTATAATAAAAAGATAATTTTACAGAAGAATGAAGTGGAAAAAATATCATTTTAATTAAGAAAATGCTCTCCTTATTTTAGAACACCAAACATTATTTTAGTACATATTTTTTCTTGATCATATTCCCTATCTTTCTCTATCATTTTTGATGTTGACCATTTGAATTGTGTCTGTGGAAATCGAATGGGTTGTGTGTGCATGTTTCATATGAAATCAGAGGTTGGTGTAATTACAAAAGGTTAGCACGACATAAATAGTGCCAGTCCCTCAAGTGATGTAGACACACAGATCTAGAGAGGTAAGGAGTACCTAAAAAACACATGGCAGGATAAAAACTTATTTATTTCATTGAGAATAAGAGAGAATATGATTTCTGAAATGTATAATGCAAAGCAGTAAATACATCTAGGCAAGAGATACTCTACCAAGTTAATGTATTGCATAATGTATTAAGGATTTACTGATTATGAAATGTGCCATATGAAAATTATTGAAAAATGATATGTATATGGAATTTTGTATGTTAGTGTTGTGAATATGTATGTTGACAAATGTAGATAAGAACTCGCTTATGTGTTAATTACAGAAACCAGGACTAATTCAAGTAGCAAAATGTATCAACATAAAAAAGTAATCAACATTGTCCCACATAGAAGAGATGGAAAAGTTAATGAGAAATAGAGGTTTAAATCCTCGGATGCTTGACATCAAGCTATATTTTATTCTATAAAATGTCTTGTTATAAATTGACCAAACCTATTTTTATTGAAGATGATAGTAGCTGTGAACAATAACAAGAAATTTGTTGGATATTAAATTAATACAGAAAGGACATTGCTCTTGTTAATAGATTATGAAATAATAAAACAATCTTTGTTTATAAACAAAGCAATTTTGATTTATTATGATTATCATTGCAGCAAAGGATTCATCAAAAATATTTTAATTTCTTTAAGTTTTTTTATTAAAAAGTTAAAAATGATTATAAAAGTATTAAAAATTATTTAGTCTAGGGAACTTATTGGATCAAATCTTTAAAAATGTTTTATCCATGTTTTTATACTTACTAATAGAAAGTTAAGTATTATTTCATTTACTATGATTAAAGTTCTAAATTTAAAGATGATCAATAAAATTTCTATAACTCAATATTGAAGTGTAGAGTGCCTGAATTTTGAAATGATCTTTTTGTAATCATTTTTAGATTATTAAATGTAAATCAATAATGAGTGGCTTTTACATTATTAGAAAACTAAAAAATCTTAAATGATTTTGGAATAAATAAACATAAAAAGCATTAATATAAGAAAATTAAAAACAATCTTATGTCGTCTGCATTATCTGTTCTGGAAAAATGTATTAAAGAAGTATGAAATTATTGAAGCAGGTAATTTTGATATTTTGAAATATTTGTTAAATAAACCTAGCAGCTCAATATTTTGAAAAAAAAAACAATAACAAAATTCAATAATTAACTCCATGAAAATATGTTTAATACAAGTAACTTCCCTTAAGTAGACATAAAACTGTTAAGCCCTAAAATAAACCTTATCAAATGAGAATAAAACACTATACTTATAAAATGTTTTTCAAAATTATCTTCAAGTAGATCTCAAGTTCTAATGATTTCATGCATTTGAAACAAACTTCCTACCTTTTTAAAGAAACTTTTATCCTTTAAAAGGTTAATTTAATGATTCTATGAAAAATAATAAAAGAAAGAAAAAGTGATCTAGAGTTTTTTAAAAATCTAATGCCATTAAAATATATTCTTTTGAAAATCAAAATCTTGATTAATAAAAAGTTAGGAAGAAAATTAAGTCCTAAAAAGAAAAGTTGACAAAAGTTGAAGAAACTACACTACACCTGAAAAATAATGGAAAAGTAAAAGGATATGTTAAGAATTGCTTCTGGTGAATAATTAACTTAAAAAGAATTCTTTGTTATTCAAAAGGAATGTAAGAGGCATTTAAAAAGAAATAAAGGAATAAATAAAAGCATAATTCTTCTCACCGAAAGAAATCAGTAGTGTGGGTTAGGGGTAAAAAGGGTACATATTCGTTGTTGTATGGCTCCAAGCAAGAAAGATGTATAGACGACGTCAGGTTTTCAGCCATCATTCATCACTAAAGCACCTGCGCCGTCCATCCAATGGAGGAAAAAATCTGGGTATAATAGCCACAATCTCATGTCCACTTCACACACAAGCCACATGACATATTGAGAGGAAAATTCAGCCTTCTCTCTCCACATTACTGATAAAAATATACTAAAATACTGACCATCAGCTTACCTAAGAAAGATCTCTAAGCATTTTCAGCAGACATCTTTTTTTTTTTAATGAAAGCTGTGTTTTTGAAAGGGGAGCTAACTGGTTATGTTTTTCAGATTATTTTGTTCTGTAACGCCCACCCAGTAAACGACATGCATAACATAGGGGCAGACATGTGTGATATGAGGGCAGTGCAAAAGGCGAAAAACATTGTGACTCAAAAAAGATCAGGAGTAAAAAATCCGATGATCCTCTTCAAGTCTCTCTGATGACCAGATATCCTTAATCCTGGTACAAATAAATGAACTTGTCCATAGCAATACTAAGTGTGGGTGATTTCCAGGAATTCCCAGTAAGAAACAGAAACAATCTTGAGGCTTCCGTCTCTTTCTCTTTCTGTCTGTCCTTCCTGACAAACCAGCCAAGAATCTCCTTGACCACAAGCATTGTGACGGTAGAAAATCAATATGGAAATAACCTAGCTCTAGCCACGGCTACTACCAGCGGCAGTAGACCAGCCGGCTGGCCAGTCACTCTCCACAGCATCCTCAGCCCACCCGTCACCACCACTGCCTCAGTGGCCTTGCTACTGCTGCCCCCACTTTCACCATTACAGCTACTAGCTAGAAGGGAGATGGTGGGATTGTGCAAAAGGAAGAGGAAGGAAGAAAGGCTAGATGGATTTAGAGAAGAGATAGAGAAAAAGGAAGAGTAAAAGCACAGTCAAAATGCATAGGCTGCAGAAGTGACCTCTGTAGGAACCCCTCATGCCAGAGTGGCAGCCAGCAACTAGAGCTGCCACCACCATCACTCTGGCCATTTTTCCCTCTCTCCCTCTTGCCCCACCACACCATGGCCAGGTCATGACACACAACTCCCTCCGTCACTGACCAAGTCCAAGCTCTTGTCACATTGATTTCTCATTATATGCCATTCTTGTTGTCCATTACAACTCCATATTGCATTCACAACTTGCTTCTACAAGTGCAGACACCCTTTCCAATTTATGTTTTATTCATTGCACATCTTCCATTTACTCATCTACTGAGGGAGTCCTTGATTTTTGAGAGCCAAGCACAAGGGTATCTGCTTCCTGGGCAAAAAAACAATTCTTACTATGTGTATTGCATACAGCATATTTCATTAAAAGTGAGAATACAATTTTCTTCAAAGTACTTTGATGCAGAAGAACCAAGTAACAACCTGCCTGTATCTCCTTGAAGTAGACTGAGCTAACAATAATTGGATTGTTGATGTAGGATGAAACATAAAATTCACTTCAAATGGAACTATTACAACAGTGAAACCTCAGTAAAATATTAACATTGTTTGGATTAGCAAATCAGATAAGGGATTTCATTCCCTTATGCAGTTGGAATTAATACAGAATTGAGCTTTTAAATAACTGTGCTGTAAAAGTTAAAAATGTTGATTAAGTTTTCATATAAGTATACGTTACTAATGAAAACTGTAAATCTTGAAAATTTCAACTGAAAAATTGCTTAAGCAAGAAATAATGACTATTTGAGATCAACCATATTGTCAACCAATAAACAAAACACATAGAATAGATTCCATAAAAAGGTACCTGTATTGTTCAGTTAGCTAATGTGAAAATTGCTGTCAATCTCAAGAGCAACATCAGCTAGAGAACTGGAAACTTTGAAAATAAATATCACAAAATACTAAGAATAAATAATTCTCTGAAATCAATCTTTTGTAATTCTTTAATTTGTTTTAGAGAAAATGTAATTATATTATATATTCCTTGAAGTATTTGATTGGATTTTAAGAAAAATCTTTTGATGAGTATATTGTTTAAAATTTAACTCCAGAAATTCAAGATACCACAATGCTAGTCATGATTTGTTTCAATTATATTTATTGTAAGTAGTAAAGTAGAATTTTCATTTAAATCCTATATAGGTTAATGCTCCAGTTAGCAAAAAAAGATTAAGAAATAATTAATTCTACACATGTATTAAACAAGATGAAATAATAATGAATTGATAATTATCCTTGCTACTCATCAGTTTATTCTACCATCAGTAATTCTACTGTTTAATCACATATTTCTCACTGAAATTGATAGATTTAGCTGTTGGTATTTTCTTCTAATAGTCATCAATTATTTATGAATTATAAATTATTGATGAATATAAAATAATAATTTTAGTATGTTAATGGCATTTAAAAAAATGATAATAATAAACCTGATTCAATTGTAATATTGACTTGATAGCTGTGAATAGCAGTGGTCAGTGGTATTGGCTGCAGTGAAAATAGACATGCATTCTCCTACTTAGTGCATACAGAAAGGTCTACAATTAGTTGTAGCTAATAAGCTCACCATGAAAGTGAAACTCATTGGATGAATTGACCTCTTTTATAAACAATGTATATTCAACAGCTCTTTTCAAATATTTTGCTATTTAGAAGAAGGAATTGTGAGATAATCGATTATTTATTTTTTAATGATTATCATATGATTTGCAGAATTTCTTTTTAAAGAAATGTACATGAAGGTTAAAATGTAATTAGTATTTACTAATTTTCACATCATACAAGGCAGCAAAAGGTGAAAAAAACAAAACCAACTTTGTTTTAATAACTAAAATAATAAAGTATACTTGTTTGGTAGTTTGGAGGTAGTTTAAAAAAAATGTAATTTGAAATATTTAGCTTTAAAAAGTCTTAAAAAGAAAATGCTTCTTGATTATGGGTTACATTCTGATGAAAATATGATTTAAAACTTCAATTCTGTTTATCTTAAAAGTACAATCACAACACTTGTGTCAAAATAAATGCATATTTACAATGTTTTTGTATTGGGGTTATTATATTAGGATATTTGTTTTGGGAAATGTTTTCCATTATTTATGTAGAAAACAATGAGTGTTTTTTTTCGCTCTTTATGCTCAGGGGAGAGTCTCTGTGGCATATTGGCTAACATGTTGAACTGTGATATTATAGTGAGTTTGAACTCCAGTCATGGTATTATGCTCAATTTTTTTTACTAATACCCTTGGAAAAGGTATGAATCCCTCTTATTCCCCCCAGCTATAAGCTAAATAGCATCTGTTCTTCTACAAGGATGGCTTTGGCAGTAAATAACCCATGGAGGTTGATATGCCATTAAAACAAATAAACAAAAGCAAACTTCTGCTCAATATTCAGTTTTTATCTAGGAAAATTTTAATTACATTGAATGCCTTAAAGCAATATTTATTTTATTCATGGAAAAAGATGATTTGTCATATGTATAAAAAAATATTTTAGTTTCTTTTTTTTTTTTTTAATAATTAACGAAATGAAAAAATTTGACATTTGATAAAAGTATACATTTGTTTTGTCCCAATCTGTGTATGCAGATCCTATCACATGTAAAATCTCTTACTATTTGACAAAAGGAATAGGATGGCTTCTTATGATGTTAATGTGTATTTGCTCTGATGACTCTGATGGTAAATATCATTATATTCATAGCTCACCAATAAAAAGAAAAAAATTGTATCCAGCTCAATAACTTTTCCTAGGAGTATCTTCATGCATTTGATAGATTCTCAAGATCTATATAGAACAAATATAGTTATAATTTTGTTGTTTATAATGTTAACAGAGGAAAAGATATAGCTCAATAAAAAAGATGAAATATTTTTCTTTTGCCCAAATACTTGAGAAGGGTTGATTGATGTATAAAATGTTATTCATCCCTTTCTTTTCTGTTAATACTAATGATGAAAAATTTGATTAATTTATTATTATAGGCATAAGTATAACATTGGAGTAAGATTCATTCAATAAATATTACAATTACCTTACATTATTTAAAAGTAAGTTCGAAAGTATATTAGAAATTACAAGTAAAAGTCTTATAAATGATTATTCAAAAATTAAATGTTCCAGAAACATTATTAATCTCTCCATAAAGTTTTAAACTATGTTTTATATTAAGTACATCTTCATTTTAAATAAAAAGAATGTAGAAATGATCAATTTTTCATTCTATCAATTGAAATAAAATGAATAGCATCAACATCACTGCTGGTTTGTATTGAACAATTTCTGAAAATAAACAGCAGTTTTAATTTTAGAGAATATCTTTAAAAAAAAAGAAAAAAGAAAAATAGGAATGAAATATTTTCGTTTGTAAATTAATATGAAAAATGTACACAACAACATTTTAGAATTCTAAGTCAAATTTTATCTTAAATTAATAAGAATCATATTGGTAGTAATAGTTCTTAAGATAAAATGTTCTGATCTGATAGCACATAACATAGCAAGAATATATGAACATTAATATAAAAGTGATATTGCTTTAATTATTTTAAATATAACTAAAGAGATGGAAAAAAAAAAAAATGAAACCAAAATAAGTAGATTGGATAATCAGTTTTTAAAATTTTCATTCAAGAATATATTTTAGAAAAATTAAATGCTAAAATTCCAAACTGCAGTAGTTATAATCTTGATAATTTGTATGAAGCAATTTAAGTGTATGGTGATGAAGGGAATTAATTTAAAAAGTGAAAAAAGGAGGATGGGTTTGCAATATTTTTCCAATTCTCAGAAATTAATATATATTCTTTTTTCATTGAAACTAATTAGTTGGGAGGGACAAACAAGAATAGAGGGAATATCAATTTTAGCAAATCTTAGTATGTTGCTTTTGGGAAATTCAAAGATTTGTAAAATGCTTCAGTGAACAAATTGGTTGTCATATTTTACAGTTACATAAGTACCAGTTAGAAGTGTATCAATGGAAGATATGTATAGCATGCTAAGACCATAAGTAAGTAAAAGCCGGCTGAGTGGCCTATTGTCAATAATAGCCAGACAGTGAAGGAGTCTACCTATTTTTCAGTAGCGCTAAACCAGGGAGATAGTTTTTGTACCTGAGGTGAAGTGTCACACCTACCATCAGCTCCACACTTTACTGCACAGATCCAAGCTGTGCAATTCATGTGCTGAGTTGGCGAGGGCTGGTATTGAACTTGGAACCTTGTTATTCTTTGGCAGATGCTCTATCGACTGAGCTAAACTGAAGTAAATAAACTTTAATGCTGTGATTTAGTGTAAATATGGTAATAGCCATCATTATACTATGTTGAATATCATATTTAGTAATAAGTTTAATTAATATTAAAAAACAGATTTTAAAAAAAATAGTGGGTGTAGTCTATATTGAAAGCAAAACTTTAAAACATATGAAATTTATTGGTTTTCATATATTTTGCAGTAATGATAAAACTGTAAGTCAACTTGATCAGTATATCAATGTACTGTTAAAGTGTGCAAATCAAAAATATTTTTCTAAAAATGAATTAAAAAAAAAATTTATCATCTGTATATATTATGAATTTTATTGGCTTAATAGACAAACTGACAATTGAAAGGTTTTATATATTATATATGTATTAAAATTTTAAACTGTCTTCTCTTAGTTTAAATAACTATATTTTTAAATGTTTAAAAGCAATTAAAACTTTTAAAATTTAATCATATTAACAACATAAAAGTTAGCATGTGGCATATTGGCTTATGTTAAATTTTATTAATTGAAAATATAGCTTATCTTATGATATATATTTAATTTTAGTGGCTGGTATTTATAAAACACAGTAAATTTTTAGAAAGTATAAAACATTACCACAATAAATGTACTTTATTTCCATGTTTATCCTATTTGTTAACTAAAAGAAATTTTGTGGAATTGCAAGAAAAATAACTTTCCCTATGATCCTTACTTTTTGTACATCTGGATTTACCATGCATGCGTAACTTAGTCAGGCATAAGATCAGTGCCACTCAAAATTAGGTTTGTTTTTCTATTATTACTCTCCACTGAAAAAGAATATTTATTATGAAGTTAGATATAAGTAGAATTAACTACAAAACAAGTTACAATAAAACTAGTTTTAAATAAGAAAGTTTTTTTAAAGTGAGGAACAAATGCATCTAATTATCAAGGAACAACTTGTAATAGAATGTTCTAACTAGAAGTAACCATTATTTGGTATGAGTCAACATCTAGTGAAGCAGTGCTATTACATTTATGAAACCATGTGCTTGCTGTCAGTAGCAGTCAAACCACACTGCCACAGTGGAAAGCAGTGGATGGCCAAAGGTGAGAGCAAAGATGCTGCTGACCATTTCACCATGAGAGATTGAGGAATGTAACTGCTGACCATTATCAGCCCTATCTCATGTAATACACATTTGAATCATTTATCTTATATTTTATATTTATTTGGTTGATATATTTTAACACTAATAAACTTAAAAAAAAAAAACATTTAGATTTTTATTGAAATGTTAAAATATTAAAATATGAAAATTCATTATTGTAGACTTATGAAATATCACAATGTATCTGATAGTTCATTCACATCCATTGTGTGTATACAAAGTGTTTCTGGTGATATGAAATTTTGCTTCTCATTATATTGTTACAACTTGGGACAATTTTGAATCGGAAGAAACAATACTCATAGTTTACTATGGGATTCTGTGTCATGTAACTTGAATCTTAAACTTATTTTTATTTAACAAACAAATTAAGCTCAAATCTTACTGTTATAAGATTGTCATATATATTAACTTTTTCTATTGACTACAATTATTTTCATGGGTTAAATTATGAAGAAATAAAAAAAAATCAAGATGATTTAAATCAGATGAATATAAAATGTAAAGAAATCACTTCACGAGAAAAGTATATTAAACATAATGTGAAAAATATCAAAATACCCTAATATTGAATTACTGATAATGAGCTAGAATTGGACATGATTCTTTTCATGACAGAGATTAAATTTAGATGCCACAATGCAACTTTTAGATGTTAATACACAAAATGCCAGTGATCTTTAAAAATATATTTTTGCACTCACCAACTAATCGCATCCTATTTTACAGTTTCATATAACACACAACAGACGTTTTAGGTAAATTTCAACATGTACATTCAATTCTTGATTATTGTTTTTCTTTATCATCAATTCTATAAATGACTATTTGTTTCAAGTTGATTCTATATTAAATAATGAATTCACTTTTTAATGTTAACAGATGTTAAAATTGTTAAATCAGTTACATTTGAACATTTATTAAAGTTATATATCAATAATGTTTGAATCATTTTAATATATTAAATGTTAAACAGTAGCATAGCTAGAGGGCGGAGAAGGGAAGTGGTGATTCCCCTACACACGTTCTTCAAGAGTGGTGCCTTTTCAACATTTTTTAAAACCCTTTTTGGGGACCAAAACAAATCATGACATCATAATCTCCTAACAGTGGATGATTCCATGAAGTTTTGTCTTTTTTTATGTCACAAGTCACAATCTTAGATATATTTAAGTTTGAATGATGCTATTACTGAAATATGAAATTTAGGCACTGATGTGCATTTCTGTCAACAAAGCTATCCGTGTAAAAAAAAAAAAAAAAATACTATGTTACCTTTATCAAAAAAGTTATTCACTTATCTACCTTCCATGTGTTTTGATTTTAGATACACAATAATAATGAATTTTAGATTATTCAGTACATATCTTGATTTTTCTTTTTTGTATATATGATTCATATAAGTTTAGAGCCTGGCTACAACCTGATGTCAAAGAAAAAAATGTTTTATTTAAGAAATACACAAGTATTTAAAAGATGAATAAAATCTTTAATAAAATAGATATTGAAAATTATATATTGAATAGAGGTTTTAGTCTGAACTGCAGAAACTCATTAATGTTGGGATTAGAATTCTGTACTGTAGTTTGTATTAAATATAGTTAAAAATAACAAGATAGATTATTTAAATGGCAGTGTTTCATTGCATGAAATGCATTTATATTAAACATGCCCAAAACACATTTTCAATGATGAATGAAATGGTAAAACATTTAATGTAATATAAAATATTTTGATGTTTATATGAAGCAAATTGTATTATATTGACACTCAAAATTCAATTATGGCTATATCATGAAATATTGATAACCATTTCTTTTAAGTGAAACTAGAAATAAAACTTGAGATATACTTTGTGAACTTTTTAAAGATAGTTCATTAAGAAATTAAAAAAGATTGACTTATTCAAAACTATGCATTAGTTATGATTTTTGAAAATTGTTGAATTTTTTAAATTGATATATTTGATGCTTGTTAAAAATGTGATAACGCAATCAGTCAATAATGAATTTGTTCACTTTAGAGAATATTAAGAAAATAGTAAAACGTGTAAAACAGAAGGAAATCGAGCATGTTGGATCAAGTTTGCTCTAAATAAAATATATTATAAACATGCATAATATTAATGATAGACAATTGCAGCTATCAGCAGTTAGACTTTTTTCTACAGTTCCTGTAAACAGTTCATGTTGCTGCTGTTTCTAATATAACAAGAGTTGGTGCTAAAGAGAAATGAAGACAAGCACAACAGCAGTAGCAAAGTAGTATATATGGGTCAAGGGCTATGAGTAGGTGCAGCAAAAGCAGAAATAACAAAATAGAATAATAAAGAAAGAAAAAATAACACAATTTGCACTGACAGAACCTCAGAGAACATAGAAAATAAGGCCACCACAAGTGGATATGCAGTTGTCTTATGTCAACAAACTGCAATCCAGATTTATCAGACAAGAAAATAAAAAGATACAAGTAATTAAAAAGTACAAAAAAGAAAACAACAGAAAGAGTAATGTATTTTGAAATAGAAAACAGATGTCTTGCAGAAGTCACTCATATTAACTATTTTAACATTGTCCTTTATCAATATTAAATGATATTGAATAGTATTTACCTTATAATAGAATGAATCCCCAAACTATTAAGAAATCTTTTTTTACTTTTTGTAAGTTTTATGTTTGATTTTGTTATAATGATGTATAAAATATAAGATAAAGAAACATCTTAATATTATCATTTCTAGTTGGAACATAAAATCTAAAGTAATAGATACAAGCTGAAAAAATAAAATTGCTTTTATCACAGAACTTTATTTTGCTTAAATTTAAGAAAGTAATACAGGAGCTAAGTGCTTAAAATTAAAATCATCTGTAAAAGAAAAAAAAGTATAGTTTTAAGTAATAATCATACTAATTACTATGAGTATGAGAAAAGAAATGTTTGCAGATTTTTTTGAATTGTTTCAAATCTTATGTCAAACATTTTTTTGCTGCAAATTCATAATTTAAACAAATAATGAGTATTTCAGTGTTTGTCTCAGGATTTAGAAATCATTCAGTTTGGAGTATTATATATAAAGCTTGTATAAATAAACATTTTTCGTCATGATATTTAATTTTTCCATTTTTGCAAAATTGAAATTAATTAATTGATTTTTTTTAAACAAAAATTTTCCCTGTAAAATTTTTTGAGGTTGTTTTACAATAATTGTCAAGCAGTTTGTTCCTAATCATTCCTACAATCTTCTATATAGATCAGTCATGTAAATGACATTCTAATATGATCTTGTATTTTTCTTAGTGATTGAACATTTTATCATTTGTCTAAGTTTATAAAGAATATGCAGTTAGAAAAATGGAACTGGGTATTGAAAGAGAAGAAAGATAAAAAGTTTGTATAACTGAGAAACAAAAGAAAATCATTTCATTTTCTAATGGTTAAGTACTTCACAATGTTTTTCTTTGTGTTACTTTTCCTATATTAACATTGAAATTGCCCCCAAGTCAGTAAATGTCATAAAAATTCTTATTACTATGTTAGTTCATTTAGACCAGGTATCACTACAGGAAAATTATGCAACTAGCTTTTCTTTAAGAATAAGTTTTGTCTCTGATAATCTGAAAAGGAAAAAGATTTCATATAACAGAAAATAAAAAAAATATTTTATTTAAACACTGTTCATTTCATATTATCATTGTATTTTTAATTACATTTGCGTACAGTGTTTGTTCATCTCAAGTTGAATGTAAAGTTTATAATCAGTCATTTTATCTATGAATGACTATGCTGCCTTTTTGAAGTATATTAATATTAAAATTAACTCATTTATTTAGAAAAAGCTTCACTCTTACGCTACTTTATAATATCTTTGTGGATATAAGTTTTGCAATCCCTCTTTTTACTTGTATAGGCAATTGTGCAGCATCAAAGAATAATAGAGTAAACTCACCTTGAAAAGGTGTAAATAATTTGAATATATCATTTTTTGTTGTAAAGGTATAAATAATCTGAATATCATTTTTTTGTTGACATATTAAATTTGAGACCTTTTTCCTTGTTTCAAATAATTCTAATATTCTTTACATTATGTAACAATAGAGTAGCCTTATAGATAAAATAACAGCTATATTGAGCATTTCTTTGATGTTTCAAAAATATTGGTTTCTTGATATGTAATTCATATCAAACATTTATACAATAGACTTATTCTCATATATATTGTGAGAAGGCAAATACAAATTGAAAAATGTCAGACTGTAATATCTATGTAATATATGCTTATTGAAAAATGTTTTTCAGACCAAAACAAATAACTAAAACTAGAATTTGAATGAAATATATTAAAAATGATATATATATATATATATATATATATATATATATATATAATTGAGACCATTCATAAAGATGAAGTATAAGTCACAGAAATATTCAATACATCGGTGAGTTAATTATGGGGAAATAAAAAAAAATGCTAATAATATTTATTGATATGTACTTCATAAGTTTACTCTTCAAATTAAAAAGTCTATATATAAAGGATTGTTTTGAATTATCCATAGATATGCAGAAAAAATGTACTGAATTGACCATTACATCAACATACTAAAAGACATTGAACAAATGGGCAGCTTAAACACAATGGAGGAAGACATTCCACTGACCACTACCACAGAGCAAAAGACAGCACTGACCACTACTACTCTCACTGCAATACAGCAGAATGGAATTATGCTGACCACTGCTATAAAGCAAAAGAAGACATTATACTGGCCACTGCTACATACTGTAAGACTACACTGATCATTTCTGTAGCAGATAACATTGAAGTGACCATTGGCTTAGGGTAGAGAACTACATTGATCATTTCCCTAGATGACATTCCACAGATAACTGACCACAGCTCCACAGCATGATATATCATACTGACCACTGCATTAACTATGCCGTGGAAGACCGTATATAGGCTTCTGTTATATAAGATAAAGAGTGATAGTTAACATGTTTGTCTTCCAGGTCATTACAAGTAAATTTAAGTTTTACTAGGTGCTCTACTCTTGGTGGCCCTTTACTAGACTAAGCTTTATATGTATATTGTAATTGTATGCTAGAAACTAAAATTGATTAAAAATATCATTCATCAAAATTCATTTATTGTTGCCCACTCAATGAAAATTATGAGCAGATAACAATTCATTATAAAGACAAGACTTTTGAATAGATTTAATTCCTGTTATATCGATTTGTGAGTAACATAAAACATTTTTTCTCTAAAGCAATTTTTTAATGTACTGGAAAATCATATGCAACTTTATTGAAAATGTTAATATTCCACTAATCTTGTATAAAAATTTGATAAATATATCTCACTGAATAAACTCAAAGCTGTGATATTTAAATCTAAATAACTATGAAATGATTTGGCTTCTAATTTTAAAAGATAACTGAATATGAGAAAAGGAACAAAAACACCATGGTAATAGAAATGATTCAACAGAGCTAACATATTTTCTGTATGTGTCCAAACATATACATGCACAAGTATAACACATACTAATGTATAAATACTTGTGGGTTTATGCAGATGCATGCATACAACAAATAAACCCCATTCAATTTTACCTGAACTATTAATAAATTGCTTTGACAAAATAAAAATCTTCTAAAGTCATTATCTTTCTTCTTGATGAATTTATAAGATAGTTGCATGAAGATATGAAATCAAGAAAATACAATAAACTTCCACCACTTTTTATTTAATTCCACTTATTTATTTTATCAACACTGTTAGTATTACTTCCCTTAATAGTTTATTTTATTGTGATTATGCTTGTTAATGTCCTTCACATCAGCATAACCATGTCATTGATGGAAGTTCCAATGTTATCATTAAATCCACAAAGTCCAGTTCATGGTGTGATATAGGGGTATGAGAGCACTTGCCTCCACCAGAGCAGCTTAAGCAGTGGTGGAGATGATTGCAGAAGGTAAGGGAGAACACATATGTGCACACACACACACACACACACACACACACACACACACACACACTTTTCAGGATAGTGGTAGTAGCAAATGTCCAGTGAGGGAACAGGCAAATCCATGACCACTCAGACCAGGGTGCTAACATATATACTGCCACTTCCACTACCCTAGAAGGAATGTCATTATTATTATTACTACTACTACTATTACTTTGGACATTGCTGCCTAGGCTGTTACTATTTTTATTAGAAATATTATTACTAACTGATTCTATGCCCATTTACTATAGCCACTGCTGTTATTCTAATTAGATAATAGCAAAGATGACAAATATCAAAGTTGTCTAGGAAAAATAGTGACAATAGCAAGCATGAAAGCATCCAAAGAGACATGACTTGGTCAGAGGATAAATCACAAGCTGGGCCATTTCAGACAAATGAATATAAGAAGAAAGAGAAAAAAAATTCCAGGGTGATGAAAAAAATTTCTTGGATTAATTCAAAATTGGCAATATATTTTAAAAGGCACCAATGAGAAATAGCAAATTGGGGAGTAAAAAAGAAAAAGAAAAATGACCAGCCTTAAATATTTTTTTTAATTTAGAGAAAAGAGAAAACTGGATTATGGTTAATGAAAAATTAAATTCTGATATATCTTAACCAGAATAATAATTATGAGAACATCAACATGTAGAAGAATTTCAATAGTTGAAGATACTATATGATATCTGATTGAAAATGTTACAAAACATTTTAGGTAATAATTCCATGTAACTCTAGTTATGGGGAAAAGTTTATTAGTTGTTGAAGATGAAACAAATCATTTACTTGTAATCATTACTCTTTGGTATTCATTCTTTATCAGGAATATATATATTTATATAGTTTGTAGCTAAGCTGGATGAAATATTTTGCAACAAGAGGAAATGAAACATTCATCCCCAAGTCAATTCAGAATAGCATGTTGCAAGGTTAGTAAAGTTATGTTTCACTCTGAAGATTTTGAATTCTTTATATAAATATTGATTTTAAAAAAATGCTTGTATTAAATCAACAAAATATTTTTGTATTTGTTACAGCAAACAGTCTATATAATGTGAAACTTTCTTAAATTTTGTCGAGAACAGATAATAGTGCATCACATTTATTACAATATACATAAGTTACAACAAAACAGTTATGTGGTTAGATATATATTCTCAGTATGATAAATCATACATGAATATGTTATTCTTTTAAGCAAGATATTATGCATAAGATGATGCTTTGAACAGATTTAGTTTGTGGAAAAGACATTTTAAAATGAAGTTGAACTACTTCTAAAAAAATCTTTAATTATTTTAGCTTTTAACTTCTTTTTAGTCAAATGAATATATTTCAAAGAATAATTTCTTTAATAGATTACTGCTGAATGAAATTCAATTTTCTAGCAAGGAAAAACAATCACATAAGAACCATCAGTGAGATTTGCAGAAACTTTATAGTAAAACAGATAACTAAAAAGCATGTTTAAAAGTAAATACCAAATGAGGAAAAGCTAGAAAATCTAAACATTTTGTAATCTAGAGTAAACTTATCTTTTCTAATTCATTGCAACATAGAAATTAAATATCACTATTGATACAACAATAAATGTCAAATCCATAAAAAAACAACCATTATTTTCATTAGGAATGGTCACACAAAACCTATTCCTAACTATGTATGCTTTAATTAAAGTAAAAGCAAATTATATCAAACTTTTTAGTATAATCTATAGTTTTAAGTTCGATTTCTCAAAATTTCATTTTTAAGTCACAGGATCATATTAGACATTTATTACAACAATAAGACAATTATAAAATATTTTATAAACAACCATAGTGATAAGAAATTCGGCCTGTAAAGAATCTTAATATGAATTGTAAACACATCTAATTATCTGAACTAATTTTTTTCTTACAGAAGAAACTGTTGCCTAATAAATAAAATTTTGATTAACATTTGAGTTTTAGAATGATTAATTCCATTTGATAAATATACTAATATCTATAAAACTGATACCTTAAACAAAACAAAAACAACCAGTGATTTGGTAAAAAAAAGTAGTCTGATGAATTTATGTTAAATTTGCAGTGAAAAAAATAACAATACATTTCATTCTGAACAGACAAAATGTTTATAAGTACAAATGTATAAATATTATTTTGCCTTTTTTGTCAATTGGATTTTTTTTTCATTTTATTCTATTTGTTTTTTGAAATAACTAACTCAATTAAATGTCAACAGAAATTCTTAGTCACATTAAAATATGCAAATATTCTGAAATTGGTTTATTAATTATTATAAATAGAACACATTTTTAAATGATTATAACCTATTGGCATTTTATTGTCAAAGTTTTTCATATTTTTATGACATTTCTACAGCAGTACGAATTCAAGAATATACTACTATATTTTTGTTTTAACTTAGGCTATTGTAGTTTTATGCTTTGTCTTTTTTGCTAAACTTGCAAATTGGTCGGAAAATTAAAACGGAAACATTTTTGGTGGTCCCCCATGATAGTTTAACTACAGTGTATGAATTAACTTTTTGCGAATTGGGTTACGGTTTAGGGGTTTGGGGATTAAAATTGTTTTTAGTTACGTATTGCTTAAAAAACAAAACAAATATTAATACATTTAATTAACCATTGAAATTAATTATTGAACCCAACGGTAGACACATTTGTTTATGTTTGTGTTAGTATTGCAATGTATAATTTCAATTAAACTTGGTTTAAAAAAATATTTTTCAACATTATATGTATAGTCATTTTTAAAATGAAATTTTTATTAGTTAAACTGTCCTGGGCGACCACCAAAAAAGTTTCCGTTTTAATTTTCCGACCAATTTGCAAGTTTTACCGTCTTTTTAAATTTTTTTAATGTAAGTGGAAATTGTGATGTTCCTTTAACAAGGCTGTCATTTGATTTGAAACTAGGTTCCAGGTTCCGTTTGTTAATACAATCTTTATTCTACTATTAATCATTGCTAAATCTTACATATTTTACATATTTTATAGTATTAATACTAAGACAAATAATTCTAATGTTTTATTCCTTGAAGGAAAAGAAAACAAGTTTTCAAAATTAAAAACAAATACAAATTTACTTGCTTGTAATAGTATTATTATGCATTAATATCACTATCTGTTGCAAAGAAAAATCCCTTAATAAAAATATTTATGAAGAAAAGCAATATAAACTTGAAATTGTCTGGAAACTGAACAGAACTAATGCACCCCATCTCTCTCCCTCTCTCTATCATATATATATATATATATATATATATATATATATATATTATATATCAACATTATCTATATTTTTATGAAGAGAGGTGTATCGTATAAGAAGACTTATCCCTGTAGAGTGACTGACCAACTTGAAATGTGTACTATTATAAACATTTAGTAATTATCATTTACTCTATATAAAATTTAAGATTTAAAAAGTTCATCCTTAAAGTTTACATCAAATAAAAAATATCAAGTGTTTTCTTCATTAAATGTTTCATTTTCTCAAGTTCAAAAATCTATAAATGAAAACTTTTTGTTTGCCCCTCCCCCCTCCTCCAACAAAATAACATTTAACCGATTTAAAATAAATTCCTAATGCATCCAGTAAACAACTGATAAATTTGAAATCTCAAGTAGATGTGCAGAAAAAAAAGAATAGAAATGGGGGGAAAAAAGTTTCAGATAGGTTATTTGTGAATTTTTACATACATAAATTTGAACTAAGAGGAAAAGATGGGTATTTAGGAGAGATGTAACTGTTTTACAACACGCAGACTGTGGTCAATATTCTGAATGTCTCGTGGGTATTTTTGGTCATTCGTAGTATTTAGGCCTTACAAAGATTGTATGGGTAGCTATTCATGCAGGAGGTAGTTAGACACACACACACACACACACACACACACACACACACACACACACACACAGAGAGCAAGTACAAGAAATCGGTAAAAGAAGAAAGATTGAAAGATTTTTAAAAAGCCAAAAGTAGAAATGAGTGAAGGAAAAATAAAATAAAAAAAGTAGCTTTTGAAGTGAAAAAGTAACGCGCGAACGATAGGTAACGTAATTGATAAATTTCTCTCCCAGTGAAAACTTGACAATGCAGGTAAAAGAAAGGAAGCTCTGGCTATTTCTCCAAGGTGGCCGCATTCAGACCACAGCCATCATGGCCTAAGCTTCTCACACTCTAGTGGCCTTCCTTACTTACTTGGGCAAAGCCACCGATGCAGTAGCAGATCAATAACAATAAAAACGGTACGTTGTTAGTGCAATAAATAAATGTGTAATACTGTAGATATTTACGGGAAAAAAGTTTAGAGCGCCGCTTAATCCAAAGAAAAAGTACGTTTACAAAAAAACAAAAAACAAAAAACGTTGGCTCACACACACACATGAAAAAAAACCAAAAAAACTTTAAACAATTTACGCTGATTTTGACCCTTTGATTTAACAATAATGAAATACTGCTATGTCGGTTAAAATAAGCACAAGTAAAACAATTTGTGTGTTAACTTGTAAAAAGACCGAATAATGAACGGAGAAAAAATCGAAATATTTAGTACCGTATTCAATTTAATTTCGGTACCTAAAAGTAACAAAGTTAAATAGAAACAAAAATCGAAAGATCTACAATAATGTTGATACATTCTTTGTACTTTCAAGTGTAAATATGTTTAAAATAACGGCTTTACTCATTTTTGTGTGTGTGTGTGTGTGTGTGTGTGTGTGTGTGTGTGTGTGTGTGTGTGTATGTTTGTGTAAACAATAAACATGTTCCAAGTGTCAGAATGTGAATGGAAGTGCGCGCACGCGCAATAATGTGTGTGTGTGTGTGTTTTGAGTAGCGGTACATGTGTCCGGGTTTCTAGGTTTTGTAATTCATGTAACTCCAGGTTATGTGTATTACATGCCATTTATGCAATTGTCATATACGCACATACCTATATTTTGTTTTGCGAATTTTTACATACATAAATATAAATCTACGTATTCTCTTGTATTTTGTGATTTTTGTGCACCACTGCGCCGTTATCCGTAACTCAAGCGAAACATATACATGCCGTACGATTGAAAAAGGATATTAATAAAAATAGTTGAATATCAAAAACTAATAATATCAAACACCTCATTTTTGTTATTTCATTTTCTGTGTAAAACAGATACTTGTATAATGTACAAGTAATACACAATTCTATAATTCATGTCTGAGTCTTATCGTCTGAATGAGAATAAAATCAGTGCACTTTTCTCTAAAATCTATTTATATTTAATTCTGCGATCTATCAAAAAGGTACAGATAGGTATTTTTAGAATTTATTCATATTGAAATTGATTCTGGAATTAACTAAAGAAAAATGCTTCTTCATTTCATTTGTTGGTATACAAATCATATGTTGGTAATAACTGCTTACCTTTTATGATTTTCATTTATAAATTCATGTAAGAATTTAGCAATTAAGCAACTAGTTTAGAATTATTGAAAAATGTTCCTTTTTTTTCAAAAATAAATTGTTAAAAGTCCTTTTATAGATTAAATTAATAAGAAGGATTAAAATATCAAGTGCGACTATTTTATTTTTCGAGATATAGTACAATGTTAGTGAATTATTTGAATGGTGAGTCGGTGATTTTTATAAGAATTGGTAAGGTAAGAAAAACATCACAGGCAAATGGATTGACTTTTATCAATAAAACCGAGTATTTTAAAGATTTAAATTTTTCATATCTAAAAATTAAACTTTACTGTTACTGATTAATGCATATACAAATTATTATTCGTCACATTAAGTGGTTATTGTTAGGGTGGTGGAAATAGTGCTAAAATAAAAACGACAAAAAACAAAAAAACGAAGTCAAGATTAAATGTTTTAGTGGAATTAAAAATGTAAAGATGCCGTGCATTGTAAAATTCTGAACTCCATCTCTAAAGAAATTACAGAAAGTGGTTCTTTTATTTATTAGGTTTATTCTTATAGAACTCAACATGTGAGTGACTTACTCTAAATTCAAAATTGTTTACTTCAATTAGATTTAGTGCTGAAGTTTAATATAATCTTTAAAAAGAAGAAAATGTTTAAAGGAAAATGCATTTTCAAAAAATATTTTCTTAGACATCAAACAAAATTGTAGACCTATTATCTATTATCTCTAAATCAATCTTTAAAAAGTAGTAAAAAGTAATTTTTATGAATTTGTGCGTCACTTTTATCTAAGAAACGGTAAAATTCAGCACACTATCTTAAAGCAAAATATTTTTTTATATTGCTTTCTTTGGAAATTAAAAATAAAATTTAGTAGACTAAAATAGAAAACAAAACATCGATTTCCCTTCGTGTATTTCCTTCACTTAATTTATCAATTTGTGAAAAATAGTTCTTAAAATACGCAAAATTAAATGGCGCAAAATGCCTGTTGAATTTTATACCCCATAGTGTTGGCAAATACATCATTGCTAATTAATTAAAAAAAGAAAAATAAACCGGTCAAAATAAAATATATAATAAAAGTAATTTTCCCAATAAACTGCTTATATATATATATATATATATATATATATATATATATATATATATATCATTAAATCCCCCATTCATTTTCCAAAATTCATCAAATGATTGATAGGGTGATGAATGAGATAATTTAATGCATAGTACTAGCTTTTGGATGAATCCAAGGTTAAGATAGTGTGGGAAAATGTGCTTTTAGCCTTTTGAACTCCTGGGTCGTAAGCTTAAAGAAAAAATCCTAGAGTTGTCTGACGCAATTTGAATCTTTGAAATAGAAATGTAATGGAAAAGAAAAAGGAAGAATCTATTCTGTGTTATCTACAAATTTTAAAAGTAAAAAGAACCAGTGTTTTGTGAAATAAATTTTGTTTGGTTTTAGAAAGTGTTTGTTGTTGTTGTTGTTATTGTTATTATTATTTTTATTGTTGTTGTTGTTATTATTGTTGTTGCTATTATTATTATTATTATTATTGTTATTATTATTATTAGTATTAATCAGAATAGCTTAGTACTAAGTACAGATTTGAAAAAAAAATAATGCAATTTTTAAATTTTTCTTTAATATCTTGCTTTGTAAAAAATTATAACATTTATTTGACGAGGAAGAAACATAAAACTTAAAGAATTTCTTAAATAAATAAAATCAATGGGCGTTTAATTTAATTAAAAACTGATTAGAAGAAGAAAAATGATTTACATTAATAAAGTTGAAGGTGAAAAACAATTTTATAATTTTCCGTTGTGGAATAATAGTGATGATGATAACAACAACAACAACAACAATAATGATAATGATAAATAAATAAATGAAGAAGATTAACATACATTTTGAGAGGTGGCAATAGTAGTTCTAACAGTAATAATAGTCCAGGATTGTTCATGTGTCCCGCTGGTCTTGTGTTTGTCTTTCTTAAAAGACTATCGTTTGCCAAGTAGTTGAATTAAGCGAAAAACGAATCACGGTTGTCACATGGATGGCACTTTATCAAGCTTTGCCATCGTCTTCTTCACTAACTGCCGTTGTGGTCGGTCGGTGCGGCCGTGTCTATCGGAGGAGGCTGGCAACTCTCTACTTCTACTTCTAGTTCCACTGCATTATTACGACGACGACCACCACAACAACAACAACAACTGCTGCTGCTGCTGCATTGTGAAGGGGAGGAGACAAATGATAAGGATGAGGGAGGAAGAATTACCGGTGTGGGAGGGACAATTCGCTGCTGTGTGGGAGGCAGGGAGAAAGAGAAGAGTTGTTGCAAAGGAAGTACAATAATAAACTTTTAGGACGGACAAAAGTATAGATAAAGAAGAAAAAATAACCATGGCTGTCATAATGAATAATGGTCCTTTTCATTTGTAAATTTAATCTGACTTAATGCTTTCTTTCTTTTTCTTTGTTTACTACTCTCTCTCTCTCTCTCTCTCTCTCTCTCCCAAAACTAGCATAATAATACTAAACTAGCAATAGTCACATTTTTTGTGACTTTCTTTATCAAAATTTGAATTAGTGTGATTTACTTCGGAAATATTTTTAAGGGCCAAAATCCACGGAAAAAAGTCAATTTTATAAATATTCGTTACATAAAAAACAACAAAAAAAAAAAAACAAGAAACAAAAAAAACAAAAAAAACAAACAAAAACATTGAGAGATAGGGAGGGGTAGGGATGGGGAGTAAACGGAAAGAGTAAAAAATAGCGGCAATAACGCGGGTGCGTTTTTATGTTCGTGTGTGCGCGCACTCAGGTGTGCGCAATGTTTTCACAATATCATCCTTCCTAATCAGAGATTTCTTCAATTTGGCCAATATTTTTCATTAACTATTTCAAAATGGTTGATTGGTTCGGTGTTAGGTAAATTAAAAAAACAAAAAACAAAACAAAACTTTTTGACTTAAAAAAAAAATTGTTATATCATGTATTTGTTTCATTTGAGGTTAAATACGATTCTTTAAAAAAACATTAGCGGAGTTAATTAAGCTTTTTTTTTTTTTGCTTTTTTTCACACAGTTAGGAAAACACAAACCGTAAAATCTAGGAAAATAGAAATAATAAGATATACGCAAAATTATGTTATGTTGATGTTTAGTGTGTGCTTGCCAATGTTTTGTTCATGTAATTCAAGATAGAAGAAGTGACCGGTCACAAAGCCGGTGAAGAAAAGAAAGAAACAAAGCTTGGAGTATCATAACAAAAACAATTATACAACATACACAATATGTAAGCATGAACATAGACAATATTGCTATTACACGTTCACTTTTTACAGGTCACTTAACAGAAAAATAAAGAAATGTGCAGAAAGTATGGGGTGCCTTCACCGTCAGGGGCGAACAGCGGCATCTTAATAGATTTAGACTTGACTTACACATGCATTTTCTGAAGCAACAGGCTTCCGTGTTTTGAGGAACAGACCATCACAAGCGAAATACCTTCTTTTTTTTAAAAAGTCCACTTTTATAAAGCCAAGAGGAGCGTTAAGTAGAAGACTCACAAAAGCGTCAGCATCAGCAGTAGTATTGCCAATAATGTGAAAAGGGAGAGAGAAAAAAGAACGTAAACGTTTCTTTTTAGTTTATGATCCAGTGTTTCCAACCATTGCAGCTGCTGCTTTCACTGTCAGCACCATCAGTATTACGACGACGACTAACGACTATTATTTCTACCTGCATCATGATATCACCATTATTGCTACCGCTGCAGCTCCTGCTATAGCCAGGAATATTTTTGCGAAAAAAAAAAAATACTCAACGAAAAAGGAAGGATGTTATTGTTAGAGAGCAAACTTTTCCTCCCTCTGACCCAAAGTTGTAGTGTCCACGTTTAAATCACTTACTCATAAAGCTTTTCGGTTAGATTTTGCAAAATCCCGCATGATGAGCCTTCAGTGACGCCTTTATGAGACATGACAAGCTCGGTGCATGCATGCAGCACCATTTTGATGTCAGATTGAACTGTTTTTGCCTGAGTGGCCAGAGTTTGCTCCTTTTGCAGCAAGTCTACTACTGCTACGATTACAACTCCTCTTCCTTCACTTAAAGTCTCTTCACACCCGCCCTCTATCTATCCCTTATCTCCTTCCCCTTTACCGATCGCCACTACGACTGCCCGCCCCCGCCTACTCGGGCTTATCTTCGTTCTTTCACTTTCTTCCTTCCTTGTTTTATTTCCTTCATCTTCTACACAGTTTTGTTTGTTACTCTCCAAAGACAAGCGGGTGTACACAATGCACACACGTGGATAAAGCATTTTACGCTGTACACAAGTGTTTGCGTTCTCTCTCTCTCTCTCTCTCTCTCTCTCTCTCTCTCTCTCTCTCTCTCTCTCTCTCTCTCTCTCTCATACATAAAACAATAACATTATATGCATACGCATGTGGACACCCACAAATAAATTATTATACCAGTACACACATAATCAAACGGAATGTGAGCGAACACTCACACACTGACTGATTTTGGTTAGGTTTAGTTTTTACATAAAGGCATAAAGCAGACATAAGCATAAAGAGAGTTACGCATAGATGAGAGGAATGTATGACACACATGCATGTACTAGTGGGTGGGGGAGATATACACGCCGTTAAACAGGGAGCCACCCCCTTGGTCCAATTGTCCATCCCTCTTTTTCGTACTAACCAAAGCCCTTCCACACCCACCGACCAACCAAGCAATCTACCGTCACCATTTCCCACTCCGCCTTACCTGCAGATCTACGAAGACCTCCCATCCATAGATATCAGCAGCAGTAGCAGTAGCAAACCCCTGACTACCATTGGCATGCTAGTCTAGTGTCCAGTGAAAAGAATATAAAAAAGAAGTAAATCTTGAAAAGCTACTATTTCTAGAGAGGTGGAAGGCAGATACTTCTCCTAGTCTCTCACTTTTTACCTCCGTAACTCTTTTTCTTTCTCCCTTTCTACTTTCATTCTCATACTCTTCAGTTGCTTTGTAGTACGTAGCCAGGCCTGCAAAATGTTCTTAGCTTTGGGCGGAGTGGAAGGAAGTTATAAGGGAAGAAGTATGATGATGATGATGATGACAACAGTCCTTCAAGCCATCATCACTATCTTCAAAGGACTAATCATAGTAAAAACTGCCATACTTTTTATTAGGAATTATAGTTCAAAGGACTGCCCTGGAAATGTCTTTCATCTAATTTCACATTTAGCCCAATACTATTTTTTAAAGCATAGATAGAAATAAACGTATAAAAAATATAGACATTTTTTTCTAAATGCAAAATTATTGGCCAGTTTATCTATTTTAGACATTACGTAATTTTTCCTATAAATTTTGCCATCTGCATCGAAGTTAATTTCTCCGTCAAAAGCCAAAAATGTTTTGAAAGGATTAACCAGCCAAATAGCAAAGTTAAATAGACATACATACATACACTCTAACACATTTATACATACGGGTGTAATAACAATTTCAATCATTCTTTCATTTCTCTGTCCACGAGGACATTTAAGGTAAATGGGCATAGCTCAACTTTTGTCATCAAATGTAACCATAAAAGGCGGCAAACATTTTAACTATATGAAAAACTCAGGTGTATTAACATTTTCAAACGTCATGAATACGAAATATTAAATAGAAAATATTAGTGTTTTTCTTAATATGTTCATTGACGGCCAAAAGAATGAATAATTATGGGAATATTCATAGAGAAGTAATGATATATTTAAGCTAAAAAAAAAAAAAAAAAATGTGTGTCATGTGCTTTATGAATAGCTATAAAGATGTTGAGATTCTGCTAGCCACTGCTGCCTTAAGTAGAAGCAAGTAACTACTGCTTTCAGTGCTGCTTTGGCCATTCAGTAAACACCAATGTCCATGTGGACAGACAGAAAAACAAAAGTATTACTAACTAAATAAATAAAATAAATAGAGCACTTACTTTAGTGCACCGAAAAATACTTATAAACATATATAGTATTTAGTGAATTGCTATGTTAAAGAAGACACCTGGTTAAGAACAAACATTTCTTTAGAAAAGAAGAATTAAGAAAGTTTATATAAAGTAAATAACAATAGCAGTACAAAATAAAATTTTGTTACTAAAACTTTGAGGAATTTTTGTAGTCTAAATTAATTTCGTTAATCCTCTATATTCAAATGATTTATTGTAGTAAATAGCTCATTTGCACACCAAGGTATGTACAATGTAAATAATTCATTAAAATATCAAATTCTGTGAATCTTAGACTAATTCATTGTCCTTATCAAAATGATTTAATCAAAAATTTATACCTTTCTCCAATTGGTGTTCATGCATTTTGTCTCAGCGTAGAAATATGTATCTTCTAGTTTTAATATTGGATCTTTATTTAGAATGCTTTCAGCAAATCTTGTTGACATTTATATTTTTATAAAAGTGCTTTTTTTTTTCTACTCAGATAAATTATGGTTAATCATTGAAGTAGCCTTTAAAAATAAGCAAAATTATCATTTCCGTGATCCAAATGTGTTGATTTGATATTTAAAAAAAAACAACAAAATTACGTGCTTTACTTTGAAAACAGCATTTTATTTCACACTTTAAATTTGTTGAGTATGTTACTCTATAAAATCTAATAAAATTGACGCATCAAAATATTTCAAAAATCCATAATCATTAATTCATTTCGGTGTTTCAAATCATAGAACTATTTTCGTACATTCAAAATTTGAATGTTCAATTAATCATTTAAAATAAGATATAGTTATAGATGAATACTAGGACAATATATACTTATGAAAAATATGACTAATTACATGTACAATAGATGAACTGTATATTCTAAAAGGAGTCTATTATTTTAGGAGTAGAAGTTCAAAATGAGCATGCGATTAATGGAGAACAGCAATTTGAAAAACAAAAAACTATATAATTTAACTTGAAAATTTTAATATATTCAATAGGAAAGTATTGGTAATAATGATAATTTTGAAAAATCTTTAATTAAAGAACATGTGCTGTTGAAGGGTGAAAACATAGTAGAAGGAGGCTATCAGTTGAATATATTTTGCTTTCAGTCTAATGCTACTTAAGCCTTGTATGATGATATGATTTTTCCACTAGAAATATTACTATGCTGTTATGAAAACAACGACCAAATTGGAAAATTGTAGCTGGTAAGGATATTGAAGCTAACGATTCTTAATTTTAAAATTCTAAAAAGAAACTTATCAGGTCAATGTATCAGATTTAAAGTTGGTCAGTAATTTTATCAAAAATACATTGTGGCAAATTTATCTTAAATAATGACAATACTATATCAAATCATAACCATAATATTGAATTATTATGAAAATGTTGAAAATAAAGTCATACTTTTCTTTTTTTTCCCCATAAAACAATTTACAAATTAACGATGAAAATAATTCATTGCATGTGAAATAACCAAAAATCAAGACTTTAATCTGCCAACTACTAATACAATCCTGAAAATTAAATAATTTTTAAGATACTTTTACATACAATGCATTTGAGTAATAAATAATACATTGTATGAGCAGCTTTGTGAATTGAATATTAAATACCCTATAAAATGGGCTTACGGTCAAATCGCACTGAAAGCACCGGTTCCCAAAAGATCACTGAAGTTAAGCAGTGTTAAGCCTGTTCAATACTTAGACGGGTGACACTTTAAGCAACAGAAGATACTGTAAAAAAAACGAATATTAAAATAATTTGATTCGGTATTAAATGACCCAAAAAGGGTTGATTTGACATAAAACAAAACAACCAACCAACCCTATAAAATTTTCAGGGATAATAATATTAATACTTAGAATTTGATAGGAATTTTTAGTTAAATTGTCGATTGATATTGCTTATGTTATTTTACCAAATGTCTTTTTGTTTGTCATCGCACAACTTAAGGACAATCAAAACTATGAACAGACAATTTTTGTGATTATGAAAAGATCTCGAGGAATGTTTTGTTCGCACATTAGTTCTTTTTTTTATTTTTAAAAATTCCAATAAAGAAAAAAGCAGCAGGACCGATTTATTATGTAAATATAATGTTAAACTTTATCCTTGCTTTTTTTTACCAAGTTAGCTAAACCAAATTTTAATTTTTATCTATCTATTTATTTATTTAACCATATAAAGTATACATTAGCTTAAATTTTCTTAGCTAGAAACCAAAGATATGACTTCTTTCCTTTCGCCCAGTCACAGAAAAATCAAGACTTTAAAAAATTATGTTATTCTTACATTTGTTGTATAAGCAATGTCTATGAATAAACATCAATCTTTCAACGACGTTTAATAATTTAGAAAAAGACATAGTTTAATATCATGCCTATACTTATTACTGTAATTAAAAGTAGGTCGGTTGAATTTATAGTCAATTTATGTAAGATCCCGTCTCGGAGAATGGGTTTTGAGCTAGTTTTGTATGATTCCCCAAATCATATGATACAGCAAATAAGAATATCGAGTGGTGTTTATTGATTTAGGAAAATATATTTTTTATGAAATAGAAATTGGTTCACTCCTTCAGATTTATTAATATGATAATTTAAAAAAAATCTTGACACAGAATATTGAATTTAAGAAAATCTTAAAATGTTAAAAGTTGATAACCTGTTGCTACTTTAGAAATCTAATCTTAATGGGTATATGAATATAAATATTTTAATCAATTCTATTAGGGAAATTAAGCCAATATGTACAGGACATCTCTTTAGGGTCTTAGGACAGGTAAGAGCAGCAACAGTAACATCTTCGTCAACAGCAGAGCCTACGATTATCCTGTAGCTATCTCAGGACAAAGGCTTGCTACTTTATCATCAGACCAATGTAGTAAAATAAACAACTTGACATTTTCTGGAAAGGACAAATACCAAGTTGGATTCATGTAGAGAACAAATGATTATTTATAAGCAGCATCCAAGCCATTATAAAATAGCATACGACCTAGTATAGCATGAAATGTACATATGTGTTTAAATACCATCTTTTAAGAAAAAGAAGGAAAATAATTTTATGGAAGAAAGCTTATAATTAACTTTTTAAAATTGCCTTTAAAGCTATTTTCTGGACAATTTTGGTTGATGTGACCCAATAATCAATGAGTATTTTGTCAAAAGTTAATATCAGTTAGTAGCTACTATAAAAAGTAAATTCTCGAAAAATATTGTCATTTTACAATTCAAATAAAAATAGCAGTTTGAATTGTTAGAACATTTTTTCTCGTCAAAGTTTTTAATGCTGCTTGCGAAAAATACTTGGATATCAGTGTAATCGACTTGTTCGAATTAAACCTTTTTTCAAAATAGATTTCTGAATATTTTATCATTAGAAATTGATGTTTACTCTACTTATTGAAAGCTAGCATATAAGTCTAGGTTAAAAGCCGGGTAAAGGTAACGAGCTTTTTAACGATACAGGTATCATTTGGGGGACGTTTTGGAAAATTAGGAAAGATTTATTAAACCTTTCCTCGTTCCCCAATGATACCTGAATCGTAAAAAATACGGTCTAAAAAGTCTCGGCTTTGAGTTACCATTACTGTGCTTTTAACCTGGACTATATAAAACCTGTTAAAATTACATCATCTGGCTTGACACTTCAACATAGGATCAGAGTGTAGTATCTGTATCATAAAAATACCGCGGTTATTTAAAAACTAGAACAAAAACATACAGAAAAATGGAACTTAATACTTCCTCAAAAATAAATAGAAACTAAGGGAAAAAACAGACGTATAAATATGTAGATTATTATTTTAACATTTAATATTTTTCTTTGTAATATACGTGATTATATTTCCACGTGGGTAAATTCTAGGCATAAGTGCCAGAGAGCAACATTTCGATTTTTGGTTAGGCGTACATATACTATATTCTCATCCTGTCAGAAGTTACGGAGAGACAAACAAAAATGGGGAGGGACAGGTTTATTGGCTGATGCCTGAGGCGTCCCAAAACAGAAATGCCGACGGAGCTAAGTTATTTTTATCACCGCTCTCAGCCATGTATCCGTGCGTTGTAGGGCCTCCACTTAAAAATTGACCTTGTGCCGCACCCTGCCTGTAGCGGAAAGATGAGGAAATACTTTCAGAAATTGTCCGTTTCTTTACGGTCTTTCGTATCTCAATTTGGACATTAGGAAATAAGGAGCTAATCCTGATGAGAATACGGAAATATCACTTCAAGACAATTGTATTATACTCTGAAGTATATAAAATTGAGACTAGGCTGGATATACTTGTATTAGATTTTTTTTTTCAGTCTGAGCAAACGAGTATACAGGGCAACATGTTTGCTAAAAATTTCAAAAATTAAGAACCAAGATAATTATGCAGTTTAACTATAAAGTTAATAAAATTACAGATTGATATTCATTAAATTTTTAAATGAATCTAACAGATACGTTTAATTGTAAATATCAGACATCTAAGCAAATCTCAATAAGAAAATACAAAGGTTATGATTTTGATGAAAGTTTGAAATATATAAAGTTCGATCGTTATACATGCACGTGCTTAGGATTCTTCAAATTCTTTTTGGAAACTTATTCTATGGTAATTTTAATAATTAATTTTCAAAAATAATTTTACATTTAATTTTCTCTTCTCATCCCTCGTGCTACTCATTAGCCCCCTCGTGCTACTCATTAGCCCCCTCTCCAATCATCCAACTAGCACGCAATCATCCATTCCCCCACACTGTCACTTAAACATTTAGGCACATAATTTATTTCTATTTACTTTTGCTTTACGAAGAATATTTGTTACAATTTCTACAAGTTTTTATTTCAATTTTTTAAAATTGATTAAAGGTCTATTAAAATATTTTAGGGTTAAAATAATTATGTATATCTTATCGAATTTGATTTGTTTGTGAAAAAGATAGATGAATATAATGATAATTATTTTAACTTTAAGGTGTATTTTCAGCATGTACACGTGTTAATGTTTTAAGTATTTGAGGTCCACCGATAGCTTAATGTCATTAATGATCGCAAAAGGATGTCGGGTTTCAATGACACAGGGAACCGCTAATGTTTTTTTGGCAAAATAAGAACCTCATTATTTTTTACCTATGAAAAGAAAAAAATTGAACAAATGAAAATTGTGTTAACTATGAATGGAAAAATATTAATCGCGGCAAGTGTCAGGATTCATTTTTCTTATTGCTTAATGTTTTTTTTTTAGTGTTTAAAAACTACTTCATATTCTTTTTTTTCTCTTTCAAATTGATATATAACATAAATTACATCGATAGGATTCAGATATTTCGCAAAATATTTTTGATGTAATTATATAATTTTCTCTATTCGTTAATAAGGCTAACAGGTGTATTAGTGATCATTGATAACTAAGCGAAGAGAGAATATAATATCAAAGAGGACTCTTCCGCTTATGATCCGTGTTAAAGATCAAATTAAATGAATATGCTATTATTGAAGTTATTCCTAAATGTATGAATTGATTTTTACTACTACGATAATCATAACTGTTATAATGACAATGCAAATGGGTGTGCTTTTTTTGGGGGGGAGGGGTAAGTTTCTTTCCTTTCTCTTCTTCGGATAAAGATTGTAAGAAATTAGTTTCTTTATTCAATACTAAGATACCTGTTGCCTTCATTATCGTGTTTCGTTGATGATAATACTTTCAGCTAATGACAGTTTTCTATTAAGATTAGTTTACGTTCTGCAAATTTTGCTTTCGGGGGACAACAATGGATGGCATTTAAAAAAGAAAAAAGAAAGAAAGAAAAAAAGAGACCTGAACGTTAAATTTGTTACACATTAATTCGTAAACACTGAAGGAAAAGGTTTTGTATTAATCATTGAAAGTCAGAATTCAATTTATACTATCTATAAATATTTCTGAAAACAACTCTGATACATTGGACAAAAGTTTTTAGAATAACGATATTTAGATCAACAATTTTACCAATGACCCATGAAAAAGGTATATGTATTCGATGATATTTGATCAAAATATGGACACACAAATTTATATTTGTCAAGTCCTACTAAAGAAAAAGATGTGTATCTGTACCAACTCAGGTGCGTCATAAAAAAGAAGGAAAGAACATTGAAGACTGCTCCCATCTTAAAGTAATTTTGCAGTTTAGTTTGTGTATATGTGTGTGTGTGTATATATATGTGTGTGGGGGGGGGTGTTATTCTGTGTGATATGTGTGCACTGCCAAGTGTCAACGAGAAAAGAAGTCAAGAGTGGGAACAGAAGAAGAGAAGGAAAATGAAAATTAAGATATTAAAAATGGTAGTTTTGAGTTATAAATCCGTGGGCGTGTACGAAAAGACCCACCAACTCTCATAAATTATATATGTAAACTAAGCAATGTTTCAGTATCAGAAGAAAATATTTTGCGTATTATAACTGTATCGTAAAGAATAGTTAGCTGCGTCTGATTTTGGATGAAAACAAAACAGTAGAAAGAAAAAAACTTGATGTGAAGTCGGATGAGCGGAGATAGTTTATTGTACTTGCAAGTCTTACTTCTCTTATAGTTTGTAAGCAATCAAAGAATTACGTGGAATAAATGAATAAAGAAATGTCTTATTTTGAACTTGTTAAAGGGAAATATAAAACTGTCAGAAAAAAAGAAGACATTGCAATTCCGAAAAAAAAATGTTGAAATGTTTAAAACAATTTTTTCTGAATTGCAATGTCTAAAATTTGAAATTATCTTGTGCTGTTTGTGAAATAACCACATAAAGAGAAATTCTTGTTATTGTTAGGTGTGTGATACAATTAAGAGGAGTTGAAATGATTTAATCCATTTTAGAAAATATTTAAGATATTCTCATTAAACTATTAACGTTTTTTTTAAAGAATTTTAAACGGATCAATCATCACATGATGGTATTTCCGATATAGAATTATTTAGTCATTTATAAAACTAAAATTTTGGAAATAATTTCTGAATTCAAGCATATCAGTGTTTCTTTTATTTTTCTAGAAGCATTAGAAAAAGTTGATAACCAAATATGTTTAAAATGTAAAATGTTTGATCTTATATTTTATGTAAGGTGTTATTAATATTTCAACAAAGGAAATAAAGTATTGAATAGTGTGACGAAACCTATTTTATTGACAATAGATTTTTTTTTAATACAAAAGCTGCACCAAAAGGGAATTTTTATACTTTTACCACATGTTGCCGCAGAGAGTAGTTTTGGAAGTAAAGAACTGTAGTTAATCAACAATACATTTTATCAAAATACATTTTTAGTTATGGCCACCAATTATTAGGCATGTCTTACTGAATAAAGAGGTCAAAAGCAATAATAGTTTATTATTATCACTACCACTGTAAATCCTCAACATTCAACGGTATCTGTGATATAAGAAAAAGTATTGGAACGTGTGTGTGCGAGAGGAAGAGAGAGGCACACACACACACAGACATGTGTCATAATAATTCTAAGTGGAAGAGTGAGTGCAAGTAAAATTGACAAGATATGAACGTTGTGCGCGATTGTGTGAGATAGAGAGATGAGAGGAGAGAGAGAGAGAGAGAGAGATGGAGAGAGAGGGGGAGAGGGAGAGAGAAAGAAATTAAAGCGAGATTAACAACAGAAACATCATAAGAAGAGAACAATGATATAAACCCTTAAACGGACCTTTAGCAGGATAATTTGAATTAAAAAGTAGATTAAAGGCAAGGCTTGATTATGAGAAGAATCCATTTTTACGGAAAATTATTTCAGTAATAATGTATAAGTGGGTTCACGCGTCTCTTTAAAACAGCGGATTTGGCCAGAAAAGACCGAATAAAAAGCACTCCCACCCCACAAGAAATTACATCAAACAAACACAAAAACAATGCATTCAAGAAAAAAAGAACCCAAGAAAAACATTTATATCCAGTGCACGTGTGAATATGTACTGCTCGCGAATCAAGCATGATGTAACATCAATGAGTATATCATATGCGTGTGAGAATACGTCCACTGCTGCGTTACGTATGATGATTGTGCTTTAGCTTTAGCATATGAACGATCCTGTGTGTACGTGTGTGCGCATGCTTGATAAAGCCTAAACGAGAAGCGACTGGGAAACGTGGTGAAGTAGTGCAGTTAAAGCAATGTTCCCGCTGGTGCTTAGCAGAAAAGATAGTGTGGAAAGAACAGTGAAAAGGATTAAGAATTGAATGGGAATAATTAAAAAAATAATTTAAAAAAGTATTGCTAAAAAGCGAAGGCATGAGGCAATTTTTGAAGTAAGGTTAAGAAATAGTGTATAAAAACGTTTCACATTTATTTTTCACCGTTAAAACTAAAACAATATGGTTCACATAAAAAGCGATAAATGTCAAAATATTCTTTAAAAATGAAAACGCAGTATAAAATAAAATTTGCCACTAAAAACTGTATAGCTGTCGCTGATGAGATTCAGCTCGAAACGGGTTAATAAATAAATAAATAATAATAATAATAATAAAAGAAATCCGACCAATTTCAGAAATTGATAGGTTCCATGGCAGTTCGCCGATAGCTTGATGGCTGGACAACAGAAATCGATAACATATATGCAGAGTGACAGAGTTTCGATAATTCGGTGTTAAAGGCATGTGAAATGATAATTAATGACAAGCACGAACAAATATTTTAGAATAAAAAAAGTGAAAGAACGAGTACTGATAAGTGAAAATTGTATAATTTAAATCGTATTATCCAAATAAAATGATCGGGAATAATGACAGTTGATATGCTATTTTCCTTCTTTTTTTTTTCTTTTCGCTTTTTTTTTTTTTTTTTTCTTCTAGACTATGATAATTTCAAGACTTTGTTGGAAAAAGTGTGTGCATTTGTCTGTGAGCCTTTTAAATTTGAGAACGAATGCGCTCGCTTGCCCGCGCGCGTGTGTGTGTGTGTGTGTGTGTGTGTGTGCGCACGCGCGTGCGAGGAGCACCCGCGCAAAATTGCAGATAATGCCTACTCTTCTCTGAATGTATGTGCATGTTCTGTGACACGCAATCTGAACGATAGTTGAAAATTGTTCTTCATCTGTGTGTGCGTGTGTTCGTCGCGGTGTATACTCTGCTTAACTGTCGTTTGCTTATTGAGTTTTTATACACAAACATTCGCCATTATCATGACACCCACACATATCTCACACATTCAAGACACAAGCATCAACATTTCTTAAACTGAAGAAAGTTTGTATAACATGAAAACAAGCGTTTGTGGATATTACAATTGTTTTTTTTTCCTTATTTGTAAACTTGCATGTACATGAAACCTTTTAAAATTATACACTCTATCTATTATACCTGCATGTGCCTTTAGGGTTGATGTACACATAGTTGCTTATCTGCTCTGTAAAATACATTTTGAAATTTCTCAAAACCATTTGTTCATAGATGTTTTTGGACATGTGACTACTGTAGCATTCTTTTGCTTGACAAACAATATTATATGGTGTATGTTATCACACAGCAAAGTGAACTACTTGCATAGACTTTAATAAAAAGTAACCAAACATTGAATCAGGTACTATGAAGCCTAATGTTCAGTATCTTTATCATTTAGTTATTTCTTTGATAACCATATTTAATTATAAATGATTAAGATTAAATTTGACCGAGCATAGATATATAATCAATGATAATTGGAAATAAAAGATTACTGGATATATATATATATATATATATATATATATATATAAATTCAATAAATAAGGTGGATTTTGGAAGAGGTTGGCAATGTTTATATTTGCACCCTTTTCAAGGAAATCAATAATGCTGGGTCGTATCATGACCCTTCTTTACTGGCCGCTGCACCCGGAAATTTTTCTTTAATGGAGAATCGGTATGTTTTCCCTTCATGGACTGTCTTTTTTATTCACTCATAGTGGCAAACCAATGTTCAGCCGATTTGTAAACTTTTTTTTTTAAAGTTAAAAATGCTTCTCCATACACACATTCTGTACATTTACATAGTTTACTCTTCCCAGCCACCAGAAAGTTAATGACAGACCTCTGTTCAAGCTTGGAGTACTTTGATTTTACGCCATTTTGAATTGCCTCAAAACAAATATTTTTGCGAGATTAAAATAATTTTTGCTATAAATCAATTCCAAACAATGCAGAGTTTATATTTCAAGAAAAACATTTTAAAAAAATTTAGCATTTTTAAAAAAATCACTTTATTGCATGTATATAAGATAATGATTATTTTAAGGTAGGTATGAGACATCATGATAATAGATGGGTTTATATCAGATATAGATGAGAATAAAAATAAATCTATCTAGAATTAGATACTTATTCAACTAAAGATAAATTGTTGAATTTTCCTCTTAAATATAGATTAAATGACTATAAATTGTTTTTAATTCACTTTTGGAATCAATTCACTCAGACATGATTCTGCCATTAAATTCTATTTGCAGCTTTATATTGTATTCTCTGGGAGTTTATATTGATTACAATTTTTGGTTATTAAACCTAAACAGATTATATTATCAATACAACTAGTTATTCAGTCAAATGTTGTTGTTTTTTTACAGCTCTGTTGCTTGTACAACAGAATGCTGTCAAGTTTTCAGTTTGACCAAGAAAGGAATGACTTAGAATCAAAACATACATGCTATTCCATATATTCATCCTGCAATTCAACATGGTTGATATACTGAAGTAAAGTGTCTTAACCTTTAAAAAAAAAGATGATTATATGGAAAACCTTTCAGCACCTCATATTTATAAATATTAGTGTATCAGTGGTTTAAAAAACTTCAATTTGTACTATTATCCTCATCTTTATTGTTATCTACACAACGTTTCATATGCCCTCCAGCCCTTTTCAGATATTTCTTTGGAATAATACAAATTATCAAGCCTCATCTAAAAAATTCAGAGAAATAGTAAAAAAAATTAAATCTTCTGTTCCAAGCATTAATTTATCACTTTTTAGTACTTAATTTCTTCTATGATGTGATATATATGCACATCTAAGAATTTTTTGTTGGGTTATCATTTATTTTATTTTCTCATCTTCTTCATATTTCAAACTGTACCTCCATATAAACAGATATTTATCAATAATTCATTGTAAATTACTTTTTACTCCGTCAAAATATTTGTCCTAAATTTGCTTGATATGACAAACATACACGAAGGTTCTATATTGGAGCAATTTTCATATGATGAATGTATTGTTAAATAATGGACAACTCTTTGAGAAAAAAATTACACTTTAATTATGTTGAGGTATTTTTGTAAGGAAATATCTTTGAGTTATTTAAAAAAAATTAAAATTCTATTAATACCACATCAATGTGACAAGAAAGATCCACAAAGAAAGATAATAATCGCACGGAATTATACTAGTTATTAATCGCACAGAATTATACTAGTTATTAATTTTCCAATGCTAAATCTGTGTTCGATTCTGCTTTGTGTACTTTATAAAAATGTTCATCTCTTGTCCTCCTCCTAAAGTTTCCTGTTGATTACCAACGGCATGCTATACCATCCCCTAGAGCTTTATAAAAATGTCAAAGTCCTAAGTGATTCATTCACTTTGCTTCCTTGCCTGCAATCTCATAGAGTTCTGCTAATACTAGTGTCCACTGTTGGTCACTATTATTCAGCTTGCTTGTTTGCTTAGCACTATCCCTAACACTTGTGTCACTAAAAAGGGTCATATTGCTAATGAATAGTGATCAATGGGCCATGTGATCTCAGTGACACGGGGGCCATTTTCTGCTATCTGTTATCATAATAACAGGGTTAATAGTAATGCCCAGACACTCTAAACAATCATTGTAACATTGTAGCCAAGGGATTTATAGTGTTAGCAGTAGCAGTTAGTCCATGATCCCTTTAAGAACACCAAGCAACTACTAATAGTGAATGCTTCAGTGACAGACCCTCTCAATGTTAATAATTGCCCAACAAACAATAGCATTGCTTTTGACATTAATCCATCTGGGGGCATTAATAGAATTGTCCACAACGCTGCTGGTTCCAGTTGAACAAAAAGGTACTGGACATTCTGTTAGCTACTAAAGTAACATAAAATAATGTCTTCATATTTTCTTTTAAAATCATAAAATACATTTTTTCATGGAAAAATACATCTTCTTTTTTATGTTTTAGCAAAAACTGATTTAAACAAATTTTCAATGTAAAAATCAAAATTCATACATTATTCTTTTCATGTTATTTAAAAAAAAAGAAGGAACTGATTTTTAAAAAAATCAGACATTAAATACAATAAAATCTCTCTCTCTCTCTCTCTCTCTCTCTCTCTCTCTCTCTCTCTCTCTCTCTCTCTCTCTCTCTCTCTCTCTCTCTCTAACATTTTTTACTGAATAAATAGTTCTCTTTTAAATTAGTTGATAGGTTCTTAAATGATTTCTATTAACCGATTTTTTTACAGTTTAGATAATCTTCATTCTTATTTAAGAATAGAAAAATAGACACCTTTAAATCGTGGACACTTTGTTATAGCTTGACCAATGGAAGGTAAAGCAATCTCTCCTCTTCTCTACTTGAGTGGACTTTGAATATTGGGATTTTCACTTTTTTAAACTCAAAGCAATCACTCAAAATTTATTGTTATTGTAATTAAATAAAAACAAATGTTTGGTTGTTAAGATTTAGACAATTTTTATATAAAATCATGTTGTAATGTTTTATTTATAACCAGTTATAACAAAAAAGTTTTTACTCAGATTCTGCTGAAATTTACTTTATCAAAATAAATAGAATTCAAATAAACTTTCATTACATCTGGTGTCAAAGCTTAGTTACTTGATGAACTGAGGTTAGTGGCATAATATTTATGGCTTCATATATAATTCCTGTAAGTCACTCATCACTGCATATCTGTACATATACATAGCATAATAATATGTTCTATCTACTGATAGCACTTTCTATTATCATTATTATCATCATTAAGGTTTCGGTTGATATACTTTTACCAATTCATATATATATATATATGTGTGTGTGTGTGTGTGTGTGTGTGTGTGTGTAAGAAATAAGGAAATTTGTACATGTCTTTGTTTATAAGATAATATGAGATGTGGCTCGTTACTCATGTTTCTGTAAATTACATAAAGAAAAGTGCATGTAAAACACATTCTGATGACCAAAAGCGCATCATCAAAAAGAGAAGATTCGAGCGGAACTAGTACAAAGTGAACAGTTGTATTGTTAATAACTGATTTGTTTATTCTACGAGCTGTTTTCTTTTCCTCTCTACCAACTTCCCTCTCCTGCCCTCCTGGCATGACGATATATTATAAGGACAGTAATACTTCAATCCCTTTTAATGTCTCGTATTGCCACATTTGAAAAACACTGGCTTCTTGGTTACTGATAGGGATAATTGGGCCTCATGAATACAACAGATGCTCTCTCACATATCAGTACGGTTACTCAGATTAACGGGTAAAAAACACCTTATGCGAATATACGTAGAGAGAACTGGTAATAAAATGAAAAAGGAGAAATAAAAAAAATAAAAATATTAGAATCAACACGGATGAAGCGACGTGTATTTCCTGAAATGTCAAATCCATCTTTTTTCACACTTCAAAATATTAGAATGTGTAGAATGGTATTATTATTTATAGTTTTAAAGAATAATGAGCTCGCTTTGTTCAAGGCAAATAACTTTAGATGGAGTGCAAGACATTTTTTTTTCTTTGATAAGAAGAATTAGCAAGAATATTTGCATCTTAAAACTATTCGACCTCTAGTTTTTACACTTCAGGGGACTAATCTTCACAAGATCACCCCAAAGATAAGCTTTATTACAGCAAGTTCATCTCTTAAAAGAAGAGACTAACATGGGTAATGCGATGCCAACACTGGTTTTATCAAATCTAAAACAGACCGAGGATTAAAAACATCTTTAGTTTTCAACAAAATCAGTTGTTGGAATGGAATCATTTCTTTTGATAAGGAGTTTTAAAGATGTCAACAAGAAAATCCAATCCTGCTATCCTTTAAAAGCAATCTAACATATCCCTCTCAATATCTCTTTATTGGAATGTCAGAAATTGGTAACATTTTTAAGCCGCTCATGAACTTCCGTGTTAGGTCTCCAGGAAAAGCTACACTATATTATCCCATCACGCATTAAAGAAAATCTTCTTAGAAATTCTATTTAGCCAAATCTGTTATTGTATCCGTAGAGTGTGATTGTATTTTAGCATCTCCACAATGACTTTAAATAGCTAAACAGAAAAGGTAGAAAGGAGTTGTGCTGCAAAACGTTTTTATTTTTATTTCATTTTTTTTTTTTTAAACATTTTGAGTTTTATGATGCTATTAGAAAGATACTTTTTGTTTTTATTTTTGTTTTTTATCGTTTTAATCTATGGAGTGCAGTATCTATGGTTTGAACTAAAATTAAATATGGACTTGTAAAATAAACTGTTAAAATAATAAGATACTTTTTGAATAAGAAAAATCCTCAGTATCCGATATTAGTATAAGCCACACAAAAGGAATATGAATTTTAGATTACGTTTCCTTTTTCATTTATGAAAAATGATTACAGTTTAGGTATTCAAATATTTCTCGTTTAGAATTTTTTTATTGAATAAAAATTACTTTTGTAATTTATGTGATAGGTTTTCTATCACATACATGGAAATTCAATTTTGTTATAACAGCCAAGCTATTATTTCACATGCCTTTTTAGATTCTGATAAAAGACTGGTTATATTGTATCTGTAATGATTTGCTAATTCATCTTAAATAACTTTAAATTAAGAATGCTTTGAATTGTCATTTTTTAAAGAATATAGAGCTTCTTTATATTGTGATTTTTGTTTAATGATGGCTTGGTCATTTTTGTGAGGAGTTTGAGTATTATTCCAAGAATGTTAACAAGCGCTTTTTACTATTTTTAGTTCTATCCCTTTAGGCTGCTTTTCAGAATAAATAACTGCAGCTAATTTATCACAGGGATGCAGTCGTAACTACACGTGAGAGTTATTGTCTTTCCAGGCTTACGATGACATTACAGCAAATGGTTGATGCATTCTAGAGAAAATGGCGAAACTGACAGTCAATCTTTGCTTCATAGAATCTCTTTGCAATCTCTCGCAAAATCTTCTCTCTCTCTCTCTCTCTCTCTCTCTCTCTCTCTCTCTCTCTCTCTCTCTCTCTCTCTCATATTTGCCACCCCTTTCATTATCCGTTTTTCCCTGTCTGTTCTAATCTCTTCATTTTAGGTTTTGGGCTCATCTCTAAAATATTCAGATTCTGTCGATGTCCTAAGAAACCTGATTTTTCTGAGCAACCAACATTGTGTACATTTTTCTTGAACCCAAGGTATCAAATTCAAATTTAAATTCAGTTCATCATCCTTTTTAGTTCATAAAAAACTAGTGCAGGTTAAAATTAAATGTCTGTAACAGTAATTTTAAATGGATTACTGAATATTTCAAATTTTATAATAATATTAAAATTTTACCGACTCTTTTCACAGATTCGTTTTCTTTTCTATGATTTTGCCTTTTTTTATTAGAGATTTTTTTCTTTTTCTTATTCATTATCTATTGATAGAATTTTCTGTTGCAACATAAAATTAAGTTTCTTAGTCGTGGACATCGTTGTACTATTATAAATAGTCACTGGGAAAGACACGTACAAATATTTGAAATAAACTGGATGAAAATGTTTACAATACAGACAATACTAAGTATAACCTTGATTGATGGGTTTTTCAACACTTAAAATTCACATTTCGCTATTTACAAATATATAATGACCTAATAGTTATCATCGTAGAAGATGGACTCGGCGAGCCAAGTTCAAATTCTTGACGAAGTTTGTGTTTCACTTCGTATTAATGTCATTGGAAAAGGCATGAATCTCCTCACAGTTATATGTAGATAGTAGAGTAGACTGGGCTCTCTAGCTTTGGCAAGGTAACTTACCACGGTGGAGAGACAAAACCAGCAAGTGGAGTCTCTTAGGCAGTCTGAGTTTGTGTTCAACTTCGTTATGGTGACCTCATGCAGCGATAATATTGCCAAATGATATAGCATCTTACCTTTTCCTTGGGCAACATCTGTTTCTTGAAGAGGAGAACTGCAGCATGAACAACGGCTGGTATTTCATACAAGCTTGCTCAGACAAGTGCAGATTTATACTCCCTTAGGACACACACACACACACACACACACACACACACATATATATATATATATATATATATACATCATCCATATCTCCCAAAGAAACTCTTGCCGGTATAATGGTGCTCTATAAAAACACGAAAAAGCAATGGTTCGTTCACCTGATGGTGACACAGAATTCTTTGACATTGTCACTGGAGTCCTACAAGAAGATACATTAGCACCATTTCTGTTTTATAATATACCTAGACTACGTACTACGAATATCATTAAATCTAATGAAGGAAAAATGTTTCACACTAAAATAGGCAAGAAGTAGATGATATCCCACAGAAACTATTACAGTTGCACACTTAGATGTTAACGAAACACTTGAAGAAAAAAGCTAGATGGGAACTACACAAGGATAATGCATCTCTTGGGCGAATCCTGGAAGCAGCATTCCACTTAAAGCAGCTATACGGGCACTTATCTTCTATCACCCAAACCATCCAAATAGGATCATCAAGACATGCGAGGCACATCTGTAGAAGTAAGGACGAACCCATGTGACGTTCTCCTGTAAACAACTACACATAGACCCACCAGAGTAGGCCGAACAGCATAAACATACATTGATCAGCTCTGCGCGGATACTGGATATTATGAAGACTTGCCAGGACCGATGAACGATAGGGACGAGTGGCGCGCGTGAGAGAAAGTCAAGGGAATCCATGTTGTCAGCACCATTTGATAATGATTTTGTTGCAGTTTGTGTATAATTCAGCAACGTATAAAGTGATAATATTTATACAAAATATTGAATATAAAGTAAGAAAATATAATGGTGAAAAATTGTCTTGGAACAGAGTGAATTTTACTGATTACCTAAGAAGCAAAAGGGGTGTGAATTAAAGAATGTTAGATGAATGAAAGGATGAACATTTAATCTAGTTGGGTAATGAAAATTCGATGACGTTCTATTGAGCTAAGTGATCGGCTATATTTATAAATAAAACAAAAATAAAACGCGGCATTTATTTTTTCATATCATTTGATCTGATTGCAGTTATCATAAATGAGTTTTGTAAGAACAATAAAACTGGATAATAGTCAAAGTGATTTTATCTATAAAAAATTATAATAATATGTAAAGACCAGTATTTAAGATTTCCATGAAGCTAGAATTTTTTTTAATAGAAAAGTTGGTTTCTGCAAAGTATACAGGGAATGATACATGATAAGTGACTCTATCAAATTTTGCTTTCGTTTGGTTGCAAATAAATTCAAGCATAAATGAGTTTAGTCATACTACACAATAACAGCTCCAAACCAATTCTTATGAAATCTAACTACATGTTTAATCTGAAGAGAAAATACTGTTGCGTTGAACATTTTGAGGTTGCATATGATTAGATTGATCACTCGTGGATTTTTCCACATACTATAGAAAAAAATCTTTTCATTATAATCCTATTTTCTCTGACCCTTCAGGAAAAGCTCTTTTCAGGATTGCCTTTTTTTTCGCTGATAAGCTTCTGATAATTTTGTGGATTTTTGTTGACTAGTGTCACTATAACATTAGAACGATAATATCAGGAAATGTACTGATTTGAAAATTCTATACAGAATTTTCCAATCATAATCCTTATGAAGAGAAAGAAAAGTTATCGACTGCTGAACTATAAGACTAGATAAATTTTCTATTCAGTTCAAGACCACTTACAGAGCAACACTTAAGTTCAATTTTCACTCGGTGCTTCACGAATATGTGCTGAAGTTGGCCTATCAGATATATTCAATTTCTATTCAGATTTTTATTTTTTAGTAGATTTTGTGGCTATATTTATTGCTGTAGATATTTATGTCTTTTTAATATTACAATATAGTGAACCCAACAAAATAATGATGATGGCCACCGAAAAAGACAGAACTGAATCATTCATCTAAATGTGAGCACAGTTAGTTCAGAGAACGATATGCCTTAAATTCACTACCACTTTTATAATCTCATAAGTGAACAATGACTTAAGTGTATACAGACTGAACAAACTTGGTTATTTAGCATAGGAGAATAAAAGAATCTGAATTCAAAACCAGCTGTACACCGCTTGAATATTGACCTTGTGTCGAAGGGGCTGGGGAAATACATACTAGGTGTGTACAAAAAGTATCGATACTGAAGCTGCATTTATCTTGACAAATAAGGACTGAAACGTTTTCTTTAAAATAGTCCCCTTGACATTTAACACACTTATTCTAACAAGTTGTTCAAACACCTCTGGAACTATTCTTTTGATATGATGTGAAGCTGTATCGTTATGTTTCTTTTATTGTCCACTGCGTCATCAAATCTCTTACCCTTGATATGAATTTTCAATTTACGAAGCTAGAAAACCATACGGAGCTAGGTCTGGTGAATATACTATGTGATACACTTGTACAATTCTGTATTTGACCCAAAAGTGCTGATCAAAAAGTATCAAGAATTGGCACCATCATCACTTTATTATATAAACTGTACACACATGTTCATTTAAGATTTAATTATTAAGTCTCGTATACCTTTTGATCACACCTTCTATAGAGATGACGATTTTATGTTTGTTGATGACAGTTTTTCATTTAATATTAAGATACTCTCCTTTCTATTCCTACATGTTATTGAAATTGTATAAACAAAAAATCTAACATAAGGATTGCTACGGTTAAGACAGTTGTGATAAGTAAAAAATGTATATTTTACTCCTGTTCAAAAAATACTAGTATTACACACACACACACACACATATTTGCAAATGTTTATAGTTTTCTCTTTCATCTTTGTGCTCATCCTGTGCTCAAACTTAGCAGATATATTTCCATACTTTTGTGAAAAGAAAAACAATCGTTGTGCTCTAACCTTTTGTATTGTTAAATTCTGTCGGCTTTCTTCTTTTGGAGATTGAATGAAAACGAGAATGGCCTTTATTTTAGTTTTTGTCCTGTTTTTTGCCTGTGGGTCATTACTTGACATAGAATAGTAAATTGCTCTAACAAAATATAGCACATTTTCTCCATTTCCATGGAGAAAATCAGACGAATTCGGGTGCCATTTGCAACAAACTTGAATATATAGACGATGGTAATGGGAATCACAAAATTATTTACAAATTTTTCATGAAACCATAAAACGATACTCCCAAGAAATATTTTCATACTCCCACATATCTTACAAAATTCTTTTCTCAACTTTCTGGATTTTGTTTTATGTTCTTCAATATATGCTGTGCAATAATTATCATAATATATTACATAATCTTAATATTCTCGTAGATAGTTTCGAAGATACTATTTGAATAGCATCCTCTAATTTATTTATTACATATTTAGAGTAACTAAGAAACTGGTAATTTCCTACAAACGGCTATTGCTTATTGACCCACGTACTGAATTTTACTGAAGTACCTTAAATTTGCACCTTAAATCTAACTACAAAATATATAGATAGTTATCTTAATGCATCATTTTACTATCTGAAAAGCATATGAAATAAAGTTAATCCTATAGATTATATTTTAAGAAACTTTCTGTTGTATTTTTATTAATTGCTGCGCTAAAAATCCATAGCGATCTCATCAGTAAAAGTATAAAATTGGTTCCAACTTGATTTTATTTCTAGCAATTCACTAAAGTTTGATTGTCCCCATTAATTGTATTTTAACGACTACAGTGATCAGCTTGATCCACCTTTTAAAAGTTGAAAATGCACACTTTTACAGTCATGCATATTGTAATCGTACTGGATTGAGTGGCGCTTATCATAGAAAAGTCCTTTATCCATACTCTCAGAGGGATGAAATATAGAACAATATCCTTTTTAGTGTGGGAATCAATGCACATAGTGTCTGCTAGAACAAAAATATCCCAGTTTCATCGGCGTATTGCTGCAGGTATGAAGATTACTCCTGCAATTGTAATGCCTGGTATATGAACCTACAGGGATTAAATTTGCATAGAGAGAAAGTTAATCTCATAAACCATTTCCTAACCCAATCCGTTAGATTCTCACTAGGTATCCCAATATATAGTTATTGTACCAGACTGTCTAATAGTAAATATTACATTCTGCCCATAAAGAATAATCTCTCATCGATAGTTTCCTTTTTATGTTTGCGTTTACGAAATGTTGCAGTTGCGTACATGCTTCAATGAAAGTTTAGTTCAGTTAAAAAAAGAAATTTGTAAATGATTAAAGGAAAATAAATTTGTTTTAATTATATGTCTAGCAATTATTATTAATGAAGAATTTTCAAATTTTTGTAAAACTTGCAAATGGCATTTTCTTCTTCTCTTAATCTAAGTACTGAGATGTAAATAAATATGGTAGTTGTTCTTAAAGTAAAAAGGCATTTTGTTAAACGTCAAAGCTAGGACTGAATAGTCAGAGGAGAGAATGAATTCATAGCAATTCCAACCAAGGATTGATTCTGAATATGCTTTTTGTCCTTCCTTTGTAGACTAATTCAGTTTTCTAGCTTTCGTTTCCATGTTGGTTGGGACCCAAACTCTATGCCCAATTGCCGGACGTACTCCGTTAAAAGCAAATGAATAGAAAACAGAATACGCGTCGAACAACGGTGATATAAAAATCATTGTACATTGCAGGATTCGTCATTGTATGTGGTTACAAAGAAAGGGATTGCGATAGTGGCCTTCGACACAAGTATCACACTGTCTGCCTGAGATCTCATTGCTTTATTTTCCTTGTTTATTCATCATGTTGGACTATTACTCGTATAATATCGTTATTCAATGATACGAGATGTAAACATTTTTGTGTGCAAGGAAGACAAGGAACGCCTATAGAAGAGTTTGAACTTGAATGAATGAATGTGGATACGCGTTTATAATGTCTATAATGTTAAGTATGTTTAAAGTTGCCTTTATAGTCTCACGTACTTTACATTCAAGAACATATTTGTGTGGCATAATACCGATATTTGTTTTATAAGTAAGATAATATACTAATTCCATGGTTAACTAATTTCTGGTTAACTGTGGTGCAGAAATATCAATATTAATAGCTCGTTGCATTTGACGAAATTTTAAATGTATATTCACATATTACCTTTACTATTTTTATTAATGTACCTTTGTAACTATTGGTTTTACACGCAGTGTTGTATTTATTTCAGCATTTATGATGTTATTGTAAACCAATCTAACGTATACGATAATAATTGCTGAATAAAAGCAGAACATTTTTCATCATACAGGATAATTATTGTATCTTCAGGTTGAACTAATAAAAAAAGAGTTGAAATTAGTCTAAAGGTTTTCTAATTAGTTATTACATTTTACTTGTGAGGAAAATATGTGGCGCAGTATGATTTATAATAAGTTGCTGTCGGAGTGGTCTGTTATCGGTATCAGCCAGACAGTGAAGGAATCTATCCCCTTTTCGCTAGCACTAGACCAGGGAGATTATTTTTGCTGAGGTGGAGCGCAATACCTACTGTCAGCTCCTCAATTTACCGCACAAATCAGATTACCCAATCTGTGTAACTCATACTCTGAGAGTGAGTATTAATGATCAGCATTAGAAAATTTTGAAAAAGTACTGTCAAAATAATCTAGTATTTAGAATAATTATCAATTCTTAGACTAATATTGATGGAAATGGTGGCTCTATCCTTATTCTTTGCGGTCGGGTGACCGTTTTGTTTTCCATTGTATTTGTACTGGACAAGCTGGCTACAATTTTCTTATTAAAATTGATCAGATTTTATTAATTACTGTATTTTTGTATATGGATTTATTTTTTCTGAATTCAATCTTTGGTGTGCTCATATGCTTATATAAGTGGAAGGCTGAAGATGCCTTTCCCAAAGCTATTTTGTCGAAATAGTATTATGTACTGGATATTTTGAAATGATGTCGTTGGTTGTTTCTAAACATTCGATAATATTTGAAACATATTAAAGATAACATGCTGAGAACATGAAAGAAAATGTATTGAAACAAGACGACCATCACTTCTTCTCTGACACATACATGAATATATATATATATATATATATATATATATATATATATAATATTGCTACTGACTTTATATATATATATATATATATATATATATATATATATCAGTAGCAAGTGTAAAAATTATTTATTTTAGAATATACTTGAGATAGAACAAAGATAATATAGTGTACGTGTAAAAATGAGAAAAAAAATGTGTGTCTGTTTATACATGTTATTTAAGTGTTAATATTTTACAGTTGTTTTTCTTGTGCAAATACATAAAATGTTTCAACTTTAGATGAGACATGCATTTATTACAATTTGAAAGAATGATGTTTAATCCATTGTTTAGAGTAACCGATACTTTAGAAATGAGTTGAATGACACCAATTGTAAAGAAATATTCTCTTCCGAAACTTGGATATTTGCAATATCAAAATCTTAAATCAAGAAGTTACATATTAAATAATATACATTTTGTAAAAAAAATCATCAGTTTGCAAAATGTTGCTTTTTTTAACTTTGAAAGTAAGTTTCATTGTTAGTATATATTACTATCGCATACACAACTGAAGTAAAAAGGCGTCTCATAGTGGTGCAATGTTTAGTAAGCTAGTCTCGCCGATCTCTTACTACTGAATAGCAAGTTCTATCCTCTTTGGATGTCCTATGCTTACGACCTTGTGTCACATCCAATCCGTGGCAAATAGGTTGGTAACTACTTACACAACTGAAGTAAAACGTTATGATTCAGTATGCAACGTGAACTTTTAGACACTAACACCAATTTACCCACGTAGTCGTTGTAGTAGTATTAATAAACTTGTTCTTATTTGGCATTACTGGCATCTTTGCCTAAAACTACTCAAGAGAATCAATTGGAATCTTTTTTTATCGATGCATACAATACTAGGACATTATTAGACCTGGTATACTGAAATTTGTTAAACTCAATGTACCAATATTTTGTTTGCAGGAAAACAACAATAGGAACTTAGCATTGAATAATTGGGCTACTACCCTAAGGCGATTACCAATTCTCATGTCATTCTCTGTGTACCTTGCCATCACAGAGACAAAATAATAGTTTTAAAATGTAGAATTAGAGTAACATGGTATATTGTCTACCATTCGTGGAATACGAGATTTTAAAAGTCACATACAACCATAACAATATAATAAGTATAACAGGTCAATAACAATTTATAGTATGGAAAAATACAACATATTCAGAAAACACCCGAAAATAAAAATATAAATTGAATACTTAGAAGTAAAGTTCGACACATGACCACTAACTAAAGGGATATATATGGTCACATATATATTTAGGCCCTAGAAAATGTGGGCTAGATATTAGACGTCGCCTTCTGGGCTGGCTGGTATACTATAACCAGTAATCACCCACTTTACACGGTTGTTTCAGGGATTGGCTTCGTAAACCACCCGAGAATCCACCGATAGCCACGCTATGATCATGTCTATACGCGCCAGCGAGAATTCGGATATAATAGTTGGACATTTAACTATTGTCAGTGGCATCAACTCAACCATAGTTGATCAGGATTCGCAGACAAAACAATTATTGTGGAGAAGACTTTTAAAAAAAATTAGAATATTCATACTCATAGGAGGAGTCACCGTAGTACAATGGTTAACATAATGGACTGCAACATCGTAGTAAGCAAGTTTGAACTCCAGTCACGCTATTACGTTAATTTTTGGACTGAAGAAATCTGTGTCACTATCAGGTGAACGGATCTTTACTTTCGTGTCTTTGTAAGGCAGCGGTAACAGTTTATTTGGGGAGACCATATGCTAGTAGTATTTGCTCCGTCTTTCCTCTGTGTATGGAGTTAAAAGCGTTGGAAAAATCTACAAATAATAGTGCTGCCTCGATATTTTTTGCTCGAACCCTTCAACTATTCGACGAATAGTTAAAATCTGAAAAGTCGTGGATTGATTTCTATGAAACCCGTTTTGATTTGTTCTAAGAATTTTCTCTACTCCAGATCGGATCCGATTGAGAAGGCATTATAAACCTTAGCAGCTATGACAGTAAGAGTTATACTTCAGTAGTTCGTAGTGATTCCGATGTCACCTTTCTTGGGAAATGGGGGTGGGATGCAGCCTTCCATCCATTTCTCTGTTGTATTTTAATTCTACACTGCATTGCATAATCGAAGAAGTATGTTGTTAAATTTCTTTGTCTTCCATACTTTATGGGGTATTTCGTTAAAGCTTTTCTGCTTTTGATTGTTTTTAGGACTTCGAGTTTATCCTTAGTAAAGTGTCACAGTTTGGTGTTTAGGTGGCTATTAATTATTTTTTTAGTATTATTATCTGTGATTTTATCAAGATTTCCAAACAGATTATTGAAGTATTCTTTCCACTTCATAAGTCGACGTTCGTGGCTGGCTGTTTTTAGCTTTGATCTCGAGGTGATTTTCTTGTTTAATCTTATCATTTACCTTTTATTTTACGAAAACTCTATATTGTTGGATTTTCAATCGTTATTTCATTGTCTACATTCTCAATATAGAACATAGTTCAATTCAAATGTCCATTATACTCTTTTATTGGAGAGAATTCAGTTGCATAGTTTTATTAACATTTTATGTTTATTTCACCAAAGTACATTTTGAATGCTAATAGTATCTGAATTTTCTATCCACATGCAGTGACATACAATAGATTTTTTGTAACGAATATTTTTAAGAAGTCATCCGTGCAAAATGTGACATCAACAATAATGGCATTGACCTTACACAAGTCAAACTTTAATATCGTGATTGTTTTTTTTTTGTTTTTTTTTGTTTTCATTAATGCATAAGATAGTATAATGATAATTATTAATGGATAAATATTAGTTAATAAAATCAAGTAAAGTTACAACAATAACACATGCACAAATATACACGCACAGATAGAAAGTGAGGGAAATGGAAAGGTACGTATACGAATTAATATTATTTGGATCATATTTTAGTTTATACAATAAAACAAAACCACAAAACATTATATATGAACATATAGATAAAATACACTGTATGTATGTGTGTATGTATGTATGTATGTATGTGAAAGAGCATAAATATATTTGGAAAAATCATATCCGCCCCACCCCGAATATCTAGCTGGATAACTACCTGAGAAGAAACTGATCTCACTGGAAAAGTACAAGATATGTATCTTACCCTTGGCATGTCTGCTCAAATCTGACGAGTGCTATTTTTCTGGGAGATTTTTGTTTTCTGTGTTTCTGGTGTATTTTATGAAGTTTTGTAATCCTGAAAGTTGAATGAAAATCAATGAAAACTGTTCTTACTGGAAGTCATACAATATACAATACTAAAACGTTAACAAACATATATATATAAATTATATATGTTGTTGCTGTTACTTCTATTGCTGCTGATATCATTTTTGGTTCGTGTGGTAAACCTTAGTAAACACCCATTTGAAATAAAACTGATTTTATGAAAACATAAACCAGTTAAATAATTGGCTTTTGTTGTCATGCATTTTCTATTCATCTCTTTAGTTATTATTTTTGTATGCATAGTCAGTACCGTGAGTAAAAAAAAAATAGTTTAAAAGCTAGGAAGGGCGTTTATATTCAAATGTTTGCTTCATTTGCTGAAATTATTCGAGCCTTAAAGAGTTGCCATATAAATCAAAACTGAAGGTAAGTGATATTGCATAAATTGCATGTCCGAAATTCCAAACTTATATATTCCACCAAAAATCAAGGCGAGTGAGAGTGTGCGTTTCATTTTAGAACTTTCTTTGTGATTGCTATGCTGAAAATAAATGCACGTTCTTTATTCTTTGAGGTTTTATATAATTATTCTTTGAATACATTCTTTTTTTAAAAAACTGTTGTTAGTTAATGCAAACTATTAGCTGCACTTATATAGATCTCTTCGTTAAAACAAAGGATTGTTATGAACTATATGAATTTTCAATTATAAACTCCCACAACTGCTACAAAAAGAAGTATATAAAAAATATGTAATTTAACTGTACATTATTACAGGAATTACATTAATTTCTATTAAAATATCAATTAAGAAATTGATCCAAATAAAAATTAATTTTCATTATACCCTCTCTTTCTCGCTACATGTATGTATGTTCATATACACATGTGTATGTATTTGCGTATGTATGCTTTGCACGATGACACGATCACATATGTAATCTCTTTCTTTTTACTGAAGGAGTGACGTGATCATACACATGGTCATATGTGTATGTACATATTTGTTTAGTTGTTGATATCATTTAAAATTACATTCTATCGCTATGTCCAGGCTTGTTTTTACAAGGAAATGATAATCATTCAGGAAACACTGTTGCCTTTTTACATTGTCGACCCTAAATCGGAAATCAAATCGTTAGTAACTAGTTCTAGAAAATTATTTATTTTAAACAAAAACAAGAAACCCACGAATAGTAAATGTATATAAATGTATACACACATAAGCCTGTGAACATTACTATAGTGCATGCAACAATTCTAACAGATTTATTGTCAAGAGAAGTTAGTGCTCCGATTGATAAAATAGTTCACAAGTAAATTGGAATCATAATGATTATTATTACAGAAAGAAAGGCAAAACGAAATAACTGTTCTCACTTTATATTAGTGCATCTTGATCTTTTTATTTCGCTTATCTGGCAATCAGTTGCGAATATAAGTAAATAGTTGTGTGTGCTTATGTTCACTGTTAATTTGGAGTGCGTTTTTTCTTCTGAATATGTTGGGTAGAGATGCTGATAGATAACTAATTTCATCTTATATATTCTAATTATTTTTCTTGGTTAAGGAAAAGGACAAAAATAAAATAGATTAGTTTGGCCAGTGCTAGCACTAGTAATATTTGTTTGCGACATGGTCAAGTAACCAGAAATTGTATCAGAACAAAACATTTTTTACCAGAATAAATCTTAAAATGATGTGTGTTTATGTGTCCTTGAAAAAAAACAATTAGATAGACGCCGATCGCCGATGCATTAATGATTTTGTGACTAGTTTCAGACAATTTCTTTGGGATACCTCCAGTTCCTCTATGCAAGCCCGTCTCTTCACAATTTCCATCCTTCCGACTATTCTTCTATCTTGCCTAATGGATTTTCCTAGTGTTTATACAGACAGATTGAACAGATAAAAAGCTCTTTTGACAATAAGACAAATATGGTTACTTTTTAACCTTGCTTTATAGCGACAGAAGAATAAAAAGGAAATGACGACGACAGTTTGCAGTGGCGTCTAGCGAGCTATATTCATTAGATATTTTTCTTATCAAAACATTGACTTTAAAAAATGGCCATTGAAATTTTCTTACAAACATTAGTGAAAGTAAATTACTTGTAGTAATTACACATAGTTTTCATGTATGTATGGGAGATTAGGACAGATCTTTATTTGCAAGAAAAATCAAAAAAAGAAAATCATTTTTATTGTTTAATATAAAGCGTCCCATAATATAAAACGCAGAATTTCAAGTTACCGATTTTTATGTGGCTTTTTAAAGAATTATAATGAGCGAATGCAAGACTGTATGTTCTGAATGAATGAGATATAAAAAAAGACAAAACGCATGCGTCAAACAGTGGCATACCAAAGTGAAACTTGGTCTGAGATTATATCATGACTGCGCAAATCTGACCTGAAATATCTAGAAGCAAAACGGTATTTGAAAAAGAGAGAGTATTTTAAAAACATGTTATACATTACTAGTAAGAACCTCAGCTTGTTCATTTCGGAACAATATGTATTATTTCCATCTTAAGCTTTGTATGTTAAAATTAATTCATTAGTGAATAAGAATAATATGAGGGAGATAAAATAATCGTCAAGATAAGCATATGCCCTGAAAAATTGCTTACCTATTTTTGAAGAGAAGACACAAAATCAAAAATCAGCGCATATCTATTGAAAAAAAATTATAACTCGTTTCATTCTTGCATAAGTTATAAATTAATCTTTTTCATTATATCGCTAAAAGAAATTATGATTAATGTACAAGTTATTTCATGCGTTTTACCCCATACTACCTATTATTATTTTCTATACTCACATATTGAACAAATAGCTTCCTGATAAAGGTAAGCAACTTTTATAAAGTATTTGTATATGCATGTGTATATTTTTAGTTGCATACGGCTTAGTGGATACTATGTGATCCAACAATATTTTTGTAAATTCTTAATATGTATTATGTTATTTTCTGTGATATGGATGGACAGAAGATCCTAAAACTGTTAGAATATTTCAGCACTTAGGACTGTGATTGGTGTGACCAGACCCTTTAGACAATTCAGCCACATTTTTCCGTTGGAGTATACGATTACCAAGCATCAACTTATAGAGATAAATAGTGATTGAACAAAAGATACGTGCCAACTGCCAAAAGAGAAGTTAGTAGACAAAAGAATCGTATGAAGTCATCCGTTAAGTCTTTGTTACGAGGAAGGCGAATAAAGAAAAAAATCCATTTGATTAACAGAGTAATGGTCAAATGAACAGATGGATGGATGGGTCAAACTGAATCACTGTTGCCTGATGTAGAGTATGAAGAAAAAGAAGTAGTTAAAGTGAAAGGAAAATAATGTGAATGTGAGAAAGAAAAGGATGAGAAAAAAATAGAAAAGGTGAGTGGTATATAACATCTCGAAAAAGTTTGGGTTCATCGCTTCGTCAATGGGGCATTGTTCATGTGTCCCAAATATCTTTTTTATCCACTAAAAGAACATAAAACAGATGGTCGTCAAAACCTCATCAGCGGTTACTCATTTCATATATTAGAAAATATAAGACAGTTACAGGAAATACGATACTGGCTATTCAACTACTATCATTTTAGCAGTTATTATTCGAATATTGATTATAAATTAAATTCTCTATTCTACTTGCTTTTATCATCAGTAGCTAATCATTTAATCTTGATTTAAAAAATAAAACAAAAGTAAATTTTCAAGTAAATATTGGAAATATTTTAATTGTCAAAATTAAATGATGATGATTATTAATAATCATCATTATTAAGTCGTTCTGACAGCATGAATTTCCATGACTTTCTCTCGCCATCCGTCGCTCATGGAAAGTCCTCCACACGGCATCCAGTATCTGCAAAGAGTTGATCAAAGAGTTTTTGCTGGTTGGTCAACATTGGTGTGCCCTTGTATAAGTGTCCACTGGAGAACGTCACTTATGAATTCATCCTTACTTCTCTAACAGTGTTCAGCATTTCTTGTTCGTCTTACTTGAATCGTTTGTGTGATAGGAGGTAAGTGGCCATACAGTTGCTTTTGTAGGGGGCTGCATCCAGGATTTGTTCAAGACAACATGCAGTATCCCTTTGTAGTTCCCATCTGTTTTTTTCTCCAAACGTACCAAGTGATACAGTAGCACTGACACAGCTATAGCCAGGAAGAATTCTCGCTTTATCCTATCAGAAAGATCAGATTTTCCATATGATCGATAATCTATCAATAGCAGTCCATGCCTTTTCTTATACATATATTTACATCGCTTTCTGTATATGAGATATTGCTACCTAGATATGTAGCTAGGCTATGCAGCAGTGATTTGGTTTGAGCAGGTGTATTTGTGAGAAGTTCTAGATTATCTGCATAGTCCACATCTATAATAGTCTCTGCGCGATATCGTCTGTCTTGCCTTTTCCTAAGAATTTTCTCTGCTTCAGGTCGGATGCGATTGTGAAGGGCATTTAATCCTTAGCAGCTATGGCAGTAAAAGTCATACATCTGTAGTTTTTAGTGATTCCGAGGTCGCCTTTCTCAGTGGATAGGAAGATGCAGTATTTCGTCCATTTCTCTATTGTATTTTGTTTTTAAACTACATTGCATAATTATGTCGTCAAATTTCCTTATCTTCCATATTTCGCGGGGTATTCTGCAGATTTTCTACTTTTGATTGTTTTTAGAACTTCGTCGTGTTCATCCTCCGTGAAGTGTCCTAGCTTTATTTCTAGTTTGTTATTAATGATTTTTTGAGTAGCATTATCTGTAATTTTAGGAGAGTTGTCAAGCAAATTCTTGAATTATTCTTTCCATTCCAGAAGTTTAACTTCTTTGCTGACAGCTTTTAACTTTGATCTTGACATGCTTTTCCTACCGCTAACTTCGTTTACTGTTTGTCGTGCTTCTGTCTTCTACAGAATCTCTGATTTTATTCATTTGGACTTAGGCGTATTATAATTGTTCTTTTTGTATGTTTTAGTTCTATCTAAGCTTTCTTGAGTTACCGAACATTGGTGTTTATTTGCATACGTAGGGATGTTTTTCATGTGGACTATATATTTGGCTCTTTCTTTGGTTGATATGCATTCGGCTGCTGCTTCTAAGTGAACGGTGACAAAGTTTTCATATTCATCATTTGGAGAATCTTTCTGATTTTTCCTGAAGAATATTGAACTTGTTTTTTACAGTTACCGAATAATGATTGCACATATCACTGTTGGCATTTTAGGACCAGTCATATCGTACTCATTTACCAGTTTGCTTCTTACTTCTGTGTAAAATCAGGCCTATCTTTACTAACAGGACTTAAAATTTCGGCTGAAAATTTATATAACCATTCATGACGATACAATCATTTTTGTATTTTAGAATTTCATCGATCGCATAATCAATCGAATAAAATATGTGTAGCTTTATAGATACAAATAAATACAAAAGGAAAAACATAAGCAAAACAAAAAAAAAACTGACATTTATGGAAATTGAGTTTTAGGGTAAATCACACTTATAAATCGCTCTAACTCGCTGGAAATTAATTAGACTGGACTAGTGTCATAATAATAAACCAAACAAAAAAAAGCATTTAGAATCTTAGCAAAAATGCCATTGCATTCATACTTTGAGCTTTGGAAATTCAGTAATGTTATTTAAGATTATAACATCCTAGGCATGAGAGTTTATTTTGATGATATTTTCATGTTACATGTTAAACAGCTTCAGAAGCATGCGGAGACGCGTGTGTGGAATGTTTGTAATAAAAAATATATTAAGAAAAAAAATGTAAACAGTTCTTTATTGAATGACAGTCACTCATTGAAAAGATTGAGACCGCAAAGAATTTGCTTACTTCTTTGTAGCTCCCTTCTTTTCTTTCAATTTTAACTTGTTAACTATCGTTTTGAAAGGATTGTTGTACGTGTGAAGGACGCTGGATATTCTGTTTGTCCATCGGTCAGTCACCAGCCGTTAGAAAGAGGGATTAACTCACCAACAGATGGGATGTTCACACATGTTTCACTATGGGAATAAATATTTCGTTGGAGGAAGATCGATTACAATCTATATGAACATATAGATTGTAACCTAATTCTGTTTTTTTTGTTGTTGTTTTATTAGAATATAAACCTTATTCATTTTTTTTTAAATTGGAAAATTCATTCAAAGGATTAGATGTTACTTATTGAGATGGTTATATCAACAGCAATTTAAACAAGAATAACGACTGAAAACATAACGACACAAAGAAAAAACAATGTGAAAACAACTGTTTTACCTATTACTGAGTATATCCTAAAAGTCATTAGAATTTATGATATCAGTTAAAAAGGAAATTTGGAAACAAGCTAATTGCCTCATATACCTTATGCCCTGACCGATATTGATGTCTCAATCTTGGAATTACTTTGCAGACATTTTGATCTGTGTTATTATTTTAGAAATCTTAATTTTCTTTAAAGATAATCCATTTTATTTCATCGATGTCTGTCTGTTCATTTTACTTACTTTGAAACTAATAAAATATAAGATGAAATCTACATTTTGTATGTATGCGAATACCTATTAATCGAAGCATTTTTAACACGTTTGTAGTTTTCATATAATGTGCATGCGCTTATTCGCATACATGTATATAGATATATAAAATAGCATTTTATAAGCTGTAAACGGTTTAACTCAGTTGGTAGAGTGTTCAGCTGGGAACCCCAAGATTCCTGGTTCGATACTGGCCCTCGCCAACTTAGTGTATGAGTAGCACAGGGATCTGTGCGGTAAAGTGATGAGCAGATGGTAGGTGTGGCGCCAGCCCAGACGCTAAAAACAATCTCCTTTAAAAATTAAAAATTAACGTCTGTCTCTTTCTCTAAAGGTATGCCTAGAAAGTGTCCGGTTATTTTGAATATCCTGAGAACCGTTTATATGGTCTTGATGTAACTTGAAAACTAATCAGAAGGTGTCTTTCTACGCATGAATGAACTTTCTCCCGCAGAGTTATTCCATCGGCAATGAATTCATTGTGTACTGCCTGACCATCAGATTCACGGCGAATATGTATAATGTTTTGCTTGAAATTCATCCGTGCAAACTATTCGAATGATTAAGAATGCTTTTTCAGTGAGTGAAACCCAAATGAAATTTTTGTGCTGATAATTCAGACTTGGCCAGGAATCCGTTGAAGGCGATTCGCATTCTGAAGAATACCCGGAAATTTTGAACGTGTGCGGAAAAGAAATCGATGATTGGCTGCAAGAATTAGAAACTCTAAAGATTCCATGGACTACTGTTTCAGAAATTTTTGACTGAGGATTTTGGCATAGAACAAGTGGCGGCAAATTTGGTTCGGTGGTTCCTGTCACAAGAGCAAAAGGGATTTTGTACTGATAGGTTGCTTGAAAACTGCTAATAATGACCCGTATTTGAGTTATAATCGGAGGTCAGTCATAGTACTACGGCTATCATTCTGTAACAAAAATCCAGACTCTCTGGTGGAAGGCACGGCAGAATCGGAGCAACATCAAAGACATGTTTACAAGATTTTGTTTTGAACACGCAAGTATTGTCCAATATAAAAACACCACATAAGGGAATGCAGTAAGAAAAAACAAACAACTGCAGCTCTAGCCAAGTGATAACTGGTAGCTTCCTGATGACAGTGTACTTGCCCATTGTTTACATCTGATGCAAAGCTGTTGGCAACCAATACAAACATCCAGGTCTATTAATTCCTTTAGAGTATAGATTTGGGCAACCGTGACATCTTGCTTTTCTCAAAGCTAAAATCGCCATTGAGAGGGAAATTTCAGATGGGGAATGAGATTAAAAAGAATGAGATAAGGCAACTGATGGTGATCACGAAAAATTACTTTTTCAGATTATTTAAAAAAATTGAAATAAAAGCTGAGGTAATGGCGATAGAATGTATTACAGTTGTCACAAGTTCAAGATTTACTCAAAATATCAGTATATCTAAGACATGTCATCAGAAGAAATTATCCCATATAAATACTAGCAATACTGAAAATTTAAATCGGTTTCTACTCATAGATTCCAGATTTTCAACTGTATTGTATTATTTAACCTTTTTGAGATACTGTTCTTAGTTTCCATTTTCAATGGGTTTTTATGAAGACTTTTGATGTTTTTTTGTCATTTATGTTGATCAATTTTAAGAAAAATAAGTCACTGTAACACATTAATTAATACTATATCAATTAATCCAATGATATGAATGGCGTTGATCAGATTTCAATGTCTTAACTAGCATCCAACAGATCACAAACTATTTATTTGTAAATCAACGTATGGTTTCCCTTGTAACCATTTGTTTTGCAATTATATCCACGAACTGATGAAACAAATTACTAGGTCTGGAGTACGTCATCTTGATATGTCGAATGCTGCAGCTGGGTACAAGAAGAAAGTTTTGAATAATTCTATAAAGATATAATTGTTATAATCAGAAGACTATGCGAGAACATTTCTAAAACAGCACGGCTTATAGGGTGTTCACGTTCAGGTGTGGTATCTATCAGCAGTGGCCTGAGGAGTAAAGAAAATCACCAACCGTCGACAAAAGCATTGAGTGACCAAGACTTATCGATGCGAGAAGGTGAAGAAATTGCAGATTGCTTTAATCAAAGTGAAGGAAGGAACATAGATCCTTGTTGCATATGAGGCGGCGTAGCTGCAGGCTCATCAGTGCCTATGCTAACAAATATCCATCACTACAGTGAGCACGTAAGCGTCGAAACTGGACCTTGTATCAATGGAAAAATGTCACCTGGTCCAATGAGTCTCGTTTTCTTTTTAATGTTGAACAGCATGGTATATGTATATCGTTATCTTGGAGAAATGCTCACACAAGGATGCACTGTGCAAAAAGAAAGTGGTGGAGGCAGCGTGCAGTGTTTTCCTGTCTAACACCCGGTTCAATCATTCATATAGAAGGTAATTTTTTCGAGTATCATTTACCCCAACATTCATTGAGGATTAAGTACACTCTTTCATAACTATTGTCTTCTACGATGCCACTGGAATTTTCGGCAGTTCAATGTGACCGGTCACATTTCACAAGTTTTATAAAAAGAGTTTCCGGAAAAGGAAAATGGTCTTACTGTGTTGCCTTGATCAGCAAAGATCCTAGTTCTCAACCCCATTAAGCAATATATGATCTGTTGGACCAACAAATTCGATTTGCAGAACCTCCATCATGTAATTTGCAGCAGTTAAATAAACAACTATTTACAGTTTGGCACCAGATCTCAGAGGAAACCCTTAAAGTTACTACAGAATCCACGCCTGATTGAGTATGTTATTAGGCAAGTAGTCATATTTTTGCTTTTCACAGAACACACAAATACTACACTAATCCAGACAGAAGGCCTTAGAGTGACTCTTGATCCTAGGTATAGCGCACAGATACTTTACTTCTAGACTCAAGTGTCAGTTCATACGTAATCTATATATATATATATATATATATATATATATATATATATATATATATATATATATATGGGTGTAAAGGAAATAAATTTACTATTAAAAATGCCAGACTACGTTTATAGAAATAATGTGCGTATATTTTGCTTCGAAATCGATAGGAATTGAATTGTTGATAGATTTATTTTCTAAAGTTGTCGAATATGGAGGAATTTTCGTTCCAATTATTTACTTTTTGTGAATCTTTCTTTTTTGAAAAATTGTTCATTCATACATCCATTTTGATTGCTTTGGGTGTTATTCTAAAAGACCTTTGATTTTGAAAATGAATGTGATGCGATAATATATGAATGCTTGTGGGTATGTTGACTTGTTTTGTTTCGATGATGCAAGTATCGATAGATATATATATCATAAAAGTGTTAAATGAAATTTATATGTAGGTATTATGTTGCTAATGCATACCATATTCAGCTTGTTTAGCTGTTCATTGGGGAATTAAGGATTGACGAAACGAATATTTGTTGCACAAATATATGCATTGGTAGGGCACCTAACGTGGTGTAATGGTTAGGAAGCTAGATTTGCAGACCATTGTTAGTGAGTCCAGTTCTCATTGGGCGTCCCATACTTCTGGCATTGTGCCACATCTAAGCTAAGTTTAGTAAATAACTATATGCATTAGTATGCACATGTAGAACATTGTGTGCAAGTAAATACGAATCGGTTAATTGACAAGATGCAACAGTTTCATTATTGTTTTTAACTAAAATACTAAATACAGAAACATCTTTTCAGTTGTTGAATAATTAAATAAAATGATAATTATAAAATGAATACTTAAAAAAGAAAGTATAAATGAAGTATTTTATCCAAACTCGTACAAATTATCAAGTGTTTTGTCAAAACTATAACGTTGTAAGGTAGCTTCCAGATAAAAGTCTATACTTTGAAGATCCATGTGATTAACACTACAAAGATTTGTTCTATAAAAAGAGGAAGGACAAATTAAGTATTACGACGTTTCCATAAGATAATGGAGACATTTTTAATAGGTCATATCTCTTATGCACGCACGATAAAAATAGCACTTTTGTGTAACCTACGACAATAAAAATCGGAAAAAAATACGTGATCTTTTTCAAGTTGTTATAAATAGTGTATCAATATTCACTTGCGCATGTCACCAAATTGATGGCAACTTGAAGGTAAATAAATTTGAAAGCATTGTTCTAAATAAGTTATCAGCATAAGTAGACCAGAAATTCAAAGCAACTAATTTTCATCCGAAGAAACTCTCCCTTCCAATACAATTTTTTATTTTTTTTTATTATCCCAATGTGATCCCTCACTTGCTGTTTCGCTAATTTATCCTTATCCCTACTTCATTTTTCCTCTCTGATGCCAATAATCTCCCCACTCCCCTCTTAGCTACACACACGTATGTTTGATTTAAATGTTTATTTCTTCCTTAGCCTACAGCTCAATTTTTTCATCTCCACCTCCACATCAACCCCACTACTCATTTTAACTTTGTATTCCCGTAGCGGTCTTTTCCCTGTCTGCACGCATGACACGCGCCTGTTCATTGCCGCCTCTGTGCGTACGTGAGTCTGTAGGCTGCGAAGTTGGGTTGATAGTATTGCTGTTGAATGTTCTTAATGGGATAGTGCGTCAAGTGGGAGACCCAAGTGATTTACGTTGATTGCAAAGCACCTAACCAAACCAGCGGTGAAACTTAAAATACTTATTTCGATTAAAAAAAAATACATCAGGTGAATTAAAGCTAGAATAATTTGCTACATTCTATGTGGTGGAGTCTTTTTTTCCGCAACAGTCTGCATGAACATTTTCTTCTCTCATTTAACGACACAACTGATTTGTGTATCAGTCTTGTCTCATGTAAGAGTAAGTTTTGTGAGTCTACAAAAAAAAAAAAAAAAAGGGTCCAAAAATTCATTAAAAAAAAAATGGAAAACTGGGATCTAAATTGGTTCAGGATTGATATTTTTTCTAAATGCCAATCTCTGACCTTCAGTGTTTGCTTGCTACTTGTTGCAAGACCCGATGATTAAGGCGAATGAAAGACTTGTCATTCGTCCTAGATTGTCGCGTCTGTTTAACACACTCCTGGTTTACACCAAAGTTCAGCATATGGAAGGCTGCACGTGAGCTGTCGAATTAAAATGCTGTTTTGATAAAAAGTTTTTAATTGTGCGAGATTTTTGAGCCAGGGATTAATTAGGAATTCAGTGGTTATATGAGTTAAAAGAATGCGTATGAAGTAGCGAAAATGTTTATTTTCATTAGAGACAACAATTGAGTTGAAAAGTTTGCAGACGGCGCGGAAGCGCAGTTTTATTGTCAGAAGTGTTTCATTCATTTTATTTTGTTCTTGTGGCTAAACGTATTGATATTTCAATTGCAATTGTCTGTTCCAGGAAGAATAAATTCAGAAAGGATGTTGATAGTTCTTAAACAGATTTGCTTCTATGTTTAGTATAGTTGGAAGGCAAGTTGCTATCCAGAATTTTTTTCTTGGAATCCAGAGTTATGTTGGCACACATTCACTCATCTCTCTCTTTAAATGTGCATGTATATACATTGCAATTAAATTTTTATTGAAGTTAAATATATATGCAGGAATTCAATAAATATATTTCATGAACAAATATATATATATATATATATATATATATATATATATATATATATATATACTCACATAACTTTGCAAACGAAGTTTTTTCTAAAAGGTCTAACAAAATGCATTTCTAAATGCCAATCTCTGACCTTCTAAAGTCTATTGTCGGAATCAACCAGATAGCAAGGGAGTCTATTCCCTTTTCTCTAACGCTAGACTAGGCAGATTGTTTTGCGTCTGAGGTGGAAAACCACATCTACCATTAGCTCCTCACTTTACCGCACAGATTCGAGCTGTGCTACTCATGTGCTGAGTTGGTGAGGGCCGATATCGAACCTGGAAACTGAAATATTTAAAGATAATCTGTGCAAAAAGAGTGAATAATTAAATAGTTTAAAGATCTTGATTTATAGAATGCACTGAATTTTTTGCAAGTTTTAAAAATCTTAATTTTTTTTTTACTGAGTGCCTTTTTTAAAGTTTTATTTTCAACGTTTCCCATTGAAATCGCTGTTCCTTCTTCAGACCTTTCCGCATATCTCTTTAACTACTACGATTTTACTGATTTCGTATTCCAGGACCTTTATTCATCCTATCTTCTTTTTTTTTCACGCTCTCGTCATTCAACTACTTCACGTTTCTCTATTCTTTATCTTTTTTTCTTTATTCTTTATTCTTTTACGCCATTATCTAAATACAAGCATATACTACCCCATACATTCAGTTAATTATAGTCATAAATTTGTATTGAGACTTTCAAGTTATGATTAATTATTTTAAGAGTGGTATATTTATTGGATTTTTTTAGCTGATGTCTCTAATGATATATTTAGATATAATCTATTTGTGTTTATTCAAAATACCATCTAATAATACCATCTAAAAAATTTAAAAAAAACATATAATTCTAAAAGAGGAAAGAGTGGGGTAAATTATGACAAGAATCATCTCGCAGATATGTTCTGAAAATTTTTATCAATTCATTTTTTTTAACGTGAGAATGTAGGTACACGGTATTAGTATATACTGATGTACTGATTAATTTGTTCAGTTATTTATTGATATAGATATTACCATGAAAATACATTATCATAATAATTAGCATATACTTTTGATCTAAATTTAGGCATGGTATAAAATTGATATTCTTCATAGTTAGCCTTTGTGAAACATTGAATGAGAGCTAAATACTCGTATTTGAGTAAGAAGGTAATTTGTGAAAGATTATCTACATGAAAAATGAAGAGAACATGAAAATAAAGAGTGACAGAATGAGAGAAGAATGAAGGTATAACACAGAAAGTAAAGGGAAATGAGAAAGAACAAGGTGGAATCTGCAGTCAATTTTGGAAACAAAAATAAATTAAACAAGGAAAACACTATAATTCTTATTTCTTTTCGAAAAAGAAAATACTTCTTATTCTGAAGAAAAGTGCAATAACACTTAAAGTGTTTCTAAATTGGGAATTATATTATTATTATTATTATTATTATTATTATTATTATTATTATTATTATTATTATTATTATTATACATATGTACAGTATCATTCCCCTCACATTGTTTCTGTATTTTAACATTTCTATTCGTTTTGATATTTTCCGTCTTTGTTTACTTTCTTTCTTTTTTAGAGAATATATTTCATCAGTTTCTTTGTGAGTGATCGCCGAGAAGGACAGCTTTGGTTTTAACAATATTCATAAACATTAATGGAAAAGAAAATAGAGAATTAAGCTCACGGCATGTGATTGATAGTAAAAATATATTGAATAAGCAGGGGATTTAAAATATTCAGACTGTTTTAGTCCTTTCTTTTTCCTTTACTCATTTTAGTGTCTTTGCTTCCGTGATGACCCCTACGAAAGTGTTTTAAGACTGGTGACATCCACCACTTTTGTACACGGGTCTAATATCATCCAAATTGGAGAACCATTGCGTGTGCAATCCCAAATGAATTATCATTTCTGCTTCATCCCTTCACTACCTTATAGATGGCCAAACACAGTAGCAAATAATCACTTTTTAGCTTTTAAGAACACTACTCATCAAGACATCTTTTGGTGCAAGTAGTTTCTACTGTTGTCCGAAGCAGCAGGACATTTTTGGCCAAACTTGCCCAAATGGGAAAAAAGTGAGAGAGAGAGAGAGAGAGAGAGAGAGAGAGAGAGAGAGAGAGAGAGAGAGAGAGAGAGAGAGAGAGAGAGAGAGAGAGAAATGAATAGCTGGGCTGATGATGGCAGGACCTGTTTCTTTCCGCGAAATGTTTATTATCGGCGCTATGTCAGCTGGTCGTTTTGATGACACCTGACCGTCTCGTTAATTGTGCCGGATGTCTGAAAGGGTCACTTCTAGGGAACCGGGAGTTAGTATCACGGCTATGCACCACATAAACAGCCTACTAGCAGGAAATGGAAATGCACCAGATCCCATCTTCACTGAAATGACTGACAGTCGCGATTTATACACGCTTCTAGCCCCGGAAGCACTGATAAGAAAATATTGAGATCTGTCATATAGCTAGTTAATTTAGCTAGCCAGATCTCTCCAGGTTTGTTTCTGTATAAAGTATGGCTACTTATTCTAAAGTATTCTCCTCAAATCAGACTAATGAATGAAGACTGTCAACGAACTCTACATGGAATAGAACAAAGGATTACACATGATCAGCAGAATGAAATATAACTTACAAAGCTGCGCTTAAATCACCGTTTGTAAAAGAAGAATAGCCAGATCATAATTTAAAAAATATTATCATGCCTGCTAACTTTCAAAATATACATTTACTTTTTTCTTTCATAAATAAAATTTGCTCTTAAACCAAAATAATGTTTCTAATAATGATAAAATATTGCCCTTCTTCTATTTTTTCTTGTTTTTATTATAATAAACAATAGACAAAAACACGGCACTGTTAGGGCAAGCTCGAATCAAAATACTTTCCAAAATATATTAGTAAAGAATTTTGATTTCAATAAATATTGTGTTAATGCCTTTTTTTTAAAAAAAAAAATCAACCCTACAATCAGACACGCTAGAATATTGAAAACAGTGTTAGCAAATCGAGGATAATTATTATCACTTGATCTCAAATCTTGAGATTTTCAACATTATTTCTGATAGGAAGTGTAGTATTAGTAATAATAGAAGGCTCGGTAGCAGAAAAAACTGAAATGAAAGAAATTAGTCAATTTTACAGCAATTGAAATCCTCATAATCAGCTTTTATCAATATCTACCACTTGTTTTGCGTTTTATATAAAAACTAGTCAACTACTAAAATTATGTTTTATAAGCAAACATATTTAGTGATATAAATAAAAGTTTTATTAAAAAATATTTTATAATTATTCTACGAATATGCTATGTAAAAATTGTCGGAATGTTATACTTGTCGTCAAGAGTAGTACGTGCAATATATGTATATTCATAGTGAATTTCAATTGTTTCAGAAATCATTTTATTATTATCTAATCTAAGATGGAATTCAGAAATCTTGTAGCAGAGTATTTGCTGCACGCATCTCGTCTAATTATCATGTTGTTAACATTCGTATAAAAGATTAGCTGCTTAAAACCTATTTTCTTGTATCCATTTGAATTCTACAAGTATGAGCTAAACCATATATGATCGTATTTTCTCACACTTAAAAGTATTTAAGTTACACTCCCTTTGTCGTAACAAGATCAAATCAAAATACTTTCCAAAATATATTATTACAGAATTCTAATTTAATAAATATTGTCTTTTAAAAATCCATCCGTATAGGCAAACAGTTAAACAGAGCTCTCCCCCCCCCAAAAAAAAAAGACTAATAACATGTAGCTCTCCCATTCGCCTGAATAACGGCGGATACACAGCATAACATAGAGTCTACGAGGTGCTGGAATCGTGTAGGTATATCTATCCATACACGTTCCAGGCCTGTCTATAACTGAGTTGTGTTTGTTGAGTGTGGCTGCCAAGAGGTTAGTGGAGTTTGCAATATGTTCAATGGGTCTTAAATCTGGCGAATACCTGGAAGTCAGTTGAGTGTTCCTAGAACTAGTTTACTATGACCTACACATTATGGAAAATGCGTTTTCTTGCTGAAACAAACTATTACCAAACTATTGCAAGCACAAAGAGCTGGAAATTATTTGCAACAAGACCTGTGTATGTCACGTCTGTCAAGAGTCTCCAATTTCACCAGTGTCTTTTGCTAATTTCAGCAGAACACACCACACAGAGCCAACCCTAGCTTGTACTGACAGTCCGAATCCATAGCCTCATGCAGTCTCTTCCACACACGAATTTGACTGCCTGTCTGAAAGACTTAGAAGCATGACTCATCTGACTAGGTGACACAGCGCCAATCTTCCTCAGACCAACGATATTCTCAGGTCCAGTTGAGGTTTCTACGGCCCATTCTTGCATCATCTATAGACGCCCGCAGTTTTCAAGTGCCGCTTATTTCTGTCCAGAATTGTCGTATTTCTAGTTTCCGAAAGCAATCATTACCTCGGACATAGATTCTCATCTTTTATTATATGATGAAATGGTGATAAATCTTTTCTTTATTCTATGGTTGCCACAGGTACAATATTTTTTTTTACCTATTCTTTCAGTTGAGCCCATTTTAACAAGTAAATGAAGGCGAAACTACGCAGTCTTCAAGTATAACTTAAACACTGTGGATCCTGAAAAAATTACTTCAGTTTTAGTTGTTTACACACATGCTATATCCCTGCCAAATATTCATTTTAGAAACTCATTCCACGTGTGAATTCTTAGGATTAGTTTTTAAGCTGGGGAAGAAAAATATCGGGGAAACTAAAATTGAATTTTTGATTTTATTTCATTATAATTAAAAAAACATTTTTTTGTTAAAAATACTATGAAAAATTACGAACTAAATCGAAATTTTTCAATCTATAAATTGCTATAAAGTAAGGTGTGCTATTAGAAAAACGGTAGTGCCTGATAAATTTTTGGGAAGATCAAAAGATAGGAGAAGGAAAAGGTGGGAGAAATAAAAAGAAATGTGTTCTACTTGCAAATAACGAAGTAGATGTCTTAGAGAAGGCAGGAAGAGCTGAAAATTACAGTTCCAAAATCGATTTTGCTTTCGGCTGAAGAATGATGTAGATGTAGCCTGGTACAGACAAAATTGTCAACTACATTGAGGCAAACAACCAATCAACTTTGCCCTTTCTATTTTAGTGCTTGCAGTTTTTACTGGCCACGATTCTCAAGATAGTCATTAAACAAGTAGTTTGCTTACATTTCTTTATATTAAACGTGGATAGAACTTATAAAAGCCGAAAGTGTCGCGTAAATTTTAACCACAAACAGTACCGTGTATCAGGTTAGACATCTTTTGTATAGATATGTTTCTGAGCATTAAATGATTCTAGCATTTGAATGAGTACTGCATCTAATGTTCAATCCTACAATTTGAATTGGATCAAAATATGAACGATGAGTTTTAAAGACGTATAATGATCTATTCTATACTTGTAAAAAAATAAGTTCACGAAGTTATTCTATTCTTCTTTCTTACTTATGAAAAAGGAATATAATATCTATTACTTTGGGGAAAAAATGCAGGCAAAATGCACAATTTAATGAGAGAGGGAGGGGAGAGAGATTTAATAGGCATAAATGCAAATTTTTTTTTCACTTTCCATAAGGTATTGTTTTTAGAAGTTGATACTTAGTGTTATCTAATTTTGGCAATTTTGCGACAGTATTCTATGCTATCAACAAACACACGCCAAAAAAAAAAAAAAAAAATGGGTACACATATTAATGAGAGCTACCGTCTGTTCTTAAAACATTAGGTTTCCCTTTCCACTTTGATGAAATGCATTAAAATCTCATCTATGAGTAATTAAAAAATATTTATATGCATATGAGTAATTATAATTTTCAAACAAATACGGTGTCTGCTTGCTAGTTACTTTTTGTCTCTTTATCATCTAATTCTTTTAAACGGTATGACACTTTTGACTGATGTGGCCAACAGCTCTTGACGTTTGTAGGTCGGCCCATGAAAGATTATCTTTGAGAATTTAATTGAAAATTCTGCAATCCTTTTAGACGCTGGGGTCCAAGCTTTGGTATTTCTTCAGTAGAAAGTATAGCCCGGAGGGTTTTTAAGATAGGAAGACAAAGAATTACTTGGACTTCTCACCAGTAGGGTATAGATGAAAAAAGAAAAAAGAAATGGTAAATAGGTTAGAAGAGGAGAACAGGTTTCAGAAAGGTGGTAGGTGGAGAGAGTAAACAACTTTAATTTTGCAACTTCCCTAGGGCCTGTTATGGGCACATCGACGAAAGTTTGGATACAGCAGTAAGTGAATGACATGTATGACCAAATGTTAGCTGGTCAAGTCTTGCGACATAGGCTTCAGGCTACAATGAGGTCTCACTCCAGCCACATCCCAGTAATGGCTTGGCTAGTAAGCAGGGTCAATGTGGCCAATTGGTCACCACACCATATTAGTCACTCAAGGCCATCATGACAAATTCGCCGAGAAGACGCTTAGTTGTGGAATCTGCTACAAGATTTTTCAGTTGGCAGTGCCCCTAGTGGTCCAATGAATAGGCAGGGAACTCATCTAGCAATTTTGTTCGGTCCCCATTATTTGTACGCTGATTTATCATCTTTCACATTAAACTGATTTAGAACTACGTAGACTCATAAATAGTAAGCTCACCTCGTGATACTTCGTCATAATTCGTAGCCACTTCTTGAAGCAACGACCACGGACGTCATGATATTACGTCATCAATCCTCCCTAAGCCTTAGATGTTAACTGACCCCACTTAAAAGGGTCACCACTTATAATAAGAAAAGAAACTGCCAAAGTAAGGGTCATATTTAGCATGACGGTATTGCAGAGAGAAGTGGTGCTCGATAGAAAGATGAGAGAGAAAGCGAGAATTTGATAGAGAAGCTTGATAATTTTACACACCGACCTTTATTGAAAATATAGATTTTAATGTTAGAGTGATCTAACAAGGTCATTTGTGTGAAATTGCATGACAGTAAACAGATCTTTACTATAAGGGAAAATGAAAATGGTTGAGCCAATCATTGATTTTTTTTTATTTTCATGCTACTCGCTTGAATTATGTTCTTATCTTTCTGTTGGTCAACGTAAGATAAATCCTTTTCGCAAAAGCTTTCTTTGACTTATATTTATAAATATACTGATCAGAATCGTATGGGATTTTAACTTTACATGCAAATCTTATTCGAAATTATTTTTCTGTCATAACTTGAATGAAGCAGTTGTATCTTCAAAGTTATGCTTAGCATTTTTCCAAAGTATTGGAATGTTATTTTAGATATTTAATAAAACATTCAAAAGATAGATGTGTTGAAAATTTCCGGCAGAATATTTTGAAATGGTTTATTCTTAGCAACGAAATTTTCATTTTTATTAACATTGAGGCTGTTTATCTTTCCTTTTTAAGTTCGGTGTGTAATTCTGTCATAAATGAGGGTTTACATTCAAGTAAATAAATTCCATTGATATATAATTTCTTGGGTAGTTAAGATTACACAAAACATAACAAATACGTATTAGACATAAAATTTGTTTGGTTTATCTAACGGCATATCAACCCTTATGGGTTATTTAATGCTGAAATTTCATTCATTTATATATGTTTGATTATAATAACTATTTATATTTTGAGTGTTCCATTGCAATCATTTTCTTACTAAAACTTTTTTGTCTAACAATAATGATCATTTGTTTGTAAATAGTTATATGGTAACAAGTATTCCTATTTAATATTAATAATTTACACATAAACATAAGGCTTAAAGCAACTATTCCCATTCAATAACAACAATCATTTGTTTGCACACGGTTATATTGTTTCAAGCATTCCCATCCAATATTGATAATTTTCAAACAGAACTATTTAATCCAAATATGTACTATTACTCCGGGTCAGAGTGGACCTGGAAGTAATGACAATGAAAAGGTACTTCACCCCCCCCCAGAGCTTCATATCTGGGGCCTCGCCATTAGCCGCAGTTCAGTGTCATACTTATGACATCCCCTTTTTTAGTGAGCGGCCTTATCCCCCTTCAAAAGATGCAGTCGGCATATTCTAAGCCCCATCACAAGACGAACATAAAATTGTACTGTTTTAAAAGTTCAACATTTTTACTTTGGGCTCAAAATTGAATATTTAGCTATTTACATCTAAGTACAAAGGTAGTCGATGGTGTTGGTTGGTTGAATTTTACGGCATACCAGCCTTTCGGTTATTTCATTCCAAAGATGTATTTGTTTTATTCCTCTTGTTGGGTATTCAGTTTTTTAATACACATTCTTGTTTAAAACTCATTTTTTATGTATTTGACTCAGATGGGACCCTAACAGGTACTATTGCTCCTGGTCAGTGGACCTGGGAGTAATGGCAATGAAAGAGTACTCCAAACTCTCCAGATTTCGAATCTCACTACTAAAACCCTCAACCACCCTGGAGAATAAAAAGGGTTGGGGGTAAGAGCAATACAGTCGGGAAAACCATATATGCTAGGACTTGACATTATGGGCCTCTCGACCGTTCGTCTATCCCAAGTAAGGGCCAAAGTAGAGTGTTGCATGTCATCGACTGCTCAGCCACCAAGGTTCCGTCTTTAAGCATCACGAGTCGCTACCCACAGCCAACAGGTGGTCTCATGGGAAGGGGGGTCTTACTCCTTTGCAGAAGTCTAGTTGATGTATTCTACAGCCCCAGCCGACAGGGTGCCGTATTGTTCCTAAATACCTGATATTCACCAGTTGACAATATCTAAGATACAGACATACAAATGTGTAAATGCTAAAATGGTAATTTTCCACATACATCTGTTCACCTGGAGCAATTTACTTTCAATATCTCTTGAGACTGAATTTTTATTCTAGCTAAAATGAAAATAAATACATATTTTGAGTGGAAGCGCTTGTGTTCCATCAAAGTATTTATCATTCTTATCGAAGGTGAAAAATTTCAAGAAATTGTAATCTTTATAACTTGGTTTCGAAATAAAAGTAAACATTTATATAGATACTAATATGCTCTTACATGATATTCTGCAATTATCGTTTTAAGCAAAAGAGCGTATTAGACTTCGTGTGTTACATTGCTTAATATTTCATAAGGATTGCCTCTGCCGTCACATTCATAACTGCACTCAGTATTAAGGTTTTATTCTAATTTATTTCTTACACTGTTACTGTCCCGTTTATTTTTATGCTTGATCTTCTAACTCATGTAACTATCATACTTCTATTTTCTGCTGAGAACTAAAGAACATCAGATCGATGGTAAGAATATACCCAGTGTCAAGGCAGATGCTTCCAGTAAATGAGATTCCATTTATAGGGGAAGTGAAAGAACTTTGATCACTGGCCACAAGAATTACTGAAATGTTACGTGCCAGAGGATCTCATACACCATCCAGTTTAGATTTACACTTTTCTTTTTGTTTATTTCACATCCTCCCACTTTTTGAAACAATAACAATAAAGCAGCTATTGTTAGTAATTATTAAGCGGACTAATAGACCGTTGTTGGGATATGGAGGTCCATTTTACAAAAGTTTTTTTTTACAATTATTCACTCAAAACAAGCAAGTGAAATTCAAAGAAAATTTAGGTGAGGACATTAGTCACTTATTATTAAAATAAGGACATATTTACTTTTATTGTTTGCTTATTTTTTTTAGTCAGTCCATTCATTGAAGAGACACACTAATACAAAAATCTAAAAGTGAAAACAAACTTACGAAACAGAACAAAATTCAAGCTACTACAAAGGCATTATTTTTTTTTCTATGAAAATCATGAAGCTTATTCTCAAATTTTCATCAGAAGATACAATAAAACATTTAAATGGCACTTCGTTCTTTACACCTAAATTTCTAAAGTCCTTTCAGAAAAGAACATAAACTTGTCTTTTGTTTCCATACGAAATTGATGTCGTCAATATTAGGATCATCAAGTTGCTTTGGAAAGGTTCAGTTTGCATAATATGATTCGTTAGTAAATCATTTCTCTACTTATAATTGGCAGGAATTTATGCATCGTTAAAAATTTAAAGCATTTTGAATTACATTAAATCATTTTAAATACTTTGATCAATGTTTCATTAATTTCATCCATTTTAAAATTTCACACGATTTCGTACTGTAATCCCTTTTCTTTGAACATTACTTAGAAATTAATTGTAAAACGCCATATTCTTAATAATTTTTAAATATATTCAATTAGTCTTGTAGAAAGCATAACTGTAAATATTCTTTAATGTATTGTACTATAAAATGCTAGTTTCGTCACTTAAAATTATTACTAACAGTACTTACCCGTATTACATACGGGTTTTAAGACTGTCATTAATGTTCATATTGTACTTTGTGTTCAAATTTATGCCTAACACGCATGTCACTTTCAAAATCTGATATTACAAATATTTTCATCGTGAAAGAACCTCTAGATAGCAACACTGTTTATGATGTATATGTTCTTGCTTAACATTTTTTGAGGATTTGTAACATCTCAGGATTTCCAACTCTGCTCATGGTTTCATAGAGCTGACCATGTGAGAAGTCACTTTTTAGGTAGACGCCAATCTGGGACAGATTTTGTTTGCAGTCATTCACAAGCATACTCTAACTGGAAACTGTTGCATACCAAAGGGAAACAGTTTGTAATTGGAAACAATAGGAATATATGGGGCAAGACACCCTTTCACAGCGAGAGAGACAGTGCGACTGGCCCACTCTTAAAAACAGTATAGTTCATCCAAATATAGTTTAAAACCTTCCAAAAGATGACCCTAACAATATATTAAAGTTTGGTTGAAATTGGTCCCAAATGGTAGAGTCTTAACTGTACGACAGACGGACATTTCATGAATTATTAGATTTTTCATCTTGCTTAAAACTATGCAACTCATTCTTTCTCCCCCCCCCCTTTAACAGAAAATAATCAAATTTAGAAATTTGATGTTTGTCTATATAGCACCTACTTGAAAGTGCAGTATCGTGTGTTATACAGCAAACTATGCATTAACACATTGTGATAAATCTTAAGCGGATATTATTGTTATAAAATTGTGAATATTTGAATGAATTATAGAATGTTTTTAGCTGCATAGCATATTGGAAAAAAGTTTCAAAATTCGACGAGCCTGCTCAGAGCGTTACTCAATCGATGTTTTAATGATAGCCTCAATGTTTGACATTGCCAGTCTAACATATTTTTTTATTTTGCTTCGCTCTAATTTTTTCTTCATATATCTTGAAGACAAACAAATTTTGTAATATTTCATATCAAATAAAGTGTTGCATCAGATCAGTGGTCTTTTGTTACCGGGTTTTATGTTGATTTCAAGGAAGTTAGCAATAAATATTATCTAAATACCATGTGTATAATCAAAAGCAAATATTGTTGATGTTGCATAATTTCGTATATACCAACATATAAACATAACAGCTTGTTGAAAAAAGCTCTTCGTAATAACGACACATGTTGCCTGAATTGTACCAAAGTTAAGAGAAAGACATAAAAGAACAAAGGAAAATAAACGAAGTGAACTTGTGATCTATCTAAACTTTGTGAGATGCACAAGCTATTGCAGTGTGAATAAAGCACAACTTAAGGAAGAATACTAAGAAAGCAAATCTTTTCATATTGGTCCAGATGTCGGAAAACCCAAGTAACTTCCTCTTCTCTCTATTCATACCTTATATTACTGTGTCCGCTGATGATTCCTCAACGTTGTTCGCCCAGTTTTTGATGTGACACACAGATGCAATGACAGCAGTTATCTTAACTGAAAGCGCACCTTCTCACCAAAGACACAGTGGTCGGTAGTTGGAGAAGCAAGCACCGGAAATGTCCAACGTGGATCTCAAAATGATCAATCTCTCGAGGACTTTTATGTCTGGAAACGCAAGTCAGTGCTTCCTCTTCCTGCTCTAGACCACAGCAACAGCAGTGAATTTCGGTAAAGGATTCTTTTATTTCCTTCCCAACAAAACATCAAACATTTTTAGCACAAGAAGCAAAGCGATTAAGTGATCAAAATGTTATCAAACAAGATTGACACAGAGAATGTACCAAACCTTTTAAATTTCGTACCAAACTTTTTACTTATCTAGTTGTATTGTTTTGCATTGATAAAATGGTTAGGTTTAATGTCCTTATTTTTTAGATTAATTTTCTGTAGGATAGTTATATACGCTTCGTTTAGTTTACTCATTCAATTATTAGTCCTATATTAAGACATTATGATTAAATATTACTAAAGAAATTTTAATGACTGAAAGAAAGTGGGGAACAAAAAAAGAATACGTGACAGTAAAAAAAAAAAAAAAAAAAGAAAAAAAAAGGCCAAGAAAGCATTACTACCATATTCAAACATTTTCCATCAGTCAAAGACTAGAAATAGTTGATACATTATTTTTTATGTCTATAGAATTAGCATATGTCTATCTGGTTGGTTAGTTGGGTTTTACGACTTATCAACCCTTAGGTTATCTTATGCCGAAGACGTTTTTGTTTTATTAATTCTTGTTTGATATTCAGTTTTTTTTATACATATCATTTTTTAAATGCATTTAAAAAATTACTTTTTATCTATTTAACCCATAGATGGGAAACTAACAAGAATTACCACTCCAGGTTAGAGTGGACCTTGAAGTAATGGCAATGAATAGGTACTCCACACTCCCCATGGCCCCAGAACTGGAACCTCACCACTAAATGCTGTTTAACGTCATATCCAGGACAGTAAGACCCTCAGCACACCGCATTCTAGCACATATGGGATAAAAAGGATTGGGTGTTTGTTATAAGAGCAATATGGTCGGGACAATTATATAGGTGCTAGGGCTTGGCATGACCAGCCGATTGATCAGAGGGGCTATCCGACCGCCCCTCTAGCTTAGATAATGGCAAAAATAGTGTTGCATGTCACGGACTGCTCAACCACCAGGATTCTGTACTTGTACGGCCAACAGGTGACTCTATTGGGTGGGGGTCATACACCTCTGCAGAGGTGCAGTCGGCGTATAATTTCTGTTTCCGTTAGTTATTATAAAATGACCTGGGAAATTTTAGCCTTCCCAAAAGGAATGGATTCAACCTCTAAGGAATTTTGGAAATATGTTTTACACAGACATATCTTACATAAAATTGTTATATATTGAAAAGAATTTTAAAAAGTTATGATATAGCTTTTTAAGAGCAATTGTATGATATACTAAATAAATAAATAACTTAAATAGATATGACATTAGGGGATTATTGATATTAGTTCAATCTTATTCATCTATTTTTGTGATATGAAGTGAATTACAACTAGTTAAATCTAGTAATACTCTTTTTACATTAATTTTTAGAATATACTTTTTACTGTCTGCGTTACTTGAGCGGGAACATGAAAATATGACTTATCAAGGATTAGTGTGCCAATGCCGTAAAAAATATGGTATATATGAAATTGGGATTTTATTAAGTCCTTACTGTTATTAGAAGTATTTAAACACATTTTTTATACTGTAGTTTTTATGAGGTTATAATCTACATTTCATTGGTAAAGAGTTTTGACAGTATAAAAATTATTTTTTGCAGGTTCCCAAACCTCATGCCAAGGCAGATAGCTATGTATAAACCTAACGTATATATATATATATATATATATATATATATATATAATATATATATATATATATATATATACTTAATACTAAGATAAAAATTAAAGTTGGAGTAGCATTGATTTATTTTTTGTATGAATTGTATTTAGTTTTCCGAAGAAATAGCATTGTTTAATGTACGACTACCATTGATACAGTTTTTATTATTCTGATCACTTTATCATTTTTTCTCTGACATTCTGCTTCATTATCATGGATAATATTAATGTCTTAAAATATGTTTGTTATTTGATTGAGGGTAATACAAAGAAAAATAAATATACGTGTGGCATTTTATTTTAGTACTGGTTAGATATTAGCATCAGCAGGTGAACATGCGAAAATATGCCTATAGGAATTGTTTGTAATGTTTCTCTTAGCCTCCTGTGCCTTCTTACAGATAAAATGCATACACGTTGCCCTTTATCATAGTTGATGAGCACCATTTTCACAATCTATTGTTAATATTAGGTTTAATGGACCATAAGCCAAATGAATGAATAGTTTATTCTTCCATAATAAATCATACGAATTTACCGATGTAATTTGGTAAAAAGTATAAAACTAAATGATTGTAATAACCAGATATACTTATTGCTATTACAATTAGAAAAAAAAGAAGAAAAAACTTTAGAAGTTTCATTTTTAAATAAAGTGGATTTAATCTCCCATAACTAATTTTTAAATTGAATATTAATGTCAAATCTTTCTATGGAAATAAATGTACTTTTGTTTTCTAAAAATAATCAATTTACCCTCGGGATATGTAAAAGGTCTAATTCTTATATTCTATTAACATGTCCAACACGTGATTGTGATAGCTTCGAATACGAATATACTGAAAACAGAATGATAAAAGTTCTTAATTCAAAAGAGAAAATATTCATGCAAAGAAGTCTAAGATTATACTTGGCTAAATGACATGAGCTTGAAATCTCAATTTTTCTTCTACTTTAGTTACAGATATAAATTTTAATGTTGCACAGAATGTTGCCTTATCGAAAATATAACACTTCAAATATTTATCATGAAGACTTTGATTCTACCTCTATTGGTAGGCATGTAGAAGAAACGCACTTTTTATGGTGGGAAAATGGTTTGTTATTGACAATTCCCACCCCCTTTCTTCTAAAGTATGGTGATCAAAAGCGTAATAATCCGTGTTTTTATGTTGATAAATAATCGGAAAATATCTCCCTTAAATGACGCTTTTTATATTAGTTCTCTTGTGGACCTCCGTAGAAAAAATATCGCCCAATAAAAAAATCACACTAAAAAAACAAACACTAAAAAAAGTTTATCCAGTATTTTTATATTAACAAAATCCCAGTCACTTGCAGTGAGTGGAAGAGTTTTATCTACGGAAGTCAATTTTAAACCTCTAAAAAAGTTTACCAGATTTGTTTTCTTTTTTATTAACCATATCCTTAGAAGATTAAGCTACGAAAACAAATCAAGAAAAATGATCTGAAGATTACTATTGTATCTTATTTTACCATTTTTTAAAACAAAACAAAAAACAAAACAAACAAGGGCATCCGTACGAACAAATAGACAAACTGTTGTAAAATAATGTAAACAAAATCTAATCCTCTATCGAATTATCTTAAAGAAAATGTAAAAGATCATTCACATGCACCTTCACTAAGTGAGTCAAATTGACAAAATGATTGAATGGGGGTTTGGTGAATGGCAACAAAATAATAATAGAAAAAAATAATTTCGAGGAAAAATTTCTTTTAAAGGAAACCTCATCTTTTATTGCTTTAAATACCGAATATTTTATTAAAATCAGATATTTGCTGATTTGGGGTAATTTAAAAAAATGTGCATTTAGCAGTTCCTCGTTTTTATACATACCTATGTATTGGCAATACTCCATTAAAAAAATTATTGATAAGGTGGTAGTTGTTATTAGCAGCAGCAATGGAGTCAGCAGTATTTTTCATTTATACAAGCAAACAACTATTTCAGATCTTATGGTAGCTATAACTTCGTTTTCAGGATGACGTAATTGACAAAGATGGATTATTCAAGTCAATGCACACTGTAGTAGCATCTTTTTTGACAATAGAGTTAGTGACATATCTTTTTGGTTAGCCTTCGTAGCCATACTTCCGACACACGGAAATCGACACGAAGGCAAGGTTGGTCAGTCTTAATATTGAAAATATGGGTTAAACCCCACTACACACCACTACCGCCGCAATAACAATAACAACAACAACAAATCTCCAACTTAAACTCTGACCAGATATGGCGCCAATTCATTGGTTCCTTGAGTCGCAATTCTCTGGCTGGTGACCCGTCGGTTTATGCCCGACTGGACTGTCAATAGACTACGCCGAATACTTGGTCAGTTGTCCTTTTGTTGAGAAAGGGAGAAATAGCGACAGAGAAGGAGTAGAGGTGACTTTGTGTATGTATTTATTTGTACGTGCGTGTGACAGGCCATAATTCCCTGGCAATACTTCTGTACAGGCTTGTCTAAATGCCACCCCCATCTACGCCAAAGCTACCCGTGCGTGAGTGACGTCACTACACCAAAGATTGACTGTTGTAGAAAACTGGTGCTGACCACTTAAATATAACAATCTGTCTCGCTGCATTAACAAGCTTTTCCGACTGAAAATTTAATGTCCAGCACAAAACAGTTTTCCACTACAAATCACGACTTCCATTTCCGATATTTCATAACATTACTTTTCATGTGTTTCTTTCTTCAAATAATGAAACTAGTTTAGTTTCTCTTTTTTTTGCCGCCTGCAACAACATTATGCGCACGCGCAAACTAATTGAAAATCTTTGCACTCAAAATATTCTTGCATGCATGGAGGCAACAACAATACTTTTGTTCTATGTTCATATATTTTCAACTTTTTACCCTGATTCTCGTTGATACAAAATATATAGTGGCTTACGACAAATTATAAAAAAGAAAACATTGTAATCTACTCATTTGATTGAGAAATAAGAATTTACAAATGAAAATAGATACCACATTGCTTGAAAAACTACAAGAAAGTATTAATTTCGAAGAGTAATATATTTCGGATGTAATACGTTAGCATTAATATTGCAGCACACAATAATTATAAAGCAAATGATTGTGTTTAGATTTTTCATGTTTTACGTCAAGGAATATTACATTTTCTTTAATTACGTAAAAAAATTTTTTTGAATATGTTTTCAGAGAAAAACAATCCTAAAAAGTCAAAGTTTGTCAAATTGGAAAAATTATTCCCTCGTGGTGTTATAAATGTGTGAAAATATTCTAGATCAAAATATTTATTGATATATTATGGATCTTTATTAAGCAATCATACAGAACTGATGTATACATTTCAAACAAATGTACTTTCAAACTTTTCTTAGATGTATTATGGATATTTTGAAGGGTTTTATAAAGTCATTTTTAATCTCTAATAGTTACACACGCACCAGTTTTCTTAATAAAAGGAAGTCGATATCAAATGCCTGAATTTCTTTTAGAATTTCTGGGACAACTAATTGGATGGTTTTATATTACATATTTTGTAAATCCGATGTGCATTGCTTAATTGTCATCCAGCATAGTTTTAGTAATCTGTTTGTAAATGTTTTCATTAACAAATTTACAAACAGATTACTAAAACTATGCTGGATGGCAATTAAGCACTTGAAAATGAACATTAGATAATACTTTTTTTCTTTTATTTAGTAAATATTACTAAGTAAAATATACTTGTTTTTATTCAAATCCCTTTTCTCTGATAAATTGGGTATAGATTGATATAATATTTGTTAAAGAAATTGTATGAAAAAAGATTATACCCACAAATACAATTCGAACGTATGCATATACATACTCTCACGAGAATGTGCACAAAACATAGGTTTTGATTACACCTAAATACACATGCATGCGTACATAGGCATAACTGGAAATGCTTAAAAAGTTCTACAGAGTAATGTGCACGATTCATCTAGGAACGAATGAGGGCACCTCACGTGGTGCAATGGTTTGCAAGTTAGATTAGTAGACCCTTGGGAGTGAGTTCGATTCTCACTAAGCGCCCCCATACTTCTGAGTTAGTGCCCCATCAAAGCTAAGCTTAGTAAATAACTATATAGAAACAAAGGAGCATTTATACGGCCGCACCTACACTACCTAACACACACACACAGGTACTTATGGACTGGCATTTATCTGGGGGAACAGAAATAAGAAATATGCTTTGAAATGGCACAAAAAATGTCGAAGAATACTAAATTAATAACTTATAATGAAATGAAGATACGTTATTTAATTATCTTAAAAAAAGACGAACCATATGACCTTTAGGCACCCCTTCCGCGATCTCGACTCACAAGGACACTTTTCTCATTCACACCGTCAAAATCTGGTTGTTTGTTAGGGGTTATGGTTAGGGCTAGGGGTTATGGTTAGGGGTTAGGTTTAGGGGTTAGGTTTATAAAAAAAAACCTCTAAAAATCGTCTGTTAACAATTAACCGGATTTTGACAGTGTAAATGGAAAGAATGTCCTCACGAATCGAGATAGCAAAAGGGGTGCCTAAAGGTCATATGGTCCAAAAAGACAAACAAAAAAAACGAAAGTTCTAGAATATATTTATAACTGTAGCGTAAAATCAGTAAACTAAAATTTAAAAATCCTTATTTTTGTTTGATATTTTCTGTATTTATATTTTCCAGAGCTGTTAACTATTTTATTATTGCTATCGTTTGATATAAATTTGCGTTTATCATAAACAATATAACCGCAAGGTTTACAGATTATATTTTCAAATACTTAGCAAGACGTTTTTAATGTTTTCTAATAATCATTTTTCTTGTGCAAAAATATCTATCTAAAACAATATTATCAAACATCGGTTAAATATAATTTAGGTGCTTAAAAATAATGACTTATTTTTTGCCAATATTATCCAAACATTTATTAAATGAAGAAACTTTAAAAAAAAATCAAACCTTATATACTGATTTCAAATAATTTGACTCGTTAATCAAGATATAGTATGTAATACATGGATTTTACTTAAGCGTACACTGTTAAGTGTGTGTAACGGTGTGGTGATTGATTTTAGCATATTTTTATGATTCTGACTTCATTAATAAGAATTGCCCACTTACTCATTTTACCATCATCATCATTTCTTTTCTTCTTTTCTAACAACTGCTGCTACAATTGACTTTGCAAGCTCGACTAGATCCGGCTGTACTAATGAAAGAACTTCTGTTTACAAGTTCCTCCAGTCATATATCAAATGCATAATAACGGATCATTGTATTTACATACAATATAGCGCGCTGTTACCACACAGGTGCGCAAGTGGCTAATATCATTGTTACGGCTATCTAATGACACAATGGCTCAATAGCAACCAACAAACTTTAACCTGAACGAAATATTCAGTCATTTTCATCTAATCGATAAAGTAAATATAATTGCAAAATAGTTTTTGTGCGATTGCATTACAATAGAGTATAGATTCCCAATGCTAATCCTTAACGTACATAGATGCGATTTACCAGTTAGATATTCTCTTGAGTATGTAAATATTTCTAAATTCATATTTTAGCATAATATTTGAAACAAAAAGAAATCATAAATAATATTTAATAAAAATGTACAGTACACATTAGAGTTGTATATTGAATATATTAACAGAATCAGCTTAATTATTTATCCATGTAACAGCCACTATAACGTTTACATTAATATGAATGAATGTTGCTTTTAATCTTTAACTTCAAAATGACTTAAGATTTTTTGTCAAAATCCTTATTGAAATAATGTTGATCTGTAATTTTAAAATATAAATCTTTTCTTTGAAATTTAATTTACTGTCGTGTCTATCATTGAAGTAAAAAGAATTTGGCAGATTTAAGTAACAGTTATCTGATTAGTCAGGTATATAGGTATGTATAGCTTTAAAAGTGTGGAATTAGTTCAACAAAAAGTAAATGTTATGAATCTAAGAAAAATCACTGCCACACTCACAATGGTCAATGAAGCCACAAACAGTGTTTCTATTTTCCTTTATTAATATCTAAATATTAAAGTAGCAACATAATCCCCAATTGTTTGGTCATCGGTGAATTTTACCCAACAGCCTTCCTAATGATAGAGGGGGGAGGGGTGTATGGAGTCAAAAGCCATCAGAAATAATCTGATTCAATCACGCATTAGCTGTTTATCCCACAATTCTTCGCGTTTTCCAAAACATACAAATCACAACGCAACGTTAATCGCATTACAATCAACAATTCTTTTAACAATACACTATACTTTCTGTAAGTTTATATTAGGGATACTTGGAAATAAAATACAGTATTTTTATGCTAAAAAGAATATACTACTATTGTTGCATTAGATTTATCCTTATTGATTTGAAAGGCTTTGTTTTAATCATAAAAAAGTATTTTTGACAGACATCATTATCAAAAAAAAAAAAAAAATTCAATTGATGTCAATAAATTTCCAGTTATCTGCCCTTGGTCTCTTTCAGTTTTATGATAATAACTTCAATTACTTTTCAGTTCATTCACGTTTTTGCTTTGTTGTTGTTGTTATTATTGTTGTTGTTGTTGTTGTTGTTGTTGTTTTTTAGAAAAATAGATTTTAAAAATTTATTTAAATATAGGAAATCTTTTTTCCGTATTAATAATTTTGTAAATGTAGCTGGTATAGTTAAACATATCTAAAAATCTCACAGGATGTGCATGGACACAAATGGCCGTAGGGTAGATATTTAGGGAAACTATACAATATACTCTAGGCCAATGGATGTAAAACTAAAGTTGAATTTCTTTTTATCGCGCCTGCCAATTTGCCTCCCTTTTCTGAGTGAAGTATTCTGATACTTTCAAAAGTTTATAATAATCGCTGATATGAACAAGTTGTGATTCAGCAAAATATTATTTATAAATAGATAAAGAAATAATCTTTTGAAAGCCTAAATGAAAAAAAAAATTGCATAAACAATTTTATTGAAGAATGTCTTCATTTATTTTATTAAAGCGTGCCATATTTTTTTTCAGCACATAAATTGCCGTATGCGTAAATATCCACTCACAAAAACTAAGATGTGCGTACAAAACTTGATATTCATCCATACAAATTTGCATAGAAATGCTTTTCAGAAAATCAATTAGTCTGTCAAATTTTTCATCAAACAATTATTTTAGAATACTTTGATCTTTTAATTTCTATATCCTGTTATATGTTTATTGCATTTATCAACATGATTAACGCAAGTGCCAAATAAGTGATATTTGATACAATTTTACGCAGGAAAAAGAATTCTTACGTAAATCAAAATATCAATGTTTACCAGTTTAAAACATATTCGTGATACCCACCTGAAATAAATAATCACATAATTGGATCAAGTTAGAACAAAAGATTCTTGCAAGTTCAAAACCATCTTTAAAAAATGATTGCCCTTGTTTGTCAATTAGAATCTAAGGAAGTATACATATACTTACCTCATTATTTTCAAGATAATTTTTGACTGTTAACCTTGATTTATTTTAATAATTTAGCCATAAACAGATTCAGAAAGTCATGCATCTCGTTAATACAATACAGATTAATATATGCCGAGAAAGAAAACACGATTCAAAATTCTGGTAAAGTTAAATCAGAGATTTATTAACCATTCAAGAGAGGAGCATGTCTGGCAGTAGGAATTGGGTTATTAAAAAATCATAAAGAATTATTAAAACATACTTAAAGAATATTTGTGCAACAGAGCTTGAAGAGTTGAGAAAAACAGTTATTTATGTATTTAACAAAATGTTCCAATCTGTGGCCATGCAAAGAAATAAAGATCACTGTACCAGTTGTAATTTCATATACAGTGATAGCTTGTCTTATACATGCCATAACTTACGAGTTTTTCGAGTTACGAGCTGTCATTCAGTTGACTTTTTACTTTGTGTTGAGATCTAAAATTTGAAGCAAGAGCGAGCTTGAGATTCGTTAATATGTTAATAAGTTCACTAAAAACTTTGAAGTTTCCAAATTAATTACGCTAAAGAAAAATATTATTTATAAAAAAAGCATTAAAACATATTATAGCATGTAATTCATTACATTGTATTTTATTGTTTTTATACAATAAAGTGCTATTTCTATTATTTAAAAAATGTAACAAAGAATTGGGGCGTTCTTTGTGGGGGGGGGACTGGAACGGATTAATGGCATTTCACTTTATTCCAATGTGGAAAATTGATTTGATATACGAGGAAATTGTGTTACGATCGGAACGAATTAAACTCGTAAGTCAATGTACAATTTACCGCTGATTTCTCTTTAGATAAAAGTATTTGGCGTTGCTTGAGTAAAATTAGATAGTTTAAGATAGTGCTGTCAAGCTTAAGGAAGACGCAACAGTTACATTCAACAGATGATACGTCGTGATGTAATGGTTAGCAAGCTAGTCTCGCTAGATCCATAGCCATAGAAATCCCCACATAAAATGACCTTGTGTTAATCTGGCCTGGTGGGAAGTCAGGAATTTTTTTCAACAGATGACACCCACTTGAACATGTAATTAGTAAAATAGTAGTGTGAAAATTAGCCTTGTTTTAGATCTATCATATGCACCAATTTACTTGGAGTGGGGAATTCATTGAAATAAAATACTCGTAATAGATATGTTTTTCGTATTCCTTAAAGATGGCAATGTGTTATCCAAAGAACCATAGCTTGCAAAAATAAAGTTAAATAAATCGTCCATAGATTGATGATTTAGATAGTTTTAACATAAAAATAAAAGCAATTGTGATCTGAATTATTTTGTGTACGCTATTTTCATAGAATTGATAGCATTAAACCATTTTTTTTCTTACGTTTATTTCTGGGTGCTAAGTACTGCATGGCATAATTACTTCCTTTTTACTCAAAGCAAGTCATTATGATAACAACTAAACAATGCAATTGAATATTCAAATAGATGTTAAAATTAATATATACCCGCAGTTAAAAAACAACAACATTATTTCGAGAGAAGTATCAAAAGATGAAAAATTGTTGAAAATTTAAGGAAAAATTTGTATCAAATTATAATTGTACACAATATCGAAATTCAAATAACATAAAGAGGAACATTATAATTGATTTAAAACTCATTAATGTTTTGATGATACATTTTTGACAGAGAAATCTGTGTTATACTTTATTTTCGACAAAATTTAAGCTTTATTGAAAGAATTCTCGATAATAGTTGGTTATTTATATAGATTATTTAGTTATTTTTTTATATATTCGTTAAATGATGCCGAAAATATATTTATATGATGTTACTAAGAGGGATCATTTTGATTTTATTATCTAAGAACGTAGTTTACTCAAATCTAATGATGAATATTATTTTCATGCGTATCACAAATATAAGAATGAATGTGTTTACATCAGAAATAGAACATTGTTCATATTACCAAACAGTATCATGGGAGACGAGATAAATATATTAATATGGGGATTACTTGAAATACAAAACAAGCAAAATATTTTTTTAAGTGGACGATATGAAATAAAAATTTATATGAATGGTCACATATATTTGAATAACCCATTGCAGTGATCAGATAATTAAGCATGATGTTTACATTTAAGAAATCACTTTTAAATCTCATAGAAAGTTTCATTGAATTTTAAAATAATTCCATGATTAATCCATTTCACTGATGATAAATGTCCACCTGATTACAAGAATGTTCCATTTGTATGCATACCATGGTATAGAGATCTGAAACATACTAATCTAATTTGTAGAAGTGTTATGTAATATCCTTTTAACACCAAAACCACGACAATGGAGGTGTGAAGGCGGTTGATAGACAGATGAGAGACTAGTAGTCATCTCGATTGAAACAGGGTAGTTTGCGTTTTGGGGGTTGAGCAGTTGCAGTCCGGTAGTACTACAGCCTGTTTTTTTTGGGGGGGGGGATAAGGAAGGTAAGTGTTTTGGTTGCTTTAATATTCACTTTATAAGATGAAGAGAGTTCCCTCCTCTATATGTGGGACAGTTTGGAAACTCACTGAGATGGCTAGCTTGAATTATCAAAACATTAATAAACGTTGGAACCAAACTGCTTATATTCATGCATATTATACAAGTTTATGTTGACCCATTTTACAATCATTATTATGAAATGAAATCATAATATTGATCTCAATTATAAAATTAGAAATAAATTTACTCATAAAAACAAGATAGGGAAGATTCATAATTAAATTTCTTAAAACGAAGAAAAAAATGTGAATACGAGATATGTCGAGAAATTATCAAACCATTTCAATTAATTGCTTTTCCCGTTCACCTTAATCCCTCTTTCAACGGCGATTTTAGCTTTTGGAAAAGCTAGAGGTCACGGGACGTCAAATATGGACTGCCAAGTTGACAGAGCTGGGTGATGCGATATTTGAAAAAAGAAATGGGATGAGAAGAATGGATATTTGAGTTATTCAGAATGGCTGTATAATTTAGAACATACTGTGGAACCTCATCTTCTAACTTTCGCAATTTCAATCGCTGATTCCTCATGATTTCAGCCGCATTTGTTCAACCTTTTCTGGTATTTTGCTTGTTGTGAACGTCTTTCAGAAGTGGTCAAGTTTAAAACATCGATACCAAAATTGTATCTGGGTTTCGCTCATTCAATCATCCCTGATTTTTTTTCATTTGAACAATTTCCGCGCGTGAATGTCTAAGTTTCAAGCAAAACTTGAATATAAAGGCTACACAATACACAAGCTCACTTTACTACCGAATGAGTAACTACACGGTAGATCGTAAGTTCATGTATCCTACTGATTTATTGCTACGTCACATGAAAACCGCGCAAACGATTCTCGTGATATTTGAAATAGTTGGATATTCTCTGGACATGCCAATTACACAAGAAACAGACAGACAGACAGACATATATATATATATATATATATATATATATATATATATATATATATATAAGAGGGAGAGAGAGAGGTGGGGAAGAGATAGAGAATGCACTTGTTATAACTAAGTTACTGTTAATGAATTTGAACATTTTTCTCTTTAAACAATTGTTTTCCTCTCAACATTGTTTTTGCAAAATTTAAGATTTAGATATAAGGTAATTCATTGAAGTGAATATCATTTCTAGACGAAAGAGGGCATTAAAATATCAATCAGCAAAACAAAAATTAACAATCAATGTTTCAAACAATGAAAGACTCTATAATACACATAGTGTTGTCGAATAGAATGGGTAACAAGGAGTAAAGATAATGAAATATTTTGTCGAAGTTTAACACTAACAGATGGCGGTAAAGATGGTTGGACATCTAGAGGCAAGAAACGAGGAAGAGCTACGCAGAAAGAAAGAAATGCACTGTTCCCTCTTGGAACAATTAACGTATCAATAAATAGATAGCATGAACTAAAAAAAAAAAAAATGACATCATTTCTTCATTGCATAATGTTATCTCCTGGGCATTTTTCTCCTCCTTTCCCAGTAATTCAGATTTTAGAACAATTGAAGCGTAATAGACGCTAAAGTAATTGCTCTTATCGTTGATTCTTATTCATGTGAACAAAGTTAACTGGTGGAATTATTTTGTTTTATAAAAAATGAACAATTTTTTTTTTACCTTATATCTTGGTATATAATTTTTATGAACTAAAAGACCTATTTTAAAAGCAATTACTGATATGACATTAATAAATTAATGATGTAAGCATTGTTATATAATTAGTTCGTCTTATTACCAACAAAAAACCCCAAAATCTAAAGCTCTCATTTTAACTCAAATTGACGTTATCATTTCATTTTCATAAAAAAGTACATGAAATATAACAATCTCAAATCCTATTCATATAGTGCATTTTAAAGATCATCACTAATGTTTTCTCAATCAAAAAATCCTTTGTCAAATTATTTTTGAAAATTTTCAAATTTTCTCCAACTTTTAATAATTATTTCCAGTTCTTAGTGACAAATCATTCAATCCAGTATAGTGCTAGATTTTAAGAAAAACAGTTCCATTCAAACAGCCAGAATTGTGTAAAATATTAGTGGAACAAACAAGGACAAATAATTATTGTGGTGCTTTTTACATCATCATCGTAATCAATTAAAATAATATTTAGCGTAGTTAGCCTAGGAGAAGAAATGTGTCGTATTGAACAAGACACATAGATGTTAGGTAAAGTTGTAGGGATAATGAAATGAGAGAACATTACTGACATACGCCCTCTTGGCAGTAGTACTAGGAAACGGAAAATGTCCCATGTGCACTGGAGAGTGAACATGGAGGGGCGATAATCTGTCAAGTTAATGTTATCACAGCCGGGTGAATAAGGTTTTTCTTCTTGTTTTTGCTGATTCTATTTAGCCTCTCTCTTTTTTTTTCTTTTCACTTCTGAATTCATTTTGTGTCGGTTTTCCAGTTTTCTTTTTCGGTTTTCTCCTATTTGTATCGCCAGTCTCTTAGTTCTCACCTGCTCCCAACTGCTTATAGTACTCTCTTTGGAGATGGGCTCTAATTCTATTCAGTGCTAGTTGTGGCTAACCTATCATTGCCTGAGAGAGAAGACCAAAATTTGACCAAAATAAAAGGATAGGAAAGAGGAAGATATCAGTATATATAAAAGTAAAAGTATATAACTTCATTTATTAAGTTATACATTGAAGAAATTGAGATGAAAGGCTTGTAGAAAAAAATAAAAAGCAGGTATAACAAAGAAAAATAATAAGCAAAGAAACGAGTGATATCTATATTTAATCTATTGACAAGATAGTAGAATCAGTAATTAAAATCTACACCCCATAACCCTGTAAGCAGCTGTTTTCCTCGGTAACTTTTTTTCTTTTTCTTTTCCTTTTCCATCAGTGCTTCAAGTAAATTGTAGCCTTTATTCGAGGCAATATACACCAATTGTCTATTTTTTTCCTAACCACGAGGTGTTCTATGATCATAAGTATAAGTATTTAGAAATGCTGAGATTTTATTTCCATTTAGACTTACTTTCATAGAAAACTCGAGGCTATTTCGCTACTACTTTCTTTCATTTGATATTGTATGATATCAGTATTGGTCTCGAGAAATATGAAATTATAGAATAATTTCGTATCTGAAATATATTGTCTTATTACATAGTTTTATTCGTGTATAAAAGACAATACAAATTATTAGAAATATAGGATTCAATAATACACGTAGACTTTATATTATTATTTTTTTGATTGGTTATTAAAATACATTTCAAGATAATCTGTGCATACAACTATATATATATATATATATATATAATATATATATATATATATATATATATATATATATAAACGTACATCGGTTGGTATATATATGTGTGTCTATGTGTTAGATGTACACACAGCAAGGCAGGTATAATATGTTTATATTTCAATATGCATATGTGTGAGTGTGTTCAAGAAAGAATGTGTAAGTGGTGTCTTAAGTCTTCTTTCATTCCCCATCTCTAACCGATCCACATCCAATGTCTCTTTCATCCATCCACCCTCTATCCATACCCTTCTTGTGCCACCACCACTACTTTCTCCTCACCTGCTAACAGTTTGTATGGAATACAGATATTGATTCCCACCCTAACTCTGCTTGGTAAAACACAGTTCCTCAACCAGCCAGGTGGTGTCAGCAACGTTTATCGAAGTCTTCTTCCTTTCCTCTCTTACAACTTCCTGCTGATTATATTCCTCGAGATTGCATTTTCCAAAATTTAGGGGTTGGTGGCAGATGAATCCGCAAAGAGAGGAGGAGAGAAAATGACCCCAATGCTGACAGGTACTCTTCACTTACGTCCCTGTTCCTTCCTTCTATTTACTCTTTATCATTTTGTCAGACTTTGCTTTCTTTCTTTCTCTACTCATTACAGATTTCATTGACCATTGCGACCTCTTTTCTCATCTCTCCCTTTATCATCATCATAATCATGAATGCTACTTTTCACATGTAGATTCAAACTTGCTATTTAGTTTTTCATCTTTTTATCCATCTAAATCCTTTTTCTTTTTCTTCAGATAAGTAGGAGGGGGAGAGGGTTCATTTCTATTGCTGGTCAGTCTATGGTTGGAAAAGTGGCACCTTAGTTCAGCAAACTATAAGACTGCTTAACTAACCTAGATTGACAGCTTGGCACGGGGAAAATTCCGAGGAAAAACATCACTAAAAGCAAAGACAATGGTTGGTGATGGGAAAACTACTAATGATACGGAATTTGAAGGAAAACTATTTTATTTTACACATGCCAAAAAGCCACATATTTAAAGTGATTTGCAAGAAATGCATACCCCTTGTTCCAGAGCAAACTAATCAGCTCGTAAGTCATCAAATTTGTTCTTGTAAAGTAACCGGAGTCAATAAATACAATTGCAGATAATGTCAAGTAAGATAACCATTATTTGCAATTAGTTGATGACTCGTTGATGTTTTTTTTATGTAGAGAATCCATTGCAATTAAAAGAGATCTTAACGCAAAACACACACAAGCACAGAGATCTATAAACACATGTATCTATATTTTACATTTATTTGTTTATCTACATTAGTAACCTCCTTTCTCCATACAAGCACACAATCCAAGAATGCCCACGTGTTAGTTTGTATGTATCTACTCACTCGTAGATCAGAGTTAAGTCTGTTATTCTGCTTGTTTCCGTATGTATGCGTGCAATCATGCGATAAAAAACGATATGTTTAAATTACTTGCTTCATTTATTTAAACTGCCGACGGCACAAGAAAAGTTTGAATGTTTCTTCTGTACATACATTTGTTATATAGCTTTCTTTTCTATAATTTTCTTCAGTTCTTTCAGCTCAACGTAACAGAAATTATGTCTGATGATATATCACAACATTTAAACGCAGTTATGCAAGCATGCATGTTTCAGTACTTTGGGGAATATTAGAAATGGAATCTAATACACTAGAATAATGATCACATTTTTTTCAGAAATAACTATTTGAATGCGTATTTTGATCTTCATCTGGAAACTATAGTGGTGAGACCCACTTAGCAGAAGTGTATTCATCATATGAAAAAATATAAGAAACAGGAAGTTACTTTTAATTAATTAATCATTCATCAAAGTTAAAACATATGCGCATATAAACCGCATTTTTTATGTATATATCTTTAGGAGTTGTATCTATGAGTATTAGGTTTTGGTGTACTCAAGTAATTTTGTTATTTATAATACCTATCAACTTTCATTCTAAATTTACACTGACATGTTATTTCGAATATATCAAACAAATTTGTATCTAATAACTCGCTAGAGTTATTTAAAATTCGTGCACATTCTAAAATCATAGAAGATGCCAAGAAAATATATTAATCTTTGCTGAAAAAAGTTATTTCAAAGAAAGAATTCTAGATGAAGTTTTGTGGCATCTAGTCAGTGTCACAAAATCAGATAAGTCATGATACTGACAAAAAACAATTTCTCTATATAATCTGACCTACAAATACTCATATCAAATGAATCGGAGCATGTTTCAACATAGATGATGAAAACAATCTATACTTTAACAAAATTAACCAAAAAAATCATACCAAATATATTAATTTTTTAGGGTGGTAAATTTCTAATAGAAATGATTGAATGATTGTAATAAAAAAGGAACTAATTATTACCTTTTTTTTCATTCCATCAATTTTGCATTTATGCAAGTAGTGGTTTAAATTATTTACCATTACTAAGGTTACAGCTTTTAAAAAAAGTAATAGTATAATAGATGAATAAATTTCACATCTTAAGTCGTACATTATAAAATCCATGCTCGACAACAGGTATAAATATGTAATATTCTGTTCGATGTAGTTATTACTTATTTTGATATCAGGACCATACAAGGTAATTTTGTACGTGTCTAGATATTAGTAATTGGAATCAAATGAAATCAAAGATTGTTATTGAACTTCAGGAAAGGAAGCCGTAGATAATGCTTAAATTGAGCGATTAATAAGGATAATCACAGGATATAAATATGGTTTTTAAAAATTTCAAAAACTTTGTTTCGAATTGGACGTTTTGGTGATAAATAACCATAATAAATAACTGAACATAGAAACTGGTAAAGTGAATTATGATATATATATATATATATATATATATATATATATATATATATATATACACGAAAAGTTTGGATATAAGCTTGAAAGCATAAAATATCAATGTGTTGATATATACACCCACTGATGTACATTAATTACGAGTATCAAACATTTAAGTCATCTTGATTTTTCAAAGTTTAAAATTGCAGTAGATGCATTTGTAATTCATAAAGATAAAAAGAACTGCTTTTAAAAACATTAAAACTTATCTGATTATTGTGAAAAGTTAACTTTCACTATATCGGCCTTTTTATTTATTTATAATTTTTATGGTGATATCAATTATAGAAGATCAATTTCATATATATATATATATATATATATATATATATATATATATATATATATATATATATAGGTATATGTAAAAACAAAATTTCTTTTGCGATGAAACAAAGAAAAATACAGTGCTCAATCACAGTTTGTAAGAGCTAATATTTATTTATTTTACAATGTTTTCATAGATCAATGAAAACATTGTAAATAAATAAATATATATATATATATATATATATATATATATATATATATATTATAATATATATATATATATATATGAAATTGAGCTTCTATATTTGATATCAACATAAAAATTTAAAAAATCGGCAGTAAATTTCCTTCTAGAAAATAACCGGTTTTCAAAATATATTTAAGTACTTAAATGTTGGCATCTTTCTTAGACTAAAAATAAAACCTTCATCATTTTGAAAACTTTCGAATTTTGCACATTTATGAATATTTGGCCTTTTGAAGAGTTTGTGTTTAATGGAATCTAAAATACGAATTTAACAAGTCATATATTTATTTGAAGGCTTTCATTAAACTTGCCCATAGAGAAATGATAATAATCTTGAATAGTATTTTTCATAAATGTTGTTATCCCCATAAATATATTGTAGAATGTTGATTAATTATAAAATCGAATATAAATTTTTTTTTAAAATATGGAGTTAGTATATATATTGCAATATATAAACATTGATATGAAAACTAACATTTGTCGGTGATTTCAATTTTTCTCTTGTTTATTCCAGTTTATATATTTATGACTTAATCGCCATATTCGTTTAAAAAGGAAAATAAATAATATTCATAATTACATATGTATAATCATAATTATTACTATGGGGAAGAAAGACTAAACTAAAACAAATATTAAATCTCTGTATAGTTTTATACATATTGTCTTCTAAAGACTGTCTTATATCTCCCAGTTCTTTTTTCGGTGTAAATGTATAATTTCTCAAATTCATGCTGTTTTTATTCTCAAAAGTTGATTTGTGAAAAACAAGATTATATAATATGGCTATTAGATTATATATAATTTCTTGGCAGAAATAACTTGCCCTAGTAAAAGTAACTGGTTCCGCTTTATGTTATATTTCATCGCAATAAAAATACTATTTTAGCATTTAATTTTCCATTTAGCATTCAATTTTCCTTGATTTTCTATTAAAAAAAATGTTTATTCTAATACCAAAATGGAATATTTGCTGGATAAAAAAAAATCAGTGATTACATATAACTTCTATTAAAATTGCTCTGACATGTGGTATCTGATTATTATTTAATTGATATATATATATATATATATATATATATATATATATATATATATATATATATATATTGTAGATCATACACCATATATACTATGTATAAGTTGATTCTTGATTTATGATCACGAAGTCATCAATTTATGGAATTAAATTTTGAAGTTAAGATTTGTTCCTTGTCCTTCCCATTATGTTTAAATATCACCCATATAAGATTATTATTCATGTATAGATCGACATCGATTTTTGCCCAAATATTAGGTTTTTAAAATTCAACCTATACACAAGTATATACAGTATAAATATTGCATTTCTTGTGATTCATGGATTGATCTTTAAAACTAAGATGAAACAATCTCAGTATCAGTTAGCAATAGGATTACTGAATGCAAAAATATTATTTTGGCATTTAAAACTGCGTGTATAAGTGTTGTAATAAATGTTTTGAAAATAGTCAGTAATGTAATTAGTCCAATTTTTAGAGATACATACTGATGTTTTAAAATAGAAAATATACAAAAGTTTACATGTGAACAAAGTAAAAAAAATAAATAAATAAAAATAAAAATGAATGTAACGAAAACCTGTAGATTAACATTTTCAGATATGAATTTATATTTTTCTTCAGAATATCAAAATTTATAATTATATCTGTCCATGAATGATCCTTCTTGTGTAGTTTTACCTGTGGTTCTATGTACACTTCAAGTAGATTATGATTATTATTCCTAAATTTGCGTTGACTGTGATGATAATAATGATGGCCATCGTAATTTTGCGTGCACACCTTTCTGCTAAAGAAATTGCGTTCATGTCCTGTGCATACGCGCGTCTGTATGCAGTATTTATGTCAGTCCGTATCCGTAGGTAGAGGGCACATAAATGATTGTATCACAGAGAGTAAGGATGTATACACATGATAATTTCCAAGAATGAAAATGATTGTGCACCGGTGTCCTTGCTTGTGTGAGGGTGGTGAGGTAAGCAGAGGTGCATGACCCCTGCCAAGCTATCAGTCTGTTTGTGGTACTGTGATTTAATAGAAACGACCGAGGATATCCCATACCATCCACCCTGCCAGCGCTAACCAAACCAGCCCATCGTGACTGCTGCTGCCAGTTTTGCCAATGCAAAAATCCCTCACACATTCCCGCAGTCATAATATCCATTTATCTACAACTGCATCTGTCGTTTCTGCAGCTACACAAGCATCAAATTTCGCAAAAGAAAGAAAAAGAAAAAGAAGTTGCACGCAATATCCGAGTAATGAAAATAAAGATACTGAACAGAATAAAGTGCGTGTAACGATGATAAAAAGATCTGCTTTCTTACATAAAATATCGGTTTTTCCTTATTTATTATTGTATTTCGTCTACACTTTTTTTTCTAACATGGGTCACAAATTGTCTCTCACTCATGCAGAAGCTTAACATCAGTATAGATCAGTATCAGTACCGAATGTACATCCAAGCTCTTCTGTTTAATGACACTTGGCCTTCTGTCTGATTTTCTTTCTTTTTTTTAAATCACACTGGTTCGATTTGGATTTCTAGACTTTTCTAACTTATCTTTTCTTAAACGTTCTTTTTCTTTACATACTCATAGCCAAGCATTTAAAAGAATAAACATACACACATATACATATAACAAAATACTTGAACTCATATTCTAAAAGAGGTATCAAACGATATTAGATTTTTTTTAGATTGGTCCCTATTTTACAATCTTAATACATGCCTTACACGTTTATTTATTAGAAATCTCTGAACCCGTTTCTAAAAAGAATTCATACAATAACAGAGGATTTTTAATTTATCTGATTGATTTAAAGACATAGTGGTAATATGTTAAATTATTACTTCGCAATACTTACAAGGATATATAAGTTTATAGCTTGACTCTAAATTATTCTTATGGAAAGCATTTGTATATTAGTCTAGAAAAAATGCAAAAGGTAAAATAAATTGATGTCAAGCCACACACGTTAAACGATCTATACCTTTGTCAGAAGTGAGCTTTAAAGAATACCAAAAACATGAAAATACGCGAAACTACAAATTAAGGAGCATTATTATTAATACACACACACACACAGAGAGAGAGAGAGAGAGAGAGAGAGAGAGAGAGAGAGAGAGAGAGAGAGAGAGAGAGAGAGAGAGAGAGAGAGAGAGAAACAAACAAATTTAAGAAGAAAAAGTGCTTATAAACTTTTTTCTTTCGTATGTCGAGACACACTGACCAGATAGTACATTTACATGCATAGCTACAGAAATATATGGACGCAGTTATTTATTCAGACATACATGCATTCAGGCTTATAAGTTTAAGGTTCCTTTGTTTATTTAAAAAATGTTTTATCAGTTTTTCCAGGCTGCTATTAAAAATGTTTCTTTTACGTATGTACATTATGTACGTTAATATGTGCATATCTTTCCTTTACGCAAATGGCATATTTTGCTTTTTACTTCAATATTTTTATCGCTTTACTCGTTTATATGCATATATTCTTTTGATTCAAGAATTTTAATCCCAGTTTTTTTCTTTGATTATGGCTTACTCCAAAGGTTGTAAAAATACATTTTCTTTGAATCAAAATGTAAATACGAAAAATGTCAAGCATGTTTTCAAAACTAAAATCCAGATTTAGATAGATACAGATCATTGCACTATTTACATTTTTAAAGCACAGAATTGTATTAAGAAATAACCATTTCCTTAAAACGAGAAGAGTAGATCAAAATAAATAAAAGGGAAAAAAGAAAAGTTTTCTTGTCTTCTTTAAGATAAAGAATAGAAACAGAATAAAGACGATAGAAGATAACAATAAATTGGAAAATAGATAAATGAACAGAAAGACGAAAAAAAAAAAAGAAGATAATTCTAGGGTCCAGTCTTGTTTGCCCCTTCGGTTAGTGGAAAACTGTCGATATTCTGGTTGTCAGAGCTATAGTTGGCAAGAATTAATGTTACACCCTTCGTCCGTCCGCCTGTGCGACCCTCCGTCCATCCGATTGCACATATACACAAGTTCGAGACAGTGTAGTATCGGTGAGGGTGGTGATGATATTGATAGTGGAGATTGGGAAGAAGTGCACAAGCCACTAGCTAGCCACTGTCCAAGCCAATGGCTATTAATAAACAACACTCGCGGCTGGATTCAACCCCGCAACATTCATTTCGTAACTGCTCCAGCGTGCTGACCTCGGCGCACAAGCTGGGCCAGCAGCTCAATATACGAGTCAGTATGGAAACACAGCAAACGAAGGAACGATAGAGCTAGCTCTTCTCCACTTGCTGTATTATATCTCATTTTCAAATAAATCATAGATGGGCTCAAAAAAGACAAAACCTTATTCGTTTTCCCTATTCCCAAATGCTGACTTACGGCTTGTGAACACCATGTCTCTCGTTCCGTTCTATCACTCACGCATAGTTGTTATCATTATCTCTTATCATACTCCCAATCTCATTCCAAATAAACTATTGTTTTCTTAGTCAAACGACACTGCTTCTCATCGTTTTCCTAACTAGGGTTACTATTGTAGTTGGAGCCAAGAAACCATTAGATGAAAGAAAAGCAAGAGAATCACGTAAAATTGCTAGACAGGGAATAAAAAAAAAAAGAAAAATAAATACTCATGTATATGTTGGTGTATCTATGAAAGAATAACTAAATATGCCTATAAAAACTTCCGTATCTATTGGCATACTTATCTCTTACCTATCGCTAAGAAAGAGGTGAAGTATGCAAAAGAAACAAAACAAAAGACATTCATGTACATGATGTATGCTAAAAGATATTGGTGTGTATAATAAGAAAGAAAGAAACAATGTATAAAAATTGATCAAATTGTAAAAAGTAATGTTGTATCGACTACTAAGAGATGGGGAGAAGAAGATCCAAAAAGGATAACGTTCATAAACTTTTGCCTTTCACCCATAAGAATTCTTGATTAATAGTGGGTTCAACATTGAGAAATAGCAATGATACTGCTACTCGCATCAAAATTTCACTTTTGGTACCAAAAGATAATTTTATCTTCTTTCACTGAACATGGCACATGATGTTAGAACTTCTTAATAGCATTTACAACACGCAGCCCAAAAATCCCTTCCTCCGCATATCAGCTACATTACACGCAAATGACAAACGACACCTGGCGGCAGTCATTTCGTGCCTTATGTGATATTGATATAAATATATCTTTTCCCATCCAGTTGGGAACCTTTTCGAACATTTCAGTTTCCAATTAAAATGCTTTAATGGTTTTAGAATTGGTTGTTTTGCATGATCATGAGTTTTATTATAAAACTGAATTTCTAATATAAAGTTAGCGGCAATTTCAAGTGAAATATGATTCCCGTGTTATGTATCAGCATCTTTTTTAATCGATAAAAGAAATCGTTTAAAAGATTTACATGATTATGTTTTCGTTTGAGTCTCCAAGTATTTATGCGTGTGTATATATATGTATATATATATATATATATATATATATATATATATAATATATATATATATATATAAAATATTAACTGTAATACAATGAAAAATTAAAAAAGACTATTTTCAAAATAGTATATATAATATATATATATATATATATATATATATATATATATATATATATATATATATCAGTAGGTTGAATAATCAAAGTATACATAGCTTTAGTTTTTATGTGTTGATAGTATTTTTCTTATGATTTTGTACTTTCCCTCCTAAATAGTGATGCATGTATCTAGTTCAATGAATATCATTTGAACTGTGACTTTTAAGATCTCCAGTTATGTTACATTTTTTCATCGTAAGACATGAAGGAATTCTTGCTTTTGTATACATCCGAGTATTATATCAACATACCTGCTGCAGATCATTTACACGATTTTTACAAAAATAAAACCATGTAAAGGAAGAAAAAAGAAGGAAAAAAACGATCATTCTTATATTCTAGAGATTTGACGCGTGTCTGCTTGCAATTATAAAAATGTACATTATTACGATGAATAATCAACAATTATAATTTACTGTGAAAATTGATTGATTGATGAGAGAGTGAGAATGAAAATTGAAACCAATATCCATATGTACAATAATGAAGTTATGCAAGCATATGTAAATCTTCCATTGATACGTACTAGTATATTCATACTTGTGTGCATGAAATACAGGAAATGAGTGCATATACCTCTATACCGACTTAAATACAGAAATATAAGATATTTGAAATAATACATATTTCTACATTATATATATGTATAAACATTTGTCTGAATTTTTTCAAAAAATAAAAAGTATCAAAATGCACCCAGAATCAACATATATATTAAAGGTGATACGTACTTGATCTTTGGATAGGGTATAATAACCATTATATGTATTAATGATGGAATTTATTTGTATTGAGAACATCCACTGCTGTTACAATCTCGTTTAGATCGACCAGCGAGACTAGATTAAGCTGTAGCTCGGGCATTATCTCCATACATTTATTTCCCAGGCAACTGCCACTCGACAAAACAGCAAAATGAAACAGATAGGTTTTTACCAGTAAGGTCATAATCAGCAGCTTAAACTCGAGCAGATATAAATATACTTTTGCATATTAGAAACATTATTGTTGAAGACAAATGAACGAACCAGATGGACTCGAAAAAATGTTTGTTTTTAAAACATAAAAGTGTGATTGGGTGTTTTTATGTGCAAATTTTCTTCTCGTTTATTTGAGGAAATTCAAATTCTATATTCGCGTATGTGTGTGTGTGTGTGTGTGTGTGTGTGTGTGTGCGTGTGTGACTATTTTGTTTTAAATTGCAGTCTCATGTATGATCACTTCTGTGTCATATTCGATCAGTACTCGCCTTTTAAATTGGCCTGATTGTAAGACAATGTATAAGTAGGTCAATAGTTTTAGCTAAAATGTTAATAAGAATATGTAATCATTTAAAGTGTTACATTGTACATAAAAAAGTACAAAATCTTTTTAAAATAACCAAATGCAATAGGACAAAATAAACTACATAAGTTTTCTTTACAGGCTGTTGTCTAGTCAATTTGTTTCATGGGATCCTGTTGTAGAAAGAGATTGGTCATTAATACTTTTCTCAACTATCTGGTGCAACCAAATTTTAGATCTAATAGAATATGCGCTCATTTCTATGCTTAGCAAATAACAATACATATCTTTGCTCTATCTCTTTGTTTGTCTTTTGTTATCCTCAGTTTTCTTTCTTTTTCGACATATTTTTCATCTATTGTATTGGACATGCACTTTGATATGTTTGACAAAGTATCAAGCACTAAATGGCGGAAGGTAGAACACTGCATTATTTGTTCAAACTCCGTGATTTTCCCTTTGGAATAATATTTATTCCTCAGAATATCCGGGACATCAAACAGCTTAAAGATTTACAATTACATTAATAACGAGGTGCATTTGTCATTTCTAACTTTAAAACATATATAAGTTTTCATATAAATGTAAAACTATGCATTGGCTTAATTGGGATCTTTAAAAAAAATGCCAAATATAAAGTTTGTAATATTATTTAGAGTATTGTCGTAAAATAATGTGAAAGCGCACCTATATTTGTACAGCACGTTTTAGTGTTTTTAGTTCAGCTGAAAATAATTTTTTAATATATTTTCAATCACTAAAGTAAACAAAAAATCAAATGGTAAAAAGAAAAAAAAACTTCATACTGAAACTACTTGAATCGAGATTTGGATGTATATGTTAGATATTCAAAAGAAAAAAAAAGAAAGGGAAAGAAGCATTATGTAGTTAGTAATTGTTTAAATTGTATTCATGAAATTTATATTAAATCTTATGTTCATTGTATTATTCGTCTCTTCAAAATAACTCCTGAAAGATTTATCTCTTTTCAGAGTTTTTTTCACCCTTACATTATCTACTAAACACCTGTGTTTCACTTTTATACTTTGTGTTTCGTATCCTTTTCTCGTAGCACACCTGTGTTTCTTCGACCAATTTCATAAATATCTATAACCGAAACTCACAGTAATTTGATCTCAGTTTTCAAAATAATTTGCCTAAGTTCTTATAGGTGCATATAAAATTTTAGAGAATGGCCCTTAATTTACAACTTATTTTAAATCTTCATGTAAATTATAGCAACGAGTATCGCCTTCAAACAAAATTTATTCAATTTTACATTTTGCAATATCAATTTCAGTGTATTTTATCACAAGGCCATCGATCAGTCATAAAATCTTTGATTCTAAGAGTTTTTCAGACTATTGAAGACCTGTTTATTCTTACTCTACCTTAAATTTGCGGAAAAATGTATTTCAAGCATATGTAGATTTCATCGTGGCCATCTATAATCCGAACAACTCTTGAAATTGTAACGTCTCATCTCAAAATTACAGAAGCTATCTGATGCTTTTTTAAAAAGTGAAATGGTACCATGAGATTTGTTGTGTGGAAAATAATAAAGAAAAACGAGTTAATTAGAGCAAGAAATTCGTTAAGATTATGGAAAATAAAAAAAGTAAGATGATAGACTCACGTCCTTTTGATAATTGATAAGGATGTAGATTCATAAAAGATAAATGAAAAGGAATTTTCCTTGAAGTAATCATCATCATGTCGGGCTGGTAGCACGGATATCCATGACTATCTCTCGTCAACCATCCCTATCTGTCATCGCCCTCGAAATGTCCTCTGTTCAGCATCCAGAATCCACTTAGAGCTGATCGATGTAAGTCCTTACTGAGCGGCCCACATTGGCGTGCGCATGTCCAGGTTTTCACAGGAGATCATCACTTATGAGTTCGTCCTCGCTACTCCACCAGTGTCCAACATGTCTTGTTCGTTTCACTCTGATGGTACGTGTGATAGGGGGAAAGTGGCCGTATACTGTTTTCTCGTGGAGTGTTGTTACCACGATTTGTTTAAAACCGCAAGTCATCTAGCTCATTCTCCGGATGCTTCGTTAGGGTGCAAGTGGTGTAGTCGTACAGTAAGACTGATATAACTACGGCTTGGAAGAATTGTCGGTTTAACTTAACATTGAGATCAGATTTCCATATGATTAATAATCTGTCTATAGCAGTCCATGACTTTACTATACATGTATATGGACCTACTCCTATCCAAATAACTCAAAAGCACAACTAGACTAAATCCTTAAAAAAGTGGATAAACAGCCTTATGACCAGCAAAGCATACTCCTCTTTTGAATGAGTATCCTCCGATCATAGAATCGTCTCAGCAAAATTACGCCTGAACCTACGTAGAAATAAAATGCAAACAAATAAATCTGTACGTTACGACTGGTCCTTACCTGCCAATAGTGATATATGCGATCGCTATTCAGTAACAGTAAGCAATAAGTTTACCATTCTTCAGGAGACCTCAATAAGACATGCTCCAAATGAGGAATACAAAAAATTTGTCAGTGCATACTGATCAAAATATGAAGCAAATACACTGTCCTCTAGAAGTTAGAGAAAAGCTAAATTATATTAAAAAATCTCTACGCAGTGAAACAAGCCCAATATACAAAACTTTAAGAAAACCCAGATAGAACTGAAATATACAAAAAACAAAAACAAAAACAAACAGAATACATCCAAGGACAAATAAACAAAATCAAAAATTTGGTAGAAGATAAACATTCGCGACTAGCATGCAAACGGTAAATGAAATCAGTGGTAGAAAAAGCACCTCGAGATCAACGCTAAAAGCAGCCAGCCAAGAAGAATAGCTCCACAAATAAAAAGAACGCTCCCCAAAAAATTCTGGGACCCCACCTTAAATCATAGAAAATTAAAAGTAGAAAAGACGCTGACCTCGATGAAATATCTCCTGAGGTATGGAAGATAAGGAAATTTGACGACATACTTCTTAGACTATGCAATGCAATGTATAAACAAAATACGATATAGAAATGGACGAAAGACTGCATTCTCCCATTCGCTACAAAAGTTGACCTCGGAATCGCTAAGAACTACAGAGGTATAACTCTCACTGCCATAGCTGCTAAGATAATCTTAATCGCATCCAACCTAAAATAGAGAAAATCCTTAGGAAAAACCAAAACATGTTTCGTAGAAATCTATCCATAATTTCTCAAATCCTGACTATTCGTCGAGTCATAGAAGGAATTCGAGCAAAGAATATTTAGGCAACGCTACTGTTTGTAGATTTCTCCTAGGCATTTTACTCCATACACAGAGAAAATGGAGCAAATACTACTAGCATATGACCTCCCCAAAGAAACGGTTACAGCTATAATGATGACCTACAAAGACACTAAAGCAATGGTTCGTTCACGTTCTTGAAGTAATCTCCCAAAATTACTTTCAGGATAATAAGAGGAGGAAAAGAATCGCTTTAGTTAAATTCGGAAGAGTGAAAAAGAATAATGTCAGTCATAGTTTTGAGCGAATATCTGTATTATACACTATAACTCGCCGTAAAACAGATTGTAACAATGATTAAGAGGTATCGAAGAATACAGAATAATTTGTTATGGTTATTGTTTTAGGAATTATATGTATCTATGGAAGACTTGAATCTCAGAACAAATTTCAAAGTAAGCAGTAAATAAATTGAATAACTTTATTTAATTTTTAGAGAATAAAATAGAATTTATATAGATTAGAATTTTAAAAGATATTTTGATAATGTAAAACCGAGTAAAATTAAACTTTAGTTTTTGCATTTTTTAAAAATAAATGGAAACAAAATACTTCCGGTTAGATTTTACGAATTAAATTACCGTTATCAAAATTTAAGGCAATACAAGTTTACATGATGATATTTTGTTTCTAGATGATTTTTTCGTAAAAATCTATACGTTAGATAACTTTAAATGTATATTAAAATAAAACAAACTATATATAAATCAATGATATTAGGCATGTATCTATTAAAACTTGTTTTAAGAAAAACCGTAGAAGATCCTTTGTTGTATACTACTTTCAAAGCATATATCTATAATACAACGTCTTCTTTATTTAACGTAGTAATAATATTGACTATATATTAAATAATAATTGATAAAGTTACATAATTACTGAGATTACTGTGACGTAAGCAGGGACATAGTTTCGGTTACAGACAAATAGAGACTGAATCTCCATTATATATAGAAGATATAAGATAGGACAACGAAATGAACAGGTAATAAAATATTTAATTCTTTTTGTGAGCCAATACTATGTTTGAAGATTATTTGTGTTTTTACACATAGACGAAGAAGACGCAGAAAAAAAATATTGTCTATTAAATTGCAGCTCCGTAGATTTTTTTCTTCTTCAGCAACTCGTCTCAGTACTAACGCATTTAAATTACTTTAATAAAAAATCTCAAAGGAAATATCCAGAATTACACAAGTGGGCGAAATATTGGAAAAACAAGTTTCTTCAGGAATACATTTTCTACAGAACATTGAACAACCTATGACATTTGAGCGTTTCTTTCTATACAAAGTGACCTACTGAGATACTGAGATGATGAAACTTGTAGATAAAATCTATGAGTGTGTGCATTTGGAAACACGGATATATATATATATATATATATATATATATATATATATATATATATATATATATATATATATATATATACGCACGCTCGGAAATAAATTGGAGGAAAAAAAGTTGCAGGATAAATATAGCTAGAAGAATATTTTCGCTGACTATATTATCATTTCCAAAAGATGTTTGCTATTTAGATGCCGGAAACATCAACGGCTCTAAAAAAGCCAAGGTAATATTAAAATAAAAACGTAGAGGTTATCAAAGGTGAATATGAATAAATGCTTATCACTTGGCAACCTCTCTTATTCGATCCATTTCGTTCCATTTGTGCTTGTCTCGTTTCGTTACTTTTATATGTAGTTCGATAGGTCTTTATGTATATGTTTATATATTTTATTCTATTTGTAACAAACAATTTATCTTTTTCCATAAGTATTGGCTATGACTAAAATTTATAAATAACATGATATCAATTTTTACTGCAGCTTTGTTATTCCTTTTAATTCTCAAAATTGGTGAATATGAATAATTAATTATAAGGACTTCTAACCAACATATTTTGATAACTTTAAGCTCTTTACTGCTTAAGAGCTATTTTTAAATGATACTAAATACCGGAAAAAATTTTTTATGTTTATGTTTAATGTTTTATCTTGACTACTTCTGGGGGACGCACTCTACACACTCTGTATCCAGAAATTAATGTTAAATTTTGTGTGTTTTAGTTTTGTGCCTAGGTCATCAACTCATTTTTTTATTTGATAATTCCTTAAATTAGCATCTTAAATTATACATAATAAAAATGCAAACAAATATGATTAAAACTTAACATTTTGGACTTATATCAAATTAATTTTTGATTTTGATTATTGTGATGGGTATGACATGTGTAAGCGAGGGGATACTATTTTTGATACAATAAAACGCATATAAAAAAAATACAGATGAAGATACACTCAAGAAGGGTTTTATTCTGGCCAAATTTTATGATTCTTAATTTGAATATTTTACTAATAACGGTTAACGTTAGCAACCACATTTCAGTTAGTTTATCTCCATTGAAGATTATATTTTTTCCACATGACTTATTAAAGACAATGCAAAAAAAATCAATTGCTGGTACTATTTTTTTTAATGCTTCAGTCAGTAAATAAATTAATTTCACTTTAAGATGAAAGAATTTTGATAAAACACGATTATATCTAATCTTTAGGATAATTCTTTTCTAATGATTGTGCGATTCTCTGACATTATTGTGTGTCTATGTCAGTCTCCTACTTAGAGGTGGATCCTCATTCCTCTATCGCTAACTTTTTGGAATATCCAGGGATTAACGATATCTTGGTTTTATTAGTTGGTTTCTTAGCAACATTTTCCCAAGGGTTTATTATGACTTTGACCCGATAAATTCTTCTACCCGTATTTAAATCAAAGCAGAGAAGCATGGGTGTCTTCGACCAGTTAACTGCAATGTAAGCATTTCATTGTATCCATTGAAAACCTTTAAGAGCTTCTCTTTCTCACACTTGCGCACATGTATGAAAATACACAAGCATGATCACACACACGCGCGCGCATCTTCTTATAACATTAGCACCATAAGCATTGTAGATGTCAATCAATTTACACATTTTTATGTGGTTTTAATAAGAACCATATGAATTTATACTTATCTTGGAATTTATAATAATCTATTAATATTTACTGTTATTAATTCAATTGAAATATATGCATATGAATAAATCGCTAATGTTTCCAAGCTATGTCCCAATTAGACGTGACAAGTGGCCATTGGTAAAAAGTGTTCAGCTTCTTATCTGATTAAAAAAAAAGCAATTATTATTATGTTAGATCAATTTTGAATAAAACAGTTGCAAACATATTTCGTTTTCTTTTTTTGAATTTTTATTTTTTTTATTTTAAGGACATTGCAGATAACTTGGTGCAAATCATTTGGATTGCGTGGGACATAGATCTAACGCTATCCTGTAACGGGTAATGTAGTTGATATACAGCTTAAATGCATTAGTATTGGCTTACGGTATGTTTTATAAACGTATTATTTAGGTTTTCGGCAAACATATGTAAAGAAAACTCGTTTTTGACAGATTAATCGATTTGATATGTTCTAACAATCTTTATCAGTTTCTTACTGAGTATTAGCCATCACCACTTTCGTTTCGCCATTGATTCTCATAAAATATTTTGCCAAATCTTATGTTACTGTTCACTATATTTTCTTTTGTATCTATCAATCAGTTACTTGATAAATTTGCTTTGAACAGACTCCAGCCCATGGTTGCTTTGAAATTATTGAAATCACCTTGCAGTTGGATATACTTTCTGATAATTTTGCTCAAAACTTTAATAACTGGCAGCTGATAAAGGACTTCATCTAATATAAACGTCAGTGTGCATTTACATGTCTGTGCAGTTGGCAGATTTCAAGATATTCTCCGATATAGGAGTACTGGTCGAAAGGTTGGGTTTATTGATAATTAATGATAACAAAATATAAAAGCACACGAATATTTAGTCATTAAAAATTGAAATTTTCTAAAATTTGCTAAAAGAAATAAAAAAAAGTGTAGTTCGAAAAGCTTTCTTTTTTAAATATTATTATACAGCATAAGATAGATATACAAAGACACGACAAAGGTAAATAAATACAAGGCTGTAATTAAGGATTTACTGGACCTGCTATTATCTGATCTTTTTTCCTGCATGGCATGAAGAGCAATTGTCCTTAAAAATACCATTATTCCCAGGTCCACTCTGATCATGAGTGTTAGTACTTATTAGGGCCCCTTCTATGAGTTAAATAGATATGTTAGAAAATTATAGGAATACTTGATATTATATAACCGTGTGCAAAAAAACTGTTAAGAGACTATACACAAAGTTTGAATATAAACTTACAATGTATTTAGTTCCCTAACCTCAGCAAAAAATAACCCCAGAGGGGTTAACATACCGTTAAAATCAATCAATCAATCTGCCACATTTACTCTTTTACAACTTGGACTATTTCAATTTCCACTCTCATTGCACAGTCACCTTTCTGGTTGACCTGAAGGAAACACGGTTGTTTCCTTTTCGTCAGTGATTTGTATTATCGTATGGAAAGGAATTTTCAATTTCGATGCTACGTGGCTCATTTGGACATTCAGTGCCACTTATTTTATTTTACGGTTCGTCTCATAGCTCAAAAAACACCTTTTTCTGGCCTTGGTCGAACTAAGACAGTGTTTATTTTGTTTTTTCTCCAACATTAGGGAATAGAACTATCACACAACTGAGAATGGAATTCTCAATTTCAGTGTTATCTGAAATGAACTCATTCCACATTCGGATTGACCAGCAATAAATCCTTTCAGGATCTATGCGACTTCTGTGGTAATTTTAGCAATTATTGTCAGTCGGTATATATTTATTAAATGTCAAATCTTAGTAAAAAGATGGTGCTTATTAACTTATGTGATTGTACAATTAATCACGAGTTTAGTTTTCAAAATAATACAGTAAGCAGTAGTTTGAAGGGTCTTCTTCAGTCAAATCAACGAAACATAGTAAGTATTTATCCAACCCATTCGCCAAGGGTATAATGTGGGGTATCCAGCGAGGATCGAACTCGGTATTCAGTAGTAATGGCTCTGCGAGACTAGCTTGCCAACCATTATAACACGCTCCCTTGTCAGTATGACGCTTATCACTAGTCTGTGAAACACTTTTTACATCAGAAGAATAAAATATACTTTGCTCCTCGACAGATGATAAACTGGTGGTTTCCAGTTTCATCACTTTTTATCTGTTGCTATAAAGTACTGAGGACTATAACAAAATTAAAATGTTCCTTCGTTGTGTTACCACAACATTTAAAGACACGCATATCTCATATTGCAAAATAATAACAATTATGTTTAGTTTAGTTTAAAGTTTGGCTCTTTCACACCTTTTATTCTTTTCATAAAGTATCTCGTAGATATGAATCACATTTTTTATTATGATTTTCAGGTTTATGCCCACCCCAACCCCGCCGTTAGTGATCTTGTTTTCAATTCTTTCTATATCTGTCAATTATTACCTTCTTTTTCTCTCGAAGTGTTGCTTTAGTTTTATTTGCTTTCCTTACATTTCTGTAATTCCATGAGACACTTTAATTCGCTCCTGTTATGTCAACCGCATCTTTAACAATTCAGCATGTGTTTCTCTCCTTATGGTGAGGTCAGCAGGAAGCTAAACGTTTTCGTTTCGCCAGGAGCGATCCACTTTTTATACGTCCGTTTTCTATTTTGAAACGAAGTAGGTATCATAATAGCGAAAATCACCGGGAGGATTTCGGGAACAACCCTTTGCTCATACCTTCTACTCAGCCTTTTACAAGCATTATCAATGGTCGAGCACATCAGTGGGTGAAGGTAGAAAAGAGTTGATTTTTCTTTTTCTTTTCCTTCGATCGAATATGCACGCATGTGCGTTCATGAGCAGACGTGTGTGTCAACGGCTTCACCATGACATCGCGATCCATTTCCCGTATTGAGAGTGGGAGAAGGAAATGAGCGTTCCCACCTCAGTCCAATCCACCTTACAAAACAATCCGAATGAACTTTTCTGGCACATCATCAGTGTACTTTTGCACCCCATTTTCAGTCATCGTTCTAATATCGACTTCTTACCATGGCTACCACTGTCAACAACAACATCAGCAACAGCCTGCTGTCGGACTGTTATGCACACGTGGTCCGACATGCACAAAACTATTCCGTCATTGTCGAATGAAAAAGTACTTAAAATTCCATTATACTTTTTAACTAGTATTTTTCAGATATTCGATATTTTAAAAATTATATTTAGTTCTTCAATCATCATCATTTGTAAACGGTTCAGCTTGACACAAGATGAACATAAATTGAAGCATACAAAACAAGTTAAGATTTTTGAAACTCTGGACTTAAAACTTGAATGTTGGTTTTAGTAAAAGTTACAGTGATCTTTTCTCTCTTCAGTTTCTTTTGTTCTTTGAAATATATTCTTTACAAATGGTTTTACTTGATTGCTACATTTTTTATTGATTGTCCGTCGCGACACTTTTGCCGTATAATATCTTAAAATGAGTATTCTGGTCGCTATCCGTTTTCATAGTTTTACAATAAACTTCATATTTGTATAAATACATCTTTTTATGAATACATCTTTACACTTTTCCTTATTTTCATTTCTATGTTATGTTTCCCTCTTATACTTCAGCGCACTTTCTCTTTCTAGTTTTTAGAACGTACTCTCTCATTTTATATTTGATGGTTGATTTGTTATTCTAATTTCTCATGAATAGTCTTTTGAAACTCTTATGACTGGTGTTATTTATGCAAATGTTAAAATATTTCCGTTCAGTTACTTTGAAGACATATTCATAATCTTTTGCTGTCTCGGTTCTAATTCAGCTTGACCAAATGCATATTTCATATCTTTCAGGTTTCTTTCCTTCTCTTCAATATTTCTTCGCTTTGCACCTTTTACATTACTTTTATCTTCATCTTTGCATATATGGAGAATAGCAAGAAGATATAACGCATACCTGTCAAATGCTTTTATTGATTTGCCCTCTAACCCCACTTTCCTTTCCCACCCTTGCCCGACTTAAATATTTCGTCTCTTGTGTGCACTGTTGTTTATTATTATCAAATATAAGCCGCCGAAATCTGAACGTTTCTATTCTTCCTACACCAACATATTTAATCACTTTTATCATTTTCGACTAAAGTTTACTCCCTCAAATGCTTTATCGACTTCCGTAAAGCAGAAGACACAAGCACATCCGGACGCTGTACTCAATGTGAACTCTATATTATTTCCTCCCTCTCTTTTATTGCATTTCACGAAAAGGATTCGTATCAACTGCAAAATATTCCTATTTCAAGTTTTCGTGAAAGCAGGATTCAATTTTCTTTCTCGTTATTTTTTATGTGTTATTTTGTCAAACGATTTCCATTTGTCTCGAGTATCATTAGTAGAACGATTTGACAGAATAAAACTCTTGGAACAGTTTAATAATTGATATTTTCACCTGCACCATTAAAACACTTAAAGAACATCTATTCTCTTGCACGATGAAAAAACAGCAAATTATTGTAGATAGGACACTTAATCTAGAGCTTGCAGATGATTTTTAAAAGTACACTTATTAGAAACCTGACAAACTGTATTTTGCCATATCATCTTTTTTTTTTTAATTTCAACCGCGTTGTCTTTAACCTTTCACATTCCTCTGTCACTGACCACATAGTGATTTTTGGATGTTACTGAATTTTTTACACTATCCTAGCACTGAAATCTTTTGATGACCGAAGTCACATGAAGATAACAAGGCATTTAAATTGACCCTCTCTTCTTTGTTTAAAGCACACTTACTGTCATTTGTTGAAACATTAATTCCATAATTTTAATTTGTTGCAATATTAACCCCAACTCCTCCATAATTTTTTTTATTTTTCAAATCCCCTTTGTTAATGTTGCATTATAAATTCCTTGTCATCAATATACTGTATCATTGAATCTTTAAATCGAATCTCGTGGTCTTGTTTTTGTTTTCTATAACACAAGCTATGGTAATCAGAATAATGGATTCTAAACAGAAAATAAATTATGGTAATATATTGATCAGACCTAATTCACTCACAGCAAAACGTGTAACACAGGTGATTCTCATATTTTATAGTTGAGGTTGTTTTCTCCTTTTCTATTAATAGTAATTATCTTATATACCCTAGAAAGAAAAATGCATAAATGTCTTAACGATCTGTCTTTCTCCTTGTACATGGGTTCTATTGAATTCTATTTGGTAATTGCACATTGATCGATTCCCCATGGCAACCAGTAGCTAAAGGTACAAAAACTATAGCAAACATTGTAACTCATTTTTATCAGGGTTAAAACAGTTCCTTTTTTTCTGGCAAATTTGAAGGAAATTAGTGTGAATTGATAAATATACTTCACTGCCATTCGTGGCATGTTTTTAAAATTCAAAATTACTTATATCAATGCAAATTTAAATTCATGTTTTTGATTCAGTATCTGTATCAATATGTGTAATGGATAATTTGATTTAAGAATTTTATGACAAATCCATCTCCTCCAACAGAAAGAAATCGCAAAACCATGTATAATGTTTGACCAAAACTAGAAAAAAGTCAAAAATTAAGTTCCTAAAAAATGTCAATTGAATCCAATTAAAAACTAAATTAGATGCAGACGATATAAAGCTGTTGTGCCTGTTCGTTTGCCTGGGTTCAGGTTCTATATAATATGATGTCGTCAAAGCAGCCGCAGCTTTTTTGTTTCCTAGTTTTTGTTGTATATATTTTGTCCATATCTTGCAATTGCTTTTTCTGGACGCTGCAATTAGTCTTTCCTTGCTCTTTTTAGTATATTCTTTGAGTGCTTGAATTGCATGCAGCTTGTACACAATCTGCAATGTTGTCGAGATCTCATTTCTTGACAATTAATGTTGTCTTTCGAGTATACTACCTTTTGCATTATCATGAGTTTCCTCATCGTTCGGTCTATCTGTTCATTTTAAGAATGGACCAGAATGTCTTACAAACGAGAAAAACCAAGCATTTATTTCTTTGACATGATTTCTAATGCAGAGGTTGGTTTCGAGAAGTTTTTTTTCTTCTGTGGTATTCTTTTCTACCTTTTTCTTTCATATTCATTTAATTGATAGTGCATGCTTCCAATATTTTCGAGTTTTGTAATACTCCTTTCTTCAAGAGTCTTTATTTTTTTCTGATTCGGTAGTTTTATACCCGCCCCCCACAGTTTTTTAAATCTTTTTTTCATCACGCACATGACACACTTATCAATACTGAATTCCAGGTAATTCTCCCCCCCTCTCTCTCTCTCTCTCTTATATATATCTTCATTTATCTGTGTAGTGATAAGTCTATATGTATTGATAAGTATTTGTATATATATATATATATATATATATATATATATATATATATATATATATATTATATATGTCTGCCTTTATTATATATGTGTATTGATAAGTATTTGTGTGTATATATATATATATATATATATATATATATATATATATATACATATATATATATATATATATATATTATATATATATATATATATATATATATATTATATAATATATTATTATATATATTTGTATTCATTGATAAGTATTTATATATATATGTCTTTATTTATATATGTGTATTGATAGGTATTTGTATATATGTCTTTATTTATATATGTGTATTGATAAGTATTTGTATATATATATATATATATATATATATATATATATATATATATATATATACTATATACTATATATATATATATACTATATATATATATATATATATATATATATAATATATATATTATATATATATATATATATAATATAAATACTATATA
>CM042142.1:65185428-65192928 GCA_023376005.1 Doryteuthis pealeii | reverse complement strand
TTACGAGTCAGCATTTAAGCCGAATTTGCTGACGACATCTGATATGACAATAATTATCAGATGAACAATTCAGCCGATGAGTTCGAATAACACTGATGTTATTATTTTCGAATAATTCACTTTTGGTTTAGAAAGAGCCAGAAAGCTGTCCATTATAACTGCAACTTTATAAACTTCTCTGGAGCTTTGAGATACAGACGAATTACCTAATTCCAGCTTGGAGACTAGACCTAGTGTTATTTAACAAGAAACGAACTTGTCATCTCGTGGATTTTTCCGTCCCGGTGGATCACAGAGTAAAAATAAAATAAAACGAAAAGATAGACAAATACTTGGACCTAGCCAGAGCACTGAAAAAACTGTGGAACATGAAGGTAAAGGTCGTACCAATTGTAATTGGTGTCCTTGGAACGGTTCCCAGGGGTTTGGAAAAGGGCCTGGATGAATTGGAAATCAGTGGAAGAATTGAGTCCATCCAAACAACAGCATTGTTAATATCGGCTAGAACACTCAGTAGAGACCTAATGAGACTTGTCGTCACAGTCTCCAGTGAACCACCAGCTAAGGCGAGTGGGATATAGTAATAATAATAATAATAATAATAATAATAATAATAATAATAATAATAATACTTAGGTATTTTAGATATGAAAGATTTTAAGATTTGTTAAAATTATTTTATTGATTTGAAATAAGATGCATCTTAATAATTTTTCCTTTTTGGGCCTAATGGTATTTTTGGTTGATAATATCCATTATACACCTAATTAAAACATCAATTATTTTAAGTTTCTGATTATTAAACATTTTGTAGCTCATTATGAATTTGCCTTGTATATTAAAAAAAACTTCAATAGAATTTAAATAGCGCCATATATGGTTGATAGTACATATAATGTCGCTACATATATTGCATCTGAATAGGAAGGAAATATTAACAAGTTAATAATGAAATCATACTGGTGGGAATTTAAAGTCCTACTTAATTTGTTTAATTAACAAACGTATTACAGAGTCTCTTTAGTCATTGTGTTAAAAAAGGAATGGTTTGTAGAAGATAATAGCAAAATTAGCTTAGATGTGTTAAAACAAGATTTATTTGAAGATATGTCAAGCATAAAAAGTAACAAAACATCTCAAGTTTTTAAGAACATTTAGACATTGCTACTTATTCTCTTAAAATCGTCCGAAAGCTTAGTTCAATAGGTAATATAGAAATATAATAAATTCATATTCACATTCGGACTAACAAGTATGAATTGTTTTTGAGTATGTTCTTTTTCTTGTAAATAGAATTGTGTCACAAGCTCTAAAAAATTACAATTGGTCATTCATTGCAGTAAGCCAAAAAATGTTGACTGTCTCCAAAATTTTATCAAACAATACGACTCGGTCTTCTTCTTGTTTCTCCTTTACAACTGAGTACGTCTCTTTTCTTGTCTATATCTATACTTTCCTCTTTATCAACCCTTATTCCTATTCATGAATTTAAAAATTGCTTTACTCTCTGAAGTAGTTCTTTAAAAATTCAAGAAGTGCATAGCAACAATATAGAAACCTGAGGTAATGTGCAGTGAATCTACTCTTCAGGCTTGCCAATAACGAATGTAATGCCCTTTGATGTTAATATTTTTCCTATGGTTTTCCGGGAAATCTCTTTCAAAGGGTTTACTGTAATCATTACGTCGAATTGGCGGAAAATCTATTCTCCTCAGCTTCCTGTTCCAGAGTGGAACTTTTCAAAGATAAAAACTATTTCCAAGAAAGATGATAGAACTCATCGAATGATGAATTGCTCTTATCAGTCAGCTGTTTGAATTCTCGCTTGAAAGGAACTGGGTACTGTTAAGAGTTGTATTTTCTCATCAAAGTAAAACCGTTGCCTGACTATCATTAGTCGTAATGATGCAGCTTCAAGAAATGTCCAGTAAGGACAAGAAGTGGAAAATAAAGAAACGAATGTGAAGAAAAGAAACAAGACGGGGACTGTTTTCATTGTATTAACCATTGCCTAACAACTGAATACGTTTTTCACATCAAACCGCTATCGAATTTCGGATTTCAGTTATTATCTTTGATAGGTGATTCTCTCTTATGAATTATTTTCTCCTCTTTATTTTCTTTGACTAGGTATATTTTTATACGTGTACCTATATATGTATATTTATACCACTAAGCATATTCTTTATATAATAATCCACTTGTTTCTCTTCCGATATTTGTCCTCTTTTACTGGGTCTTGTTTGATCACGATAATAGTAGTCGTTAAAATAATATTCTATTTATTAGAAAGGTTGTATTGTATAAATAAAGCAGAAAAATATGCAGATATGTGCTTAAGGATACTTCTTTAATGTTCGAAAAGTGATTCTTACTTTTAATTAAAAGCAATGACAGTGTAAAAGACCACAGTTTATATAACGGAAGCTATGAAGCTCCCGGTGTTACTCAGTATCATCATCATCATCATCATCATCATCTCTATATATAATATATATATATATATATATAAAATCACGAAATAGTATTATGTATATGCATTTAAGAATCAATATTTTTTCTTCAATTGCATGGTACTAAAATTATCTAGATTTTAATGCAATCTTATTAATTTCACAATATGAAATAACTTTAAGATAGGAATGTTTCTATGAAACCCTTTAATATTAGTTACATGCTTTAAACACTATTTGTAAACATGTGTGTACATCACACACACACACACACACACACACACACACACACACACACACACACACACACACACACAGAGGGTTACATTTGGAAAATCATTGAATACTGGGGTTTCAAAGAAAAACATTAATTGGAAATGTTTAAAAATATCCCAAAATGATTTTATTTTTAATTCAACTTTCGGTATAATGATGAAGCAAATATAAAAAATATTTCAGAAAATCCTCATGCATTTTTGCTTTTAATCCCTATAGTAAATCCAATGCTCAAGACAGATCCTCACAAAGTATATGTATCGTCACGTAAGAATTACTATATACATATTATTTTATAAAACATTCTGAAGTTTGGTTGCAAAACGATTATAATACAATAATTATCGACCCCCTTTTTTTTTAATAAAACGCTTTCTCATAATATACGCTTAATAAATGAAAGGATGCGCGGAAAGTCCATTCTTTGTATCAAGTAACAGTGATTTCAGTTTATAGCATAAAAAATAAGACATTTCTATAATCGAAAACATGAAAATATATGAAATAGAAGTTTCACACTGTTTTTTTTTCTAAAATTATCTAAATTATCAATAAAATCTTTAAACTAACATCGTCCTTTTTTAATCATTTTTCCCCTTAAACTAGCTTCATAGTAAGGCCTTTGCCAAACCTTTTACATGCTTATTATAGCTATTTAATACTTTGAAACCCAAGTAATAAAAATAGACTAAACATCTAAAATGTCATTAAAAATCAAATTCCTGCAAATTAATAAGTACTTTTTTTTCATTTCTGTGTTTTCTTTCACATAATGAGATTTTGAAAATGACGGACTTGTCTTTTTGCTCGAATAATCAGTGAAGGATTTATATACATATCAAAGGGGAAATCAATAAATCCATAGCCTACGACTTAAATATCTGCTGAATTTTGATACGAAATTTTCACTTTATAATGTTCAATCTTTGTGATTAATACTTACCGCTGAATTAAAAGTACATTAGCAAAAAAGAAGACTATGTTGAATATTTGTTGTATCAAATGTGCTTTTCATCATTTGGTTATGTACTTATTGATGTACCTAGGAATGGTTGTCTCCTTGCATTCTGTTTGCATATGAGTGAATATAATTATTATTGAATATATCTTTTATTAAAAGTAACTTATTCAAGTGTGCCATTTTTTTATATCGTTCTGTGAATATAAATATTTTGAAACAAAATTTCAATAGTTATTGCTATATCCTCTTTCTATCATCTCTCTTTTCTAAGTTCTCTTTTTTTTTAATTGTTTTATTCCCTTGTCAACATGATGGCTATAAAAACTTAGAATAATGTTTTTTAATACAGAAAATTACATGATAATTCATCCATCTACCTGAATTAATAATTGCTTATGCTCCTAATTCTATTACTGTATGAACTTAATTTTGTTAATGTATACACACACACATTTCATTCTAATGCTTTTAATGGATTGCAACTGACAAATTATAGTCTTTTATAATGAAAATATTATCAGCGTTATGATTCAGGTCAATTCTCAGAAACTTACACGTTTACATAATGTTTATTGTTTTTCATTACGATCAAAAATGTTCCCTTAGGCTAAAAACTCCAATAGGTAACACATCATTACAAATTTTCAAAGACTGAAAAAGCAAATACAAATTTCAAATGTTTATTTCTTTTAATCAAATAACTAATTACTATTACGAGAGCTATGTTTGTACAAATTCAGGCTAATAAAGAAGTAATCAATTACAGTAATAAATAACAGCTCTGTATAAGAACAGTATTATCAATATTTGATCTGTTATTCATCGAAATAGTTTTTCACACTTGTTTGGGTTTATTTGAAAAAGAGGTATATTACAAGATAACAGAATCATTTTCCTAAGATGCTGTAAAGTGTCTAAGTATTAGCTCAAACACTTGAAACTCCATTGCGCCATTTAATTATATCCATGTTTTTACATATCGGGAATGGACAATGTTATGGAGAATATATTTTTTGTTTCGCTGGAAGAAAATTATAAACATTGAGAGTTTGTAAGCAAACTGGTTTATGTTAAAGAGGGTGAATAACTATAATTGTTGTTTTTTATGACACTTATTAAAAAAAATTGAAAAAAGAAGTATAAGTTTGATCTCAATCGTTATAATTTTTGTGTTTAGAAGTAAAATAAAGCAACTAGATAAAGAGCTAACATCCTTACCTAAGGAATCAAATACCAGTATTCTTAATTCTTTTGTAAGAACACTTTAGACATTAGTCGAATACATATGTTAGCATAATTTGTTAAATACAATAAAGAGGTAGAAGAAAGAAGGGAGATAATGAAGAGTCAAAGACAAGTGATATATTTATAGAGTTTGCCGAATCAATCTAACACGATTGCAAATTGAAAAGCATTTTCAGTTTTTATAAAAAGAGTAAGTGGCCGACATAATTCTTTCCCCTCCATTTAATATAAAAATGCATATAAATTTAAAATCATATTGCCCCATTCGGCATAGTAAAAAAAGAGGCAAGATAAAACAGCAAAAACGGTACATCGTAACGAGATTTTGGTTAGTGCAATATCGTTAAACTTCTGTAACTTAAAGAATAAAACAATTTCCAGTCTAATTTGCAATTTGATGATAATGTGAGATCTTCGTTCGCGCTCACCCAATAATGATTCAGTTGCTGTATGTTTATATGTCTGACGAAGGGAGATAACTCCAGTTGTATTTTTCCCCCCAAATTTTAATTTCAATTTCTGCGGTGATGTCTCTAAAGGTTTTATACAAAAATATCTTCTAAATGTGTTCAATCTATGAACCTGGTGGCTTAACGGTTTGAAGGTAAGTGTATATTATGCTAAGTAATTTAATTAAATATCTTTTGATTAAATTCTGAAAACAAAACACAGAACATTGAAAGAGGAAAAGAAATGAAAAGATTACTAATTGCTTCATAAAATTATAATATGGGTATCATTATTTTTTTCTTCTTTTTCTTTTTCATCGTGATTTTTTTTTTTAGCTTTTAATTGGCATGAGAAAATGTTAAAATACAAAATATATTGTTGAACACTAGTTATACACTTACCTTAAGGTAATTTAAAAAAAAAATGAGCAAATGGTAAAATTCCAAAGTGAATCAAGATCTTCCGAAGTAAATAACTTTGCTTAGTTGTAATACAAGGCCGGGTGTATGGGGTACCCAGTAAGATTCGAACTCACTAGTAATGGTTTGCTAGTCTAGCCTAGCTTGATAACCATTACAATATGTTAGGCACCTGTCTCCCGAAATACGTAGTTTTCAAAAGTTTTTTAAAAAGTTTTTTAACAACTTTTTAAAAAGTTTGTCAATGTTCTTTCGCTATTACATGTCGATTATTCTGCGAATAATTATAATATAAATTCTATGAATAGGAAGTGATTTAACATTGTTAATTAATCTCTACATACGAAAGCCTTTAAGCGAGTAAAAGATTGGAAAATAATTTTATATATTATCATCATTAATTTATGATATACCAGTTGATTCTCAATGGGATTTTTTAACCTTAAAAATGTACAAACCACTAAAAGATTTCAATATGAAAGATAGTGTATAGGCTAGATTAAAGCCACCTTTAATAATATGTATGTAAGGAAATATTTTTGTTTCAAGTGACGACTATTTGGATCTATTTACGGAGGAAAGTAATATAATTCAGATATGATCTGTGAAGTTGCTCAGTAAAACATAGAAACCTTGTAAGACACCGAAAGTTTTCGTAATTGATGTGATTGTTTTAATATATATCTTTAACTTTCTTTCATTTGTGAAATTGATTTGTGACTACGGACAACGAACTAGCACATCACTCATAAAGTGCACCGAAGAAATGCCAAGACTAGCCAGTAGTAATTTCAAGAGGAAATGATATTTAAAATAACGATCTTTTGTTTATTTCAATTTCATTCTTTCATCAAACAAAATACAAATTTCAAATTTTACTTTCATTCATAAATAGTTCAATTAAAAAGAAACACAAAATCATATTCATTTGTTTTCTTCGACGATTACAAAAAACAATGTCTTTCAGTTGGAAGTGTAAAAATAGATATGTGCGTGACTGCATCGAAATATGATGTGAAATATTGGGCAGCAGGGGGGGGGGGCACAAGAGGGATAGGTAAGTCGAGATGGATGGATGGAAGACTTACTTGAAAGGTTGTCAGAAGAAAGTGTGTGAAAGATAGGATAAGAAATTCATGAGGGAGAGTAAGCGATAAAGATTGGGAGGAGTCAGAAACAAGAGTGATTGGATAACTCACCGAAAAGATCGATGGTTTGTATTTTTCTCTACTTTGGTTTACTCACTTTGGTCCTATATAATGTGGCGTTGGGCTCTACTGATTTGGTTGCTGTCTCATCTGTAAAATGGTTAAGGCAGTGAAGCGACTATGGCTGGATTATTGAAAGAGTTAAAATAAAATTGAAATATGCTCGTCTCTAATAAAACGAGAGAGAGAGAGAGAGAGAGAGAGAAGAGAGAGAGAGAGAGAGAGAGAGAGAGAGTAGATGGAAGAAAAATGAATTTAGAGAGCACTGTGAGATGAGGAATCTTGAAAAAAAAGGAGAGAATGATATGTGATTGACAAATATAAAAGCTGTCAAACGGTGCGTTTTTTCATCATCTGTTATTATTTGTCCAAAACCCAATTAGCTATGACGAAGATGGAAACCATAATTATTTCTACCCCAGAAAGAAATAAAACTATTCCGACTAATCAATAAATTAAATTAAACATTTTAGACAGAAAAATATGTA
>CM042142.1:65170428-65175428 GCA_023376005.1 Doryteuthis pealeii | reverse complement strand
TATATATATATATAGTATAAATATATATATATTTAAAGTATATATATATATATTTAATGTATGTATATATATTATTTAAAGTATATATATATATATATTTAAAGTATATATATATATATATATATATAATATATATATATATTTAAAGTATATATATATATATATATATATATATATATATTTATATTTATATATTTATATTTAAAGTATTTATATATATATATATTTAAAGTATTTATATATATGTATACTTATATTTAAAGTATTTATATATATGTATATATATATATAAAGAATTTATATGTATGTATATATATATACCTTTAAAGTATTTATATATATATATATATATGAAAAGGTGGAATGAAAACATCACACAATGCTGTTAAAGAGAAAACAATTTATAATATAATCATAGCTATATTATGAATTATGTATATGTATTATTTAAATATGCCTAAATAAAGTATATATATAAATATATATTATTTGAATATGCATAAATATGTACATATATATTATTTAAATAAGTCTAAAGAATGTATATATATATATATATACATAATATATATATATATATTATTAAATAAGCTAAAAATATTAATATAAATTAAAGTAATATATATATATAATATATATATATATATATATATATATATATATATATATATATATATATATAATATATGCCAAATTAAAGTGTGTGTATACATACATATATATATATATATATATATATATATATATATATATTTAAATATGCCTAATTAAAGTGTGTGTATACATATATATATATATATATATATATATATTTAAATATGCCTAATTAAAGTATACATATATAATATATATAATATATATATATTTAAATATGCCTAATCAAAGTGTGTGTATACATACATATATATATATATATATATATATATATATATATATATATATATATATTAATATGCCTAATTAAAGTATATATATATATATATATATATATATATATATATATATATATATATATATATATATATATATAATATTTTAAATATGCCTAAATAAAGTATATGTATATATGCCTGAATAATGTATATATATATGGCATAATAAAGTATATATATATATATATATATATATATATATATATATATATATATATATATATATATATATATATATATATATATCAGAAATGAAATATTAGGGTGTTAATTTTACGTAACTATAGTTTCATGCAATCTTCAGACGGTTAAATATTGAAATATTAAAATATTGCCTTGTTCTGCGTTTATACTGCGTTTATATAACGGGAATGTTATAACGTAAGATTTATATCTAAAAACATAAACATCCTTGGGTCCTAATGCTTGTGGTGTACAGATGAAAAAATAAAAATGAATAAATAATAAGACAATAATAAGATAGAATAATATAAATAATAAGAAAAATAAGAAAAATAAATTTCAAAATTAGAAAATTAAAAAACAAATGAATAAATAAAAAATAGAAATAAACGTGTATATATATATATATATATATATATATATATATATATATCCAAATAAAGTGTGTGTATGTATATATATATATACATTATATATGTATATATACATGTATTAGCTTAAGGAAATATATATACATATAAATATATATATATATATATGTGTGTGTGTGTGTGTGTGTGTGTGTGTGTGTGTGTGTGTGTAAGCTTAAAGAAAGTGTATACAAGTGTATGCATAAGCCTAAAGAAAGTATGAAAACATTTCTCACGGAAATATTTTAGAAAAATTCTGAAATATGATGTATTGCTGATAATAAATAAAAAGTTAAATTATACCACTACTATACATAAGTTTGTCACACGATTTGTGGTTTGGGAAATTATTGGATTGATAGAAACTTCACTATTTTTATGTCTTTATATCACTGTTTTATGTTTTAAATTAAAAAAAAAAATCAAATCATAAATCTAAATAAATTATTGGTATCAAGCATAATTAAGGATTACGATGAACAAAAGCTTCGATTATAAAATTTTACTTGATATTGATATAAGTAAATATTTTAATCGTAGATTTTATTTATCGTATGAAAAGAATGTTTAATATTTAAACTGTAAATGACTATCAAAACTATCGAATTTAGTCTTATTTTTTTAAAAGATGAAGCTTGATAATTTGTATTATTTAACTTTTTCCGACTGTTGTTTTCTTTTTATAAGGGCAACAGTCCAAAAAATCTAAATAATCCAGATCAAACATATATATGTATCCACTCAATTAAATTATTCCATTGAAAAAATGGATACAGTTTTAATGGCATGTATAAAACAATAATACGTTTGGTCGGTAATTCTTAAATGCGTTTTTATGCTTTAAGTATTTAATTATTTGTGGTCAATTGCTTCAAGCAAACTTTTTCCTATAAATAAATTAAATCTAGAAGAATTGATCCATTAGATTAGTAAGAATATATATATATATATAACAAGGTTTGTTTAGAATGGCTTTTTGCCGATAATTTTTTGGAGAATAAGTGCTTAATTGGAGTCGTACCTATTTTTGAAAATTAATTAATTATAATGAATTAGGCGGGAATATATATATTATATATATATATATATATATATATATATATATATATATAAACGATAGAATGGTTTGTTAAAACCAGGTAAATATCTTGTGTTTTTCTGAAGCCTATATGAAAAATTAAGTCTCAAAAATTGCAACAAAAGCTCATCTTTCATAATAGCATTTTTTGCATATATGAAACCCTCGTTGCAGTATAAACGTTATATTAAAATCAAAAATAGTTTAATCATAAGTTATATTCCTAAAATATTTTTATAAAAATTCTTAAGTATTCAATTAAATTAACAATTTATGAAATTTATTTATTTTCTATAAGTTTACAATATGAAATTTATTTAATTCATTTATTTAAATATCTATATCAATCCATGGATAAATACATATACTTCATTAGAACTACTAAGTGGGAAAATGTGTATTTGTTATATCTGTTATATAGTAAATAATAACACCTTATATTCGTTGAAATTAACAGCTATACAGATTTAACAACATAAACAACAAAAACTGAGCACAAATCAACATTAATGTGCATTTGTGATATTCGACGTTTTGGTTTCAATTTCATCATTGTTCTGAAACATTTTTTTTCCTAATTTTCTTAAATTGTGCGTCTTGTACCCCACCCACCCTAAAACTCCTTTGAGTAAAGTAGTTTTAAGCGCAATGTTCCCTACACTACAGCATTTAGAGGAAGGCTCGACATTGTTAAACTACTCCTGTTGCTGAACCGCAAACGAATATCTAATGAGGGAGAATGTAAAGAGAATAATCTCTCTCTCTCTCTCTCTCTCTCTCTCTCTCTCTCTCTCTCTCCGACATTTTCGTTTATTTTCACTTTCTTTCTCATTTTTTTTTCTTTCTTGTTCAACTGCGTAACATATGAAGTGGTGTGGGCGGGAACTTAAAAAGACAAGTAGACGGAGCGGGAAGAGTAGAAGATGAGGGTGGGAGTCAAAGCGGAAAAGGGAAGCAATAATAACAATGGGAGGAAAAGAATAAGTGAGAGGAGGTTGGGTCAAGTATAATAAATCTACAGAAAACATGATGAACAATTATTATCAGAAAGTGGAACTATGTCAAAAAAAGGGGGGGATACAACTTGATAGAAAGCACGGACTATTTGGAAATAAATAAATAAATAAAACCTATTGTTTACAGTGTTCATAACCGTGAAATTATTATTTCATTCATAAAGAAAAGAAGATGAATCTAGGACAATTACTTAAGTTTTATTAAGGCAACAAAAACGGTTTCTCGGATTTGTAATTTCCAAATTATAAGCATTTTAATTATAACAACCCTAATTATTCAAATTCAACTTTTCGTCTAGCCTTAACAAGAATAAACACTAATAAACTATTTACAACAAATAATCAGCAAAATAGCAGCAGAAAGAACAAATACCAACAGGAGTATGGAGAGAGAAAAAAGAGGAAAAACAAAACAAACAAAATCAAGAGTCTTTTAGCAGATTGGCAAAAATGTATTATGTCTGAATAATACTATTTTGTTCCCGAACATTAATCAGTTTCTTAGTTTTATTATGATATAAATCATAAGTAATTTAGGAAACAACAAGTGCTAAATAGATTTTTCTGAGAATTTTTCATTTTAAGATAATTTCGAATCGTTGCCCGAATTTTGAGTCAGTTTCTTTTTTTTTCTTCATTCTCTCTCTCTCTCTCCCCCCCTCTCTCTCTCTTTCTCTAATCATTATTGGTATATTTAAGAATTGGGCAAAATAGTTCCAGTTTAAAGCGCGGAATCCTTCTTTTTTTTTTTTTTTTTAAATTTCCATGTGTGTAATTCATACTGTGGGTGTTCTGATTGATAATTCATTCGTCATTGTTTATCAAGAGAACAGTTAAATTCAGTGCAAATTCTCGAGGTTACCTCGATTTATAGTTTTTAAAACTTAAAAGTTGGAAAAATTGTTTTGAGTTATTGTCTATTTGATACTAATGTAGTTTAGTTTTGTATTTTATTTTATTAATTGGTAGAATTTTCACGAATGAATAAAGAGTAAATAAAAGTAAAAAACCTTATATTTTTTTTTTACAATTGATCATTCATTTTTCGTGCATATGTAGTTATATATTTGAGTGATATTTACAAATTTACTCGATCATATCAAAATAAGATTATCACATATTTTTAGGATTTTAGTAATATCATATCATCATCATCATCATCATCATCATTATTGTGACATTCTTTTATTCAGACATATTTCCTTACTTAAAATCCGTTTATGACTTCGGACATTTTAACGAGTTTATCTAGTATGGTATGTCAAACTATGACCCTTTACGGTCACACACAAACATAATGATATAATCACATGTTCTCCTAGAAGAGAAAAGTGATGAATTCACATGTCAGCATACTTTAATGTTATTAAGGAACATTCGC
>CM042142.1:65152928-65160428 GCA_023376005.1 Doryteuthis pealeii | reverse complement strand
TTAAAATCTGATACATGAAAACTTCACTGGCAAGAATTTACAGTTCAGGTTGAGAATGAAAAAGGAAAGATAGATGGAGAGTTAAGAAGGGGGTGGGGGGACAAAAAGCAAATAAAGAATTAAAAGGTACAGAACAAACATCACACAAAACAAACATTTTTTTAAAGCATAAGTGAAACAGTTGTCCTTATTAATGAGTAAAAGGCAGGAGTTGGAAACGTGCTGCTTACTGCAGTGTCTGGGAAGCTCCAACTGCTGCATAGTCTTGTGCACCAATCTCCATGGCCAGACATCAAATGCCTTTTCTAGGTGTGACCGTCTTCCCCATGTGTGTGAGTGCAGGACTCACATAACAGTAGTAGCAGCCAGAGAAAGGGGAGAAGAAAGAGGAGAAAGAATATAAGCAGCAGCAGCATTAAAAACAGCAGCAGCTGCAATATAAGCAAGAACAGAGAATAATATTGAACATACAGGTGCTGAATTTATACTGTTCTTCTTACATTATCAACTTTGACTCTTAATGAAGCAAGATTAGTGTAAGAAGAAAAGTGAAATAAAAAAGATCTCTTTACGTCAATCTTTATAAAGAATTAGGTTAGACCCCCTCCCATTTACACACCTATTTTTTAATCTAAAAAATTAATTTAAAAAAAATGTGTGTGTGTGTGTGTGTGTGTGTGTGTGTGTGAGAGAGAGAGAGAGTGTGGGTTGCGTGAACACACACTCATTAAAGATTGACCGATATGCATTTAGAAACGGTGGTCAACTTTTTTCACCACGGCATTATGTTACTACATTGTTTAAAACATGTCCTAAATTGCTAATTTACATATTTCATGTTGATTTTAAGTTTTAAATATATTGTCCATTTTTTGTTCTTATGTAATGTGGAATAAAGCTAAAAATAGTAAGTTACATTGTCCAGTTGCTCCTACTGAATAATAAACTCCTTTTATACGTTATTGAATACAAACACATTTATAAACTCCTGCCCCAACCCGCCTTTTTAGCACTAAATAAACGTGCGCACCACCACATGGAGGCGGGCTTCTTAACTGCGGGGTGGGGGACTGCAAGTTGGACCCAGTTTGAAGGTGGAGGGATAGAAAAGATATGCGTGCCTACAGTTAAGATTCAACAGGAACTGTCACGCTATTCGTATGACGGTGGAAAACGTGGTCATGCCAATTTTTCCTTCGAAAGTTCGATGCAAAGAAGTGTACCTAATAATAGACAGTTAGCTTTAAACTTAATCTAGAAATAAAAATAAATAAAAAAGACGAAGAGAAGCTGAAGTTTAAAAATAAAAGAAAGAAAAATGTGATAGGTGAGAGGAAAATAAAGCACAATGATAAAAGATAGAATAATGAGGAAGGAGGGTGGCATTTGAAGGTGAGATTTTAAAGAGAGTTTTCTATGCAATCGATTCTAAAGACAAAAATTCGTGACTTTACTACTCACTGAAAAAAGGATTATAATATTCATTGGGATCATACATATTCACACACATAAACTCACAAATATTCTTGATAAAATTCAACAAATCAGACACAAAATAGGATTTTGTCATTCAATTTGATTTGACAAGAATTCAAATTGATGCAAATATAACAACGAAATCAAACAGGGAATATAGAACTTTAAAAAAATCAACGATTACGTTATTGGAAGAAATATAAAATATTTTTTTTTTATTTTATTTTAAGAACAGTCAAATTTATATAAATAAATTCTCCTTTTAAGTCAGCACTTACATCTTTTAAAAAGACTTTCATCTTTAAAACAGATAACATAGAAATGTTAAATTACTGTATCATAACTAAGACTAATTAATTCTAACTAGAAGGTTTATGTTTATATTTTTTCAAATCCATTTTTTTTTTCAATCTTATGAATTTAAATCTTTTTAAAAAGAGATATTTGTTATATTCTAAACTTCCACTGTATTCTCAACAAACTTGAACATGCAAAAGTTTGACGTACAAAATTAATTTGTTGAAAAAGAAAATTATTTTCCTTATTTTGATATAAACTAAAGACTGGTAATTTTTGCTCTATATCTTCCTATTGTTGCTGAATAGTTTTTAAAAAGTATTGAATTGGATTAGGTTATGGTTTATGGAGAAATTTAAACAAATTTTGTGAAGATGCTTTCTAACTTATGAATTAATTGATTCATATATTTTATATATTAACCACTTGGATGTTGAAAATAATTTACACACTTGAATTATTATATTAGTGTCGGCGAACATGTCTGCGTCCGAAGTAAGTGTGTGTCAGATTATTTATTTATTTATTTATTTATTTATTTTCTGTTATAGCAACAGATGTACTGATTTTTCTGCAATATCGAAATTTGTATTGGTAAAAGAAAGGTGTATCCTGAGAAAGAATATTGATTTAAATTATGCACTGGTAAAAACTAAAGAAAAATATTTGGATAAAAAGAAAAGAAAATTTCAAGTAATAATTTTCAAGTTCTTTCGCAATAATAGACACAATTTTGCATTTACATTGTTTTCTCCCATTCGAATATATACATGTATCTACTTACTTTGACTTCAGATATATATTGACAATTATTACAATTATATCTGAAATATATTTTAAATCTTTAAAAATGCGACTTATTTCATAGTAAAAAAAAACAAAAAAACTTACGGTTTAATTAAACTATGCTAAGATAGTTAAAGCTAAAATTAATCCAATAAGTTCATTTTACTTATAAGTAAAATTCATGAAAAATTGATTATAACATTAAATGTGCAAATAAGTTATAAACTATTGTTGAATACTCGATATTTTCATAGCAGTAGAAGTTACAGAATGTGAAACTCAAATTTGAATTTTTTTAAGGCAAAATGCATTTGTTTTAATATGTATTCAATTATTAATAAAAACTTAGGTATTTTATTTAGTGAAACAAATTATACATGCTAGCATAGTTTCTAGACTAAAATATCAAAAACATTTGTATTTAAACTGAAAACAAACAAATGCATGTATTTGAATTGAGGAGAATAATATATTTTTTTAAAAAACTGTATGGTGTGTGTATGTGTATATTGTACAACCAATAACGAGGGAATTATATGTGCGTACACACTCGCACAACTTACTATTCAGAAGTTGTACTTAAACAGTGAAACAAAATGTATAGTATGTGTATTTGGTTGGCTGCCAGTAAAGGTAAAAGGTAAATAAAGTGGTTAGTACAACATAGTTAATATTCTTCTGTACATTGCTTATTCTTTAACATAGCCTTCAATAGATTATATCAGTTATAAAAAGAAAATTTAAGATAATGCCACAGCCCTAAGGAATTTGAAGTTAGGGAAAGATAAAGTAAACGGGTATAAAAAGCATGGGTATGAAAAATATTTGTCAAAGCAGATGACTGTATAGAGATTTTGTTTTAGAATGAGAATAAGAAGATAGTCTTATATATATATATATATATATATATATATATATATATTATATTATATGTTTTAAAAATGTTTGTTCATTAGAATATTTGTACACTCATTTAATTTCTACTTACACGTGTGTATGTTTGTATAAACCCATTCATAGACACAGCACACACGCTGCCCTCATCAATCCTTGTTTATGTGTGAGCACGTGTATTCTTTAGTGTACTTCCCAAAAATTAGATTTGTGTATGTGTGTGAAATGTGTTAAACATACACGAATAATACTGTAGCATGTAAATATATAACTACAAATATCACTGTTTTACACTGAAATACTTTCATAGAGTTATATAGTCACTTGAAGTCACATTTTAAATGTATTTATCATTTACCAACTTTTAACATTAGTATAAAATAGTTTTTTTTACAAATCTTAGTAAAATAGCGGGAGAGTGAGAAGATGGAAGAATTTTTTTATAGATACCTTCAGTTGTTCGGTTTTACATTAAAATTAACTTCTTTTTTTTTCTTTGTAGAATAAAATAACAGATTATAAAACTTTTATGTGCCTAAGGGAAATGTTAATTTCTCTGATTGACTTAATTTAGCACTTGGACACAGCTGTGGAGTGCTAAGGGAAGTTTGAACTCACAATAGCTTGTAAGACCAGCTCACTCAATCACTATACAATAATGCATATAGATATTTGGCACAAAATCATATTTAAAAAGTCTACGATATATATATATATATATATATATATATATATATATATATATATATATATATAGGTATATTTGTACGTACCGTTGAAGGTTGTTGACTTCCACCAAGCTGTCGTATTCCTCGGACAAATTTTTCATATTGCAAATAACAACATCAAAAACAACAATAATAACATTGGAGCCGCTGTGGTGAGTTAGAGGAGTGTGTCGAGCTTCTCTAGGGTGCAGTGGAGAAGGCTGGCAGGAAAGTAATGTTCTTGTAACTTGGTGTTGTGCTTGTGGTGATCGCAGAAGTACAAGTAGCGTGCAGATTGGAATAATTATAGTAGTAGTAATTGTTATCTTAGTAGTTTTCTTAGTACTGCCGATTAAAAAACAAGTTGTAAATGCAAGAAAGAAGCAATCAAATTATAGTTATGTTGATAGTAAAGTACGTAATAATTATGCGGTAATGGCTGTGTAAAGAGGAGTTATGGCACGTGCAATAGTACCAACCACTAGTAACTATATTATTGTTATTATTATTGGGCAGTAAGAAAATGAAAAGTAGCAGTGGTAGTAAGAGTAAAAACAACCGTAATATCAATCTAGTAGAATTGATATTGATGATTGTAAGGCAGTTGCAGGTATTGTTGTTGTTGTTGTTGTTAGTGGTATTAGTACCCTAACATAGACTCTTGTTTGGAGGAGTTTACACGTGTGTACATTCATGTGCAAAAGTTAACCTTACTCAGATAGAAGTGCACATTAAGTGGACAGGAAAGCTCCATTAAGCGCACGTACAATAAACTTTTTTTTACGGATGAATGGGACAAACCCTTAACACTTATCAAAATTAGATTTTCATTCGAAGTTGTTAAATAAATAATTGTTTGCTGATATTCAAAATACATGTATGTATGTACATGGGTGGATATGCAGATATTTCTACTTGAGTTGCAATGTTTATTGTTTTCAATACAATGTATGTATCGTAAAATCTGGATCAAGAGCTGAAGTTCCTTAAAGTGTACATAAGTGTGCGCATACTGGATGGCCCTTAATGCACAAGCACATATAGAGGAATGTGTGTAAAATTAAAATCTTAACATTATTGTTTATTTTTGTACGTGTTCATGCGTGTTTTGCGTGATTCAAAGGTTTCAAAATGCTTGCATTTTTGCATTTTGCGTACATGACCGCACCTTATTTGACGAATAGGACCTAAAATATGTGTATGCATCTATGCGCACGTAAGAATGTCCGTGTACTTTAGGCTAATGAATAGTTTATGAAAAAAATGCGCGTCTAAAATTTTTAGGGTAGAGCTCTCATGTATATTATATATTTAACTATGATACCGTTAAATCTGATGAGCATCTATTCTAATTGTTCATTAGCCAACTTATTAGAACCTGAAGTCCTTAAACTTTTAAACTGTATGTGTGCATACTCCAACTTTAATGCACTCTATTCTTCCACATTTGAGACAGTCGCCGAGGTAGTATGTGTTATTGTTTTTTTCTTTTTAGTTTATACAGTGTACAAATATTCACGTACCTGTATCTACTGGAAACAGCACATTTACAAGTTTGTACATACATATGCAACATGGATATGTATACCTATGTAAATACGTATATATAGTGTAGAGAAGTTTTTGTTTTTTGCTGTGCATAAAATTCTTTTTACGAAATCAAGTTACTCTTGTCTATGGTATCATAACTATCACTGGTGTTGTTTGTCAGGGGTCAGTTGTGTCTATAATGGTAGGTCCTGGCAGGTAATGCTAACTATAACCAAGGATAAAAAAGGGACTACTGCAGGGTGGCTGCCGTGGAGGTGATCACGGTCATTGCATTACTGCTGGAAGGGGCCAGTGATGGTAGTGGTCGCTGAAGTTTAGGGGTTGGTTGCGTCGGTGATGTGATGGTAAAAGTGGAGGAGGTTATATATCTGCTGCAGGGGTCAGCAGTGGTCGCAGGATGTAAAAGATGACATATAGACAGTGGTAACGAAGATGACGGAGGCGGCGACAAGGGGTCACAACTAAGAACATGAGCAAAATTATTGCAACACGACGCGACACAACAAAAACTCCACAGACACCGGAGCAGTTCTTTTTTTTTTTTTTTTTTTTTTCCTATTTTTGTTTGTCTTTTAAAAACTTTTTTAAAATCCTCTGCTGCGTTGTTTATTTTATGAAAAAGAAGAGGAAGACAAAGAAGAAGCCGTCTTGTGCCGCCGTTTGTCTGTAGAATTGGCCGTGTAGTTGACGGTAGTGGTCATTGTGGAGTTTTAGCAGTGGCTAGTAGTGGCCGTTTTGCGGAGTGGAGAAGTAGTAGGAGGGGGTCAAAATGTGGAGGTGGAGGAAAACATTGAAGCAGTAAGAGGCAGTAAAAGGGAGAAGTTGTAGGAGAGAGTGAAGTAAGGGAAGGGTCGTTTAGATGGCCGGAGTTGTCCTGAAAAAAGAGAATGGTGAGTGGTCAAGGAGATGCACTCAGCAACGATGATGATGATGAAAGGTCCAAAGAAATAGAAAAGAAGTATTGATGAAGAATAAGAAAGGGGTGGCATGGCTGCAGTAAGGATGGAGCTGCTGGACAGTGGTCGTGGTGGTAGTTGCTGAGCTGACCGTATTTTCTTTTATTGACCAGTACAGCATCATCAGTTTTTCTGCCTCCGCCTCCACTTTTCCTTCCCTTTGCCTGGAGAGGAAGAAAGTGGAGAATGATGACGAGGGAAGAGGTTTAAAGAAAAAAAGAAGGAAAAAGTGACAATGGTGTCAAGGAAGAAGAGCTGAAAGCGAAAAAGAAAGAAAGATACCTGGATTAATGTTTAATGTATATTATACACGCTGCGACAGATAATGAAAATAAGAGATTGTCATTAAAAAAAAAAATAGATAACGGGGAGAGAAAATGGAGGAATTTAAAGAGACTGAATCGTCCCAAAATAAAATGATTAATAAGTAAAGGATAGATCTGGAGAAAATATAAATATAAGTATGGATCTGGGGTGGGGAGGCAACGCTGATAAGTAGACGATCAAAAAGGTTGTGTGTGCGTGTGTGTGTGTGTGTGTGTGTGTGTGTGTGTGTGTGCGCGTGTGCGTGTGTCGAAACTGACGATTTGTATTTTGTATACAACTTAAACTTGGCCTATGCTGAAAAATGAACGCGTTGGATTTTATTTTAACCCTATTTACATTATTTTTTGTACATTTCTTGACAACCTAATAACAACAGCTTTCATTATTGTCATCATTATTGTTGTAATAGTTGTAGTAGTAGTGGTGGTAACATTGTATACAGTCGCAGTATAATAACTATTGCTATGAAGTAAAAGGAAGCAGAATGATGGAAGGAGTGAGGAAGG
>CM042142.1:65137928-65147928 GCA_023376005.1 Doryteuthis pealeii | reverse complement strand
ATGCGGGAGAAAGGCTCAATTTAGGCACTGCCAAAGATACGTATTTTATAAAATAAATTTACTCCCCCCACCCCCACCCGATTGAAAAAACAATTTACCAAAAATCAGGGAATTATCCGATTTTAATGAAAATTTCAGTATAGATTTATCAATGGATGCATTTTATAATGCATCTGTTATTTTATTTCACAACTTTCTGATTTTTTCAGGTCACTTAACTTTGACCCCACCTTATTTTGGGGCGCAAAATTTCGGTGGGGTTATATAAAGTTGAAACTAATTACAGTATAAATAAAAAATTAAAATAAAAAAAAAAAAATATTTTAAAAAGACCAAAGGTGTGAATAGAAGAAAAAAATTTTAAAGGCTATCCTGGTAGAAAATAAGTACCGAAAATCGGAAAATTAAATGCAAAATAAAAACTGAAAAATAATTTTTAGAGATCTCTTTTTACTCTTTTCTATAATTATTCAATTTGGCTATTATCTTATAAAAGAAAAAATATACATCGATATTTGTTCTGATTAAAAGGGGAGGGCCTAAATTTGCAATAGAGTTTTTTACAAAAATTATTAGATAACAATAATAAACTAAAGTACTTAAATAAATATTTGTTTTTAGAATCTAAAAATTTAAAGCTTAAAATTAGGGGTTTCATATTTTTAAATGAAATTTATCTATTAATTTACCATAGCAGAATACCTAATTAAATCAGAAAAGTTTTGAAATAAAATAACTAATGCATTATAAAACTCATTCATTGATAAATCAACACTGAAAATTTCATTAAAATCGGATTATTCCCTGATTTTTTTTTGTTTTTCAATCGGAGGTGTGGGTAATTTTATTGTAAAATACAGATTTTACGTCATCTTTAGCAGTGTAAACGGCCATGTTTACGATGTTTTGAGCAAAAATCGGCCGAAAAAATAGTTTTAAAATGTATTTTAAATAAATTACATGTGTAATATTATTTTGCCTTTTTTACCGATGCTCATTATGTTACTACTTTCCGACTTAGACAAAAATTTGACCTTAAATAATGGATTTAATTAATTATAATTCGTTTTTAAAATAGAAATGCTCCAACAAATTGGCAATGCCTAGCTCTCTTAGATATGACTGACGCGTGCTTGAATGTATACATGCATTTTCCATGGCTAACTCGAATTTCACAATTTCTTGACTGACCTTAAGTGAAGGGGTGATAAGTTAGTTCTTAAATACTGGGTGAATTTCCTTTTCTTTTTCTATTTTTTTTTAAATAATAAATGGTAATTAACTCATGAAAGAGGATAAATATCCAAACTAGATGCCCTGTAGCTCTATACATTTGTAATTAACTTTGATAAACGTAGTGTGCTTCTGTAAGAATTTTAAACATTGTAGATATATGAATTAGTCATATTTGATCAAAACGTGTATGTTGAAGTTATATTAATAATTGGGGAGAGTTTTCTGTCCTCTATAAATATCCAAATGGTTTAATGTAGAGCTACCTAAGTTAGTATGCATACTTATGAACACAGGGGAAGGTTTTAAGGTTTTTTCTTTTGTTCTCATCTAGAGCAAAACTCTAAACTTATAAGAAAAGCCATGTTGCTGTAAAGGCTAATTGGGCAGAATTTATATTTCCAAAATTTAAAAACAAAAAACAAAGCGAAACGAATATTTGTCTTACTAAAATGATAATTAGCATTACTAATTAGGTTTCAGTCTGGAGACAAAATGATTATATAGCATCATTGTTTATTTATGACTAAAAATCTGGACAAAAAACAAAAATGTTTCAATCAATAAATCTCTTAAGTGCCAATCACTTAAAAGTATTCATCTACAAATCTCTGTAAAATTTTCTATAGACAATATTTACTTTTATAGATAATCTAAAATATGATTGGTAAATCCCATTTTCTGTTATGTAGATTTATCTTCTTTTTTTTCTTTTTTAGTAACAATTGCCATTTGTAATAGTTCTGTGTAAAACTTTAATGGACTGATTGTGGAATAACCAGCTGCGATCCAAATCTCGAACTCTTACCCGGCATGGTAGATGATGACTTCAGTTAGTATGTACATAAACATTAGAGAAATTATGCGTATATTCATATAGTTGCATTATATATATCAATGGAAAATAAAATTGTAATATCCTGAAGAATGATGCCGGTTTTGATCTGAGTATTGTAGATTTTGTTATTTTTTAGGTATGTTATTTGTACGTTTAGTCTTGATTAAATTCGAACACATATTTAAAGTGTTGCAATTTTATTTTCCTTCAGTACTCACAAATACCCCCCCCACACACACACACGTTCATATATGTAAAGAAATTCTGATTATACTACCTTCTAATGAAGTACGTGTGTGTGAACATATAAACAAAAAAGAAAGATAAAATTGAAAATACTATTTTAAATAAATGTGTTTATGAATGCACAAATTTTAGCAAAAGAAGGGGTCCAATTTAATGCTTTTATCTAGTGGAGATTGTATTAAAGCCGTATGGCATATTGTTATGTAACTCTCTTTATCCTTCATATTCAATTTAATGAAAAGAAGTAGGAGAGATATCGTTGGAAAAGGGACTATCATGTTCTCACTGGACTTTACTCAGGTGGGTGGATAGATGGTGATATTGGTAGTCAGTCCTTCATACACAATGCTCTTGTAAAATCAATTTTGTTTGGTATTCTTGTCAGTTCATTCATTACAGAAATATATAACTTTTCTATGGCTAACCTCCCATAACAAAAGTTGTGTTGAATTTATATACTAAACTAGTAATTTTTTACCTTTAATACAGAAACAAGTTTTTAGTACTCTGTCCTCGTCAAGAACATGCAAATGCTGGAACCTGTTGATAAGTAGCTGTTTGGGTACATGGATTACTCAAAATTAATAGAAAATATAGTATAAGATAAAATTTATTTGTTTTGTTAATGGTTTTCTAATTAGCAACAAACATGTTGGAGATTTATACCAAAGAAATGATCATTAATATGAAAGAAAGTGAAGAAGCCGGTACCCACACACGCGCGCAAACAGGGGGGGGGAGACAATGAGTACAAATAGAAGTTTTCCAGAACTAATATAAATGCATGACACACATACACATATATATATATATATATATGTGTGTGTGTGTGTGTGTGTGTGTGTGTGTGATAAAGAAGACTTGCCAGGGAATAGAATATCGAGTTAATCGCAAAATCGACGGTAGATACAATATTACCGAATAAGTCAGAGTTATAAAGAATTTTGAAGTGCTCAATACGTTAGTAGAGTGGATTTAGTAGAAAGGTATCTATAGATAACCTATTTAAGTTTCTCCAAAAAGGATCATCAGTGTTAATTGTAATTAATTAATCAAGAAATTGATTAATTAAAGACCACTGCGGAAGTGAATAATACAAATATAGTCGTTAAAAACAGTTTCGCAGAAAAACAAAAAAAAAACAAAAACAAAAAAAAACCCCACCAAACTCGCCGGTATAGGCCAGGTGATATATTCCAAACAGCTGTTTCACGTCAGCAGTCATGTTCAACATTTGACAGCAAACGTGTTTGATATTTGACTTTTGAATGACGCAATCAACTGTCTAGCATTCATCTTCACCGCGAAACTGTTTTAACGGCTATAATTGTATTATTCACTTTCTCAATTGTCTTTAATTATCAATTTATTGATTAATTAATTACAATTAACTCTGATGATCCTTTTTGGTGAAACTTAAGTGGGTTATATATATATATATATATATATATATATATATATATATTATATATTATAAGTGAGCTGAATTACACTCACCTTACAGACTACTAGTTTGACGACATTTGCTATCTTACTCGATGGTCATTGAAAGAGAACAACTTTTTCTTTTTTTATTTTGAAGTTTTTCCTTTGACTAAATCTTATATCTACCAAGGAGAAAACATTTTTATTTCTCAGCATATATCGTCCAAATGCACTTTATATTTCCCTTTTTCTTTTTCTAACACATTTATTGTGAAAGACTGTCCAATAATTTATAATTCTATAATTTTACCCTATTCATTTTCTGTTTCGTTTGATTTTGACAATATTTCTCTCTCTCTCAATGCCCAAGACATTATCCCATGCTATTCTATCCGCAGATTCATCGTAGCTTCATTGGTGTTTGGTAAATAACGTAAAAAAATCATTGAAAAGAATTTGAAAGAAAAAACGAGTTTTTATGAATGTCCTGAGTCTAAAGCAAAATTTTCATAATCGTTTTTATCTCTTCAATTGAGATGTCTTTTATCATTTTTTTGCTCTTAATAAATACATGTATCCTCATCTGTAGCACTGTACTTAAAAGAAAATGTACAAGCTGAATATCTAACCTTTTTAGAGTTGAATAATATGCTACCGTCACCATACTCAGAATAACAAAAATCAATTTCAGTTCCCTTAAAAATGACAGCTGAAATTTACCCAGGTGCTTCGTTATATGTATATAAAGTGAAAGAATATGTGCATATAATTTTTTAGCGACTACATATGAGGTTATCATAATATATTTTAATTAGATTTTATCTTTAAAAAATTCGTATGATCATTATTTGAAATAGTCTTCATTCTTGAATTCTGACTAACATGAAATAAGTGATACGAGCAACAATTGATTTCTAAGATTTGCATTATGCAAGCCTTTAGAAATCAACTGTAATTTAAGATTCTCAATCTTTACGTAATTGAAATTTAGTTCTAATGTGTATAAACTTTGAGACTCCTTTTATTATTACTATTGGTAACCTATTTTTCAACTTCTGGCTCCACTGATTTCTCTCTGTGAGTACTTTGTTCTTCAATATTTTGGATGATGCCTTACGTTAATGGCATTTTTGATATTTTTGTATAACCATGCAATTTAAAAAAATCTTTTAATTATCTTTTATAATTCAAATTCATTTTCCTGTTCGCATAAACGCCCAGCTTGGTGAATAAGTTAATGATCCTGCTTTTCAGAATAGTAAAGAAAATAGCAAAAGTCTTTTGGAAGACTGGATAGAGAATATAAGAAAAAATATGTTAAATGTTTATAATTAATGAGATGTCTGTTAATAAACGGGCAAGATTTAGGCAAAAGTTTCAAGATTTTATCAAAAAAGAAAATCGAAACTTTTATGTCACAATCTACAATTGAAGTGGTGTTAATATAATTTTAATGAAAATATTTAGAGCTTACGGTAACGTGTAAGAGAAAAAATCTTCTGAAGCTAGGCCTTCCTTGAGACATTCTCACCTCCGAAAGGCGTAAATCATTTACACATGCTAAAAACTTCTCTGAAAACTGTCATAAAAAAATGATCGACCAAGAAAGGGTAAAGAAATGAATATAGATATATATGATCTTTGTTGTACATAATTTTTTAGCGGAAATTTTCATTTCACATTTGTGCAATGATGTTTGCTTCTTTTATTACCTCTTACTTATTTGTAAGAGGGAAATGTATCTTTGTTCGAAATTTAATTAATGATAGTTTCCTACTTTTTGGTAATAATGGTGATAAAATGATAATGACTGTGACTACGATGATTATAATACAAGTATATTTTAATGTTCATGACGGTGATAAGCGCTATATCGTTTGAGATGGTGATAATTGTACGGTGAGCATTTTCACTAAGTGTTAGCACTGATGATAGAGATGTCTATAAAACGAAGAGGAAGAGTCGGAAGATGAGAATTCAAATAGATTTCAATTCTAATGATGGTGTTACATCATTAAGATGTTAACAATTGTAGCGCGCAAATGTTCAGTACAGAAGATAATGGATAAGATGTTGATGAAGCTGATGATGATTAAGATATAGATGTCCAATGAAGAGTTTCAAGAATAAAATATGTAATAGATGCCACCATCGTCGACGTTGAAATAACTTGAATAATCTGCAGGTGCGGTACTGTGCCGGTAATTTTCAGATCATCTCGCTAATGAATAGTTGATGAGGTATGTGTGATTGTCCAGTCATTTATAGATTCAAATTTCCTGACAGGTTTTATAGATTAGTTTAGTTATTGAGAGAGCAGATTAACAATAATCCTTATCTTATTATTCACACACGCATACCCAAATGTTAACGGCAATACACATATACACATATAGAAGTTAGCCAAAAAACTCGTGTTGTTTGCCATTAGATAGCATTAGGAGTGTTTATTATTACTAACTTAATTTAAAATTAAGAATGATTGTTATTGTGACAATGGTCAGCGTATATATATATATATATATATATATATATATATATATATATATATATCTTAAATGTCCGAATTCACATATTTTTGTTTGTTGAGGCTAATATTTAAGATGGAGGAAAATGAGATTTTTTTTATCCATTTTTAATTCTAAAAAAAGTAAAATACGACTTGATCACACTTTTAGACGAAATTGATCACACTATTTATTTTACACCTTACCACACCAGAAACCGAAGCCCCTAGGTAAGTGATGTTTTTTCGTAAAAAGAACACGCCGACTATTAATCGCAGGTGTCACAAAACCCAGTTAACTTTCATGAACACTGTTGATTTCCACATTTGGCAAATTCTGATACTATTGGATCGCAGGTGACTGACAAGGATGATAACCACCAAACGAAGTGGAACTTTGCATTGAATTCCATTTCAATCCAATGCTTTTATCACTCAACCAATCTGTCAAATGCTCTGTATACCATACATTTCATTCCATGGAGCTTTGTAGTAGTCACCCAACAAGGGTACCATTACTCACAGCACAACATCAGTTACTGTGCCTCATATGTGCCAGGTAACATTGGCATTGGACTCTGGAAAACTGGCCTGGTCAGACGAGTCCCCTTTCTATTTCTTTTGAGATGACGGTCGAATTCATGTGTTGAATAGACCACTTGAAACTATGGATTCAGCTTGTCAGCAGTGTGTTGTGTAAGATTATGTGTTTTTCTTAATGGTGTGGGTTTATTCTGCACTAAGTTTTCAAAGACCACTAGTGTAAATGGAGTCTGTTTTGATGTATGTAACATACACAGCTTTTTGTTTTAGACTAATTGCACCGGTTTATGCTCGCTATGTTTCCCGGGAGTGATGTTTTTTCAGAAAAGGAAACCACTCCGACTATCATACTTAGGTGACAGAAAAGTAGTTTTAGGAACACGCGGTTAACTTCCATAAACACCATTGGTTCACACACTTGCCAATTTATAAGACCTGGCTAAATTCTCTTTGACCACCTAAAAAGCAACTTGTGAATGTGTCTGAATAGCTATAATCATGCAATGACTTCGACATCTCGTAGCTGAACGAAGAGAGTAATTATACATTATTAAGTAGCTAGGTTTGACATAAGGCCGCATTCCCAGAACTCACATACATGTTCGAACTAGAAATCCATACTTTTAATACGCGCATGCATGCACGCGCAATTGGTATCCGTCATTCAGTTAAAAAAAAGGTATATACGATATACAGATGACAAAAAGATACTTGCGATATATATATACGTAAAAAATAAGAAAATAGGCTCCATGATTAGAACTTATGAGTTTTTTTTTGTACTCAAAGGATTTATTGAGAACAAATTTGTCGTTTCCATTATCCTTTAAGAAGATTTAAACTTCACAGAGTTGTGTATTCTTCTCTGTAGTTTTCTAAGCTATATAGCAGCAAATATCTATCATAAACTATTCTTCGCGCCAGGCAATGGTATAATATTCATGTACTATATCCGAATATGCAAAACCTTCATTAGCAAAATGCTCGATGTTCATTATAGGAACTAGAGTAACGATTGAAAATTTAAGAAAAGGCCTGATCAGATTCTTTTAAAAGTGCATAAACTCTTACACAATTATAGCACTTAACAATGTGGGAGGGGCGTCCTTCTATGATAAAATATAATCGCTGGAATAAATGTTCTTTTCGTTAGAGCAATATCATTTCAACAGAAAAGTGACAGTCACTTGAATAACAAACAAGTTACATTACAGGTAATACATTTTCTTACGATTATGAATAACCTTATGAAATAAATTTGTACTAATTGTTACGATAAATAATACGAAAAATTTAATAGAATAGATAAAATTAATTGAAATGAATAATAAGATAGTTTGTAAAGAGAATGCTATTAAAATCAAAGTATAGTTTGTAAATATAGAAGACTGTAAATGAAAAAAGTAAGAATAATTAAGAAAGAACGAAAATAGTAAAAGTAGTTTTTGTTTAATCAGTGATAATTTATCTGTTTAGCATCACATTAGACTATTTCTTATTGAACCTAATCTTCATCCTCTTTGAAAAAATGCATCCATCTTTTCTTTTTTCTTCTTTTTGTCTCTTTTTGTCTTTATCTCAAGATCGATTATGTTCTTTGTTTAAAATCAGTTATTAAATTGACTATATAGAATAATTAATTACTAAGTATGCTTAATAACACCAACAACTTTTTTTAATAGGAAGTTAGAAACATTGTTATATTTAAAAAAAAAATCATTTGCTGTTTCAACAAAATTTTAAACAATGCTTTCAAAACATACTTCATAACCGTAAAAAGCGCTTTGGGGTCATTTTGAAGTCAGTGTCTATTTACTTAAAAAATAACGAAGAGAACGTACAGATTCGACGTTTTCTTGGATAAGACATGTGTAGATTTCAAACAAAAGTAGACTGTTGTGTTCCTGTGAAATCGACTAATATATAAGTTTTTATTATTTCGGTTATGAAGGTTTGGTTCCCTGACTTGTGGGAAGGGCTATTATTTTATAATACTCGGTTAAATAGTATTTTTCAATAAATGAATTATTAAAATGAACGTATTATCTATCTTGAATTAATATGATTACGGACTTGAACTATATTTTTCGTAACGTTATTTGATACGTGAACCACAACATCGAGTTTTACACACAAATACACACATTTACATTAACTGAACTGAAGGTATTCAGGATCAATGTAAAAATTGGGCGTCAAATATCTAAAAATATAGGAAATTGGTTATGAAGAAATTGAATTTGAATGATATTTCTGATTCTATTGGCTAATGGAGGTCATGGAACTGAAATAATTAATCTGAACTGATGCTGTGTCTCTACATAATTTTTAAACCTCCACGATATTTGATAACATTTTATTTTTCAAGAGCAAATGATAATAATAATAGTAATAATAAGTTGTAGTAGTAATAAAATTTCGCTCAAAATGTACATCACTTACACCACACATGATATTCACTATTGTATGTTTATTTTTCTAGATTAAGACACTAAATTTTCTTTAAAAAAAGCAACCTTTCAACAAGATATAACAAAACATAACCGAATATCTCCATAGAACCAGTACTTTAAAGACTGAAATCCAAAATAACCTTTTTTGGCATTAAATGACCCACAGAGGTTGATATGCCGGTAAACAAAACTCAAACTCAAACTTGCGACACTCGAAAGCTGTCAGCGCTGTTGATTAATAATCACACTGAATTTAGTCCGAAGACAACAATAAGTACATTTACAATTCAATTTTTGTCTGTCTTATACAAAATAAATCTCAAGTATATCATTGAATAATGTCAATAATATGCTTCTTGGTTTTCTCTTTCATCCTCTTAATGTGTTCCACATCAATATGAGCACGATATATCATAAAAATCCATCTATCAAAAACTGATTTACTAAAAGTTGCTCTATTTCAAATTAAATGATATTTGAATCTTTTGATTCAGCTCAGTCGGTACAGCAACCACATAGGAACCACAAGGTTCCGGGTTCGATAGTGGCCCTCACCAAAACGCATGAGTAGCACCATTCATATCTGTACTATAAAGTGGAAAACTGATGGTAGGTTTGTCACTTCACCTCAAAGGTAAAAACAATCTTCCCGGTCTAGCGCTGGTGAAAAGATTGTAGACTTCCTCATCATCCGACTGATACCGACGTTTGGTCATTCCGCCGTCTTTACTCTTTACTATATGGTAGAAATGTGAG
>CM042142.1:65127928-65135428 GCA_023376005.1 Doryteuthis pealeii | reverse complement strand
TAATCGTTTCTGTGGGATATCGTCTTTTTCTTGACTAATGACTTGATCTAATGATGTTCGTAGTACAAGCATATTATAAATATAGATGATGTTAATGTATCTCCTCGTTGGACCCCAGTAACAATTTCAAAGAAATCAGTGTCACCACAAAATGAACGAACCATTGCTTATGTGTAAGTAACAGTTTCTTTGGGGAAACCATAGGCTAGTAGTATTTGCCCTATCTTTCCTCTGTGTATAGAGTTAAATGCCTTGTAGAAATCTACAAACAGTAGTATTGCCTCAAGACTTTTTTTTTTTTTGCTGGAAACCTTTCTACGATTCGACGAATAGTTAGAATCTAGGAAGTTGTGAATCGATTTCTCCAAAACCCGTTTTGATTTTTCCTAAGAATTTTCTCTACTTCTGGCCGGATACGATTGAGAAGAAGGGCATTATAAGCCTTGGCAGCTATGACAGTAAGAGTTATATCTCTGTAGTTCTTAGTTATTCCGACATTGCCTTTTTTTGAGGAATAGGAGGATGCAGTTTTTCGTCTATATCTCTATTGTATTTTGTTTATACACTGCATTGCATAATCGAGTAATTATGTCATTAAATTTCCTTGTTTTCCATACTTTGAGATGACTATTTTGTCGGGGTCTGCAGTTTTTCTGCTTTTTATTGATTTTAGGACTTCATCGAGTTCATCCTCCACAAAGTGTCCTAACTTGATGTCTAGTTGGCTATTAATGATTTCTTGAGTATTTTTTAGAGTTTCCAAACAGATTCTTGAAGTGTTATTTCCACTTCAGAATTTTATTTTCATGGCTGACTGCTTTTAGCTTTGATCTCGATGTGCTTTTCCTACCACTAACTTCGTTTTCTGTCTTACTAATTGAGACTGCCTTTCTTCTACAGAATTTCGGATTTTATTTATTTGGACTTGGATGTATTCTAGTTGTTCTTTTTTGTATGTTTTTGTTAATTCTATCTGAACTAAGTTAAGATAAAACTAAGTTAAGATAAGACTATCTATTTCGTTGAGTTTTCCTCCGATTTGAAATCAGATCTAACATTAATGAAACTCAGCATTCCATCCTTTGGTCTATTGCTTTAAAAGTGGCTCATAGCTAAGCATTTACAGTATAATTAGATATAATTTACTAGAGTATTGTCCTGTTATATAGCAGTATATTAATGTTTGGATTGTACTTTGGAAAAAGTCATAGAACTCATTATTAATTATTAATTGTATGTCTTAAAAGTAGAAAATAAAAAAAATCAAACCTTTCTATGAATTGGCTACATGTGTTATTTATTTAATTACTATACTTCCCCAAATGTTTGTCCACCCACCCGTCTGTTATTGCACTGCAAAAGCCACCAAATTATCTGTGGGCATTAATGAGACGCCAGATCATGTTTTTAAGTTATTAGAATAAATGATAAGTTCTTTATCTGAAGTTTAAGAAAATCTCTTGTTTAAAAATAAGATTTTAATAAGGCTTGGGTGAAATCGGAGACAACATCAATAGTATTGAGTGATGTTTACAACGAGTCAGTTTTGGTATAAAAACTTCATCGAAAATTTAACAATACTATTTATTGAACTTATTGATGACTGTTCCAAAAACTACATCATCAGAAAAAACTTTTCATCATTTGTACATTTTTTCTTTGTAATGGAATCTAGATTAAATTTCATACTTTATTTGATGAAGCATTGATTCTATTTTTTTTTTTTTTAGTAAAAGGATTTTAAAAAACCGATATGTCGTAAAAGTCTGGTCTTATAATTGCGTATGCTGATTTTAAGTTTTTCAACTTGATATACACACTTATCAATCTGTATGTAAAACTTACAAAGCTATTGTAAAAAAAATGTGTCACTTGTCTTAAAAGTGCTTCATTCTCGATTTGAGAAAAGGTTATTTTCTAGCTCTGTCTAGAATTAGTTTTCCTTTTGATTTAAATTGTTCAAATCATACGTTTGTCCAGTTTTGAGTTTACTTTTTTAACTGCCTTGCACTGTCAGTGTATAGGTATTGAGGTCCACAGATAGGCTTGTGGTAATACACCTGTTAAAACAAAGCTCTTCAGAAAAAAAAAAACAAAAAACAAACAAACAAACAAATATTGTGATAAATGCTTTGATCTGTTTTTGGAGAATGTTATGATTGTTTCATTTGCTTTTTGGTCAGATAGAAACGTCAGCTCTTTATTGCCGATACAAAGAAAAATCTGTATTAGCTCACTTAATAGGATGCAATTTTATGTAGTTATGCTAACATTCACCAAATATATGTGCAATCCCAATAGTATTATCATATTTTCAATGTGTATTCTATTATAAAAATCCCTTAATGGAAACGGCACTCATTACCAAGAAGTATTTTGCAATATCTGATTTCTTAACCCTCCTTCCTCTTCTCTTCCGTTAAAACAATCGCTCTAAAGATTAGGAACACTTGTCAATCTTTTTATTAATCACTGTTATTTAATATCATTATTCAATGTTAAAGTCAAGAACAAAGTTTTGAAAAAGTACTGACATTTTAGAAATAGCTGAAAAACTTCTTATATTTCTCTTGAATTACCGGAGATATTTGATTTCATATTACTGTTTCTCAGATTTATTTGGCGTTGAAAATATTATTCATTAAAAAGATTGGGAATACAATTTCGTCTAATGTTTTTTTACTCAGGCAATTCTGGTATTTAAGAAAATATTATTAGTTGTCATTTATGCTTGTCCATAAAATCCTTCTCATTTCTTTTTACGATATATATGGTTAAGACATCGAAATAGAAAAAAAGGATTTTAAAAAATCACGGATTTCTTCCAACCAATGCACACACGTCAATAGAATCACTTTATCCGATATATCACTGTATTTCCTAAAGAGTTATGTATCATTGAACGTGTAGCTTTTAGTTATTTAAAAAAAATACTTAACAAAAGATTATATAATTTTAACTTAGAAAACTCCGAACAAGCTTGTTACTTTATATATAATCATTGCTCTGAATAGTCATATAATTTTGTCCATTTTGAACAGACATTATCATAAATCCTTTCCAAGCTTTTTTCCTTAGTGACCGTCAATTTCACAGCTATTCATTTCCCTCTTTTTCTTTTTTCTTTTTTTAGCTTCCTACTAAGCTAAAATAGATACTTTTTAAATTAAGGAACCAAGCCTCCAGTATCAGCGGTTTTAACAATTGCTAAGATTCTGATGGCATTCCCCGTAAGGAGTGCCTTAGGCAACGGTTAATAAGTCCTTATCTTTTAGACAAGGGGCAGATGCTGCCTGGTGGAGAATACCCCCCCCCGCCCCGGAATCCAGCAATTAGCTTTTTCTACCACCGGCACAGGAGGTTAACTTCTGTGTCAAAGGAACATTCAATTCTAAAGTGAAAAAACAAGAGTGACTGACCAGGGCTACTGGTGCTGTATATTTATATAAAGGGGTGGGTGAGGGTTTATATTGTCTTCTTCGTTAATTCTGTACTCGAACTATTATTTAAAAGTATATCGGACTTGTCACACATCCTGACATGAAAATACCGAGTTTTAAAAGCAATAGTTTAGCCACATGAAACTTTTATAAAGTTGACATTGTGACTTATAATTCTTATTTTGGGTGTTTTTTTTTTTTATATATAGTACTGTTCTGCAAGGTTTTGGTGCTGGGTTGGATTAGTGATACTCGTTACTTCACATTTGTTTATCTAACTATAAAGATTTTTTTCACAAGTGATCAGTCGTGTAAATAGTATAAATAACATGTAAATTGTATACGTATAATTTGTTGATTTCGTTTCCAAAATATACCATAAAGTATAATAGCTATTTACATTCTCGAGTACCATGGATTTTTAAAGTACACAAATAGATCAATTGCTAAGAATATAGACATGTAATTTTAAATCAAGATGTGTATGATTACAGCTCATTTTCTTATTAAAGTTATTAAATATTTCTGTACCTTATACAAATTTCAGAAAGTTACTAACAATTTCTCGTCCCTACCATTCATTAGGAAAATATTTTCCGGACAATATTTTATAAATGCAATACCTGTGTAACTTTGGTATAGGTAGGTATTTACTCAACCTATTCTCCGTGGTAGAGCGTGACACAAGGTCACAAGAATGGGGAATCCAGTGAGGATCGAACTCGCTATTAATAATTGCTATCCATTGTGACGGCTAATTTTGGTATAGGTATACCAATGCCGAAATATATACTATTCGTTTCAGATCTTACGGCTAGCAAAAAAAAAAAAAAAAAGCTTGTAATAAACACAAAGTGTGAAGCACTTAACCAAAGTTTAGATATTTGCTTCTAGGTTCGAATTCATCTAAACGGGATGACAGTATTTTATGAGCCTTATCCCTTACCTAGTATTATAGATCAAATCACTAGTTTATCGAGGAACTTCACAGGAATGTTTGGGAATATTTAAGAAAACAACATCAATTTTAACTAGTTTAATTTAAGGAACTGGCTAGTGTCATTAGATTCTCGTAGAATTCAAATAAAAACTAACAGTTTCAACATATCAAACTGATTTTCTGATTTATCGTTTTCTTTTTAAATGCTGTCAATATCAGTCAAATAAATAGATTGATTACTGCTTATTGATGTGCATCATGGATAAATAAGGCGCAAATAACAAAAAAAATGATATACTGTTATCAGAAACCTAAACTAGAGTTAACAATCAACAGCAATTATAATGTCTATTTTTTCCCGTTGTTCTTATAAGATTATGCACTTATTTTAAGTAATGATATTTATTGTTTTATTTGAATATTTTACAACACTCGACACAAAGTTATTATTTCAACTTTGACAAAAAAGATCAACAATAAAACTTAAGACTCTAAAAAAAGTTTTTAAAAATACATTTGAAAATGAAGTTATTTTATTAATTTCTACGTATAACACGGGCACGTTATCAAGTATCCAGAATTCAAAATATTAAATCCATGATAACAATTAACAATATATAGGTAATTCAAAAGCAAAAAAAAAAATAATAATTAAAATAATAAATAAATAAAATAAAATAAAACAACTCAGTAGAAGAATTAGATGTGTGTAGTACGATCAAATGTCTTTTATTAAAAGACGCGTAACTCAAATAATAAATAAATAAATAAATAAATACGATTTAATTTTCCCCTCTTACGCATCCATTCGTGTATGAATTTAATAATAAAAAAATACGTGTAAAATTAGATAAAAACTGAAAAACTACTCAACAGCTTAGAAGTTTTTTCTCTCCTTAGATTGCTTACATTATCTTATATATTAATTTCCAAAGTTCCCCATGATTTTCATTATAGTTTATCGATCAATAAACAAACTTAATATTTTAATTTTTTTGTAAGATCTCCCAGGCCCCCTCCCAAAAAACGACTTTACTGGCCTATAAAATGATGATATCTTAACTTTCAAATTTATTTTGCAACAGAAGAAAATGGGCGGGACCTAACTCGTGACGTCATTAAACTTTCTTTGACGTCACTTGTGAAGTTTGATACCTCGATGCGTGTGGTTCGTTACATGCCTGCCTCTTCGCGTACAATCTAATGAAGAAATGTGATGTAAGATTGAAAAATTGAAAAATACTTAAATTTTCTTTTCACTGCAATTCAGTTTTTCTAAAAGATAATATAGAAGTTACCAGTAAAAATGTTAATATCATGCCTGCATTCACTCACTGTTTCGTTTGTTTCCATTTTTTAAAATTTAAATTCATCGAAAATTAGGTTACATTCGTAAATAGATTCAAAACATTAAATTTGGTGCAGAGTAAGATATTAAATTTTACATCCCATATTTTAAAAAAAGCAACATTTGCTTGACAAATAGAACAAAATCATGAAGCAAAATAAAAAAAGATTCTTAAAACAAAATATGTAGTGCTACACATTAACAAACAAAACGCATAAAATACTTGATACATTAATGAAAAAAAAACTAATAACTTTAAAAAGCATTTAAAATTACGTTAATTTAATGTTTAGTGAAGATTGTTTCTTTCTTTTCCTCTTCGAGTTACTAGTTAGTTAACACTAAAAAGAAAAAAAAATATATTGTTTTTGCTAGACTTGCAAGTTGTTATTAGTCAACATTGTCTCTCACGTTGGGATTATCCATTCACGACACTAGCGATTACGCTGCTACCATCATCACCCGCTACCACAATGTCGACCGCTACTATTACAACTGCTAGCCGTAGGGAGATGGGAGAACGACTGGTCGTCACTAAACGTTATTACGCAAGTACTTGGTAATGAAAATTTCCCTATTTTTTTTTTTTTTAATATATATGCGCTAAAAATTATGATTTTAAAGATTTAATTCCTACAAGATTTTCATAAAAGATCTATTTGTGCGTAAAAAAGGAAGAAAACAAAAGAAAGTTTTTTTTTTAAGGCGGAGTTAAAGAAAATGAAATTTAAAAGTAAAATTCCCTTGTTGTAGCTGTACTGTGAGTATTACGTGCAGGATCTTTTTTCTTTTGTAATCTATCTCTAAGACTATTATGTTATGCTGACATTTGCATTACTTATGTTTATTAGATGCGCTAGTCACACCTGTGCGTCTAGGTGGTACCTTTGACTCCATATCGAATGAAAAAGAAAATTTACATAAATAGACGCCCACATTTTTATAGAGACATTTATGTAATTGACTTTATCGATTTGAATCCCAACAAAGCTTGTATTGTAATATTCACTAAATAATTTGAATTTTTTTAAAATGTAGGACAAGAGTAAATTATTTGAATCAAGAAACGTTTTGTATTTTATCTATAATGCGTAGACTTATCTTGATTTAACAAGTTTCTTGTAAGACACTGACAATTTTAGGTCTTATAGAGAGTATGTGTATAGTATTTTACATTATGTATTCCATATGGTTTTACAACATGCATATGAAGTAATTTGTTTCATGTAGACATAGTTTCTGATAGTGTGCACATATATCTAATTCGATGTTATTTTACATTTCCTAGTTTTGTTTTATTTTTTCCATATATGTATTTCTTTTAAACACAAAAAAATCAATTAGATAATACTTACTTGATTTTTAAAAAAATTCTATAACAGTTTAAAAATACAAATTGTCATTTTTATAAAACTCAAATTACAAAAAAAAAAAAAATAATAATAATAATAATTCAAAGAAAATTGTCGCTTTGACACTTCTATATGACAAAACAACTAATTACGTGCCAAAATTTCCATTCTCAAGAAATAGTGACCATTTGATTTGAGAAGAAAGTTTTCAGTTTTGATTATTTTATATGCAAATTTAGTGATATTGATTGAAAAATTTTATATTTTTAATTGTTATTTATTTATTCAATTACTTGTGTTGAAGAGATTACAATAAATATCATTGGTAAACAAAGTGCTGAATAAAACAAATACATTTTTCAAATGCTAATTCATGTTTGAGGAAAAAGAATCAAATGCTCAAGCTAAATGGTCATTAAA
>CM042142.1:65110428-65115428 GCA_023376005.1 Doryteuthis pealeii | reverse complement strand
GGCTAGGTACACATCCTCATGGAAAGACAGGCCGATGGTAGCTGTAAGAAGTTTGAGGTAAGGCGGCTCGAGCACTCCATTCTGAAGCGACATGACGGACGACATGGAAACATATCCAACATTTAAGTCTGACCTGTGTGGCAGGGCCTGTCTGTGTGAAAGGGTACATAAAAACAAGTTGGATCCGTGTGCTATCTGCATGCTCACAACTGAACGATGTGTAGAAATGGCCTTATTCTGTGAAAAAGTGGCAATCACCATATGTATATATATGTATGTGTCTATATATATCTATATATTTATGTATGTATGTATCTATATATGTATGTATGCATGTTTGTATATAGGTTTTTGGTTTTCCTGGTGGGGGTGTTTTATAGTTTTGGAGATAATTATTTCGTCTTTGATGTGGACCCTTTTTATTTTGTCTCGCGTTGAACAATTTATAGGGAACTCCTCCAGAAACAATCACTTCTGATTGTAGAACCAATCACAATTCCAATCCACCTAGGGGAAGGGTACCTTTAATATGCATCAGATCCTCAATGGTTAAATACTCAAGCTACAATGTAGGGACTTGGCAAATTAAGGCGTCTCGCCCACGTCTTTCTATAGTTAGATTAGACTTTCTAATTTTTATAGATTCCGGAGCAGATTTTCACTGAAACAAACGTATTTCTTGGGCACAAAATAAGTTTAAAAACAAAACAAAAAATCCTTGTTAGTTGATCTTGACGATAAACTCTATACAAAAGGAAATAAAATTCAAAACAGTTCTTGTAAGTTGATTTTAACAACACCTGCAGTCATTCTGACGTGTGTGTGTATCCGAACTTCTGTATTGCGAGTGTTGTTTACTACACCAATCACTGTTGCAAATGCCGAAAGACGTTGTAGCAGACTATATATATATATATATATATATATATATATATATATATATATATATATATATATAGAGAGAGAGAGAGAGAGAAGAGAGAGAGAGAGATTTGATAATAGCGAATTAGAATTGAAATACCCCGAAACTGGTAAGGATTGAACTTTTGTGTTGGCATCTGCATGGAAAAGCTCTGCTAATGCCACCATAAGTGTAGGAATCCTCCTCAGTCCATGAGCGCTAAAATCACTTAACAGCATAGAAAAAATCCAACTGGTAATCATGAGTGCTATGTTTAGTGGCAATCCCTGCATGACAGTAGTCTCATGTTACAGCCCCACAAATGTCAGCGATGAAACGGACACCGTAAAATTTTACAATGAGCTATCGGCCCTATGCAGACACATTCCTAAACACAATTTCTTGGTCATTGGGGAGACATGAATGCACAGATATGCAAAAATGAGAACAATAGGTTCTGCCTACACAACAAACAAAACGGTAAACTCCTAGCCGAAGTCTCTCTTGAGAACAGGTTATATTCTTACACACCAAATTTCAAAAACGAAAGGGCAAACACAAAAGCACAACTAGACTACATACTAATAAATAAAAGTAGATGAACAGAACTACGAACTGCGACGCGTACTCCTCTTTCACAGAATAGTCACAGCAAAAGTACGCCTAAGTTTACGTAGAAACAAAAGGCAAACCAGTAAATCTGTACGATACGACTAGTCATCACTTACCAACACTGTTATATGCCATCGCTATTCGGTAACCGTAAGAAATAAGTTTTGCATCCCCCAGAAGACATCTGCAAGGCACACTCCAAATGAGGAATACGAAAACTTTGTCAGTATCCACCTACAAGCAGCAGCTGCGTACCGACCAAATCAAGAGCCAAACACACTCTCCCCTGGGAGACAGAAGCAGTTAAAAAAGAGAAGCTATATTAAAAAAGCATCCCAATGCAATAAAACAAACCCAACTAACACCAATATACAAAACCTTAATAAAGCCCCGGTAGAACTCACTAAAACAAACAAAAAAGAACAAATAGCATACATCCAAGAGCAAATAAATAAAATCAGACATTCGGTAGAAAACAGACAGTTGCGTTTAGCATGGCAAACGGTAAATGAAATTAGTGGTAGGAAAAGTACCTCTAGATCAAAGCTAAAGGCAACCAGCCAAAAAGATCGACTACAGAAGTGGTAAGACCACGCCATAAACTGTTAGGACTCCCCTAAAATGAGAGAAAATAATACCCAAAGATTCGTAGATAACCAACTTGAAATATAGGGGACTTCACGGTGGTAGGACGCAACGAAGTCTTAAGAAAACTAAAAGGTAGAAAAGCAGCAGGTTTCGACGAAATACCCTTGAAGTATGGAAAATTAGGAAATTCGATGAGATACTGCTTAAGCTATGCAACGCAGTATACAAACAAAATAGGATAGAAAAATTGACGAAAGGCTGCATCCTCCCGTTCCCCCCTCCCAAAGTGACCTCGGAATCGCTAAGAACTACAGAGGTATAACTCTTATTGCTATAGCTGCCAAAATATATAATGCTCTTCTTTTCAATCGTATTCGACCCGAAATAGAGAAAATCCTAAGGAACAATCAAAAAGAATTCCGCAGAAATCGATCCAAAACTTCTCAGATCCTGGCTATCTGTCGAATCATAGAAGGGTTTCGAGCAAAGAATCTTGAGGCAATGCTACTTTTTGTAGATTTCATACACAGAGAGGAACATGGAGCAAATACTACCAGCATACGGTCTCCACAAAGAAACAGTTACATATATAATAATGCTCTACAAGGATACTAAATCAATTTCTACGCTCGCTTGATGTTGACACAGACTTCTTTGACATAGTCGCTGGAGTCTGACAAGGAGAAACGCTAGCATCGTATATATTTATAATATGCCTAGTCTATGTACTTCGGACATCATTAGATCCCATAAAAGAAAAAGGCCTCACACTAAAAAAGCAAGAAGCAGGCGATACCCCACAGAGACTATTACGGACACGGACTACGCAGATGATCTAGCACTTCTTGCAAATACGCCTGCATGGGCCGAATCCCTGCTCCATAGCCTAGAGAAGACAACACGGAACATCGGGCTCTATGTGAACTCCGATAAAGCCGAGATGATGTGTTTTTAAAAAAAGAAGACATCACATACCTAGGTAGTAATATCTCATTCACAGAAACGAAACGTCTGGGTGAGATAGTTGCACTTAGCATTAATTTTTTTTTAATTTAGTCCCAATGAGTTTTGATAAATTATGATCGTAAAAGAAAATGTATCCGTCAATCCTATGACTCCAGCATTAAATATTAGGCAACAATTCAGATTTAGGAATATTTATATTTGTTGATGCAAGATGGAAAGAAATTATAATAGATGTTAGAGAAAAGAGTCTTTTAGTCTGGTTTCAAATAGAAGTTTTGCCTCGGTGGTTTTAGAATTATAATAGTCTGTTACCTATCTACTTTCCAATGCAAAAACCCGTTGTTAATTATGCATATACCAATACTTAATAAGTAACAAGAATTTTCCGAGTACGCAACAGACAACTGAAAGTAACCCACCAATTAGTGCAAAATACAAGAAAATTAATGCAAAATACAAGATTTATCAAGAACATGTAATATAAAATTTATTGAAAGCATAAACAAGGATATTTCTTGCTGTTTTTCTTATATATATATATATATATATATATATATATATATATATATATGTATATATATATATATATATAATATAAATCAAACATCCGTGATATGATTCAACCAAAATAGAGAACCCAAACGTACATAAAGAGTTTACATACATACATATAGGGTTGGGCAAAGCTAGAGTTAAAGAAAGATAAAAGTGTATCGATGTCGTCGAAAAATTATTATTTTTGTGTGAAAAAAAATTACAATAAACTATGGTGGTCCATACGGTTGGTGGTTTAAGAAGGGAACCTGGAAATCCCCTTTAATCAAGTTAGAAAGGGAGAGAACATTTTCAGTCCGTTGTGTAATCCGTAAAACCAAAAGAACTATCGTTAGTAATAATTTTTAAATCTATAAAAATCTTGGAAAATATGTTGCGCAAAATTGGGCATTTTTAAACTTACATTAAAGCTTGTTTTCTTGTGTGAATATCATCTTTAACATGGATGCTTCCAGACGTTTAAAATTCACTATTAATTTTTTAAGAGAATAACATTAGGCCAATTAGATTAGAGAAAAAATTGTTTTTAAAACTACGAAAAAAAAAAATACAAAATTATTTTTTGAGTTTTGACAAATAACTTTTTCAGGTATTGAATTTTTATTTTCATTTTGATTTTTGTTTTTATTTTTTTTAATATGTTCTTCGGGATTTAATCTTTCTACAAATGTTGTAAAAATTAGGGCCCGGAAAATGTTTTTCCTCAAATGACCAAAGGTCAAAACCCCCTGTACATTCTGAATTGATAAAAAAAACTTTTTTCAAGTTTTTTTTAAATAATAAAATAAACTATTCATTATAAGAATTATTTCGTTGATGAATAAAACGGTGGAAATTTCATTAAAATTGGACAATTCCATGATTTTTGGTAATCGTTTTAAAATTAAGAAATAAAAAAACCCATTATTACCTCCCTTGGTTACTATCGGCTAACCCTATATCATCATCATGTCGCGCAAGTAGCACGGATATCCATGACAAACCTTCCCTGTCATTCATTGACTCTGGGGCTCTTCTGTGCAGCATCCAGCACCCTCACATAGTTGGTCAATGTAGGTCCTTGCTGGGCGGCCCACATTAGCATGCCCATGAGTTGGCTTCCACAGGAGAACGTCGCTTATGAGCTCGTCCTTGCTTCTCCAGCAGTGCCCTGCATGCCTAGTCCGTCTTACTCGGATGATTTGTGTGATGGGGGCAGGTGGCCATACAGCTGCTTCCTTGTGAGGTGCTCTTTCCACGACTTGTTCAAGACTGCACGTAGCATTCTTGTGCAGGTCCCATCCGGCTTATTCTCTAGGCACTTCGTTAGGGTCCAATGGTGCAGCCATACAGCAGTACTGGTATAACCACAGCCTGGAAGAATTGTCGCTTTATCTTG